>OX454418.1:96017979-96050871 GCA_949715475.1 Microchrysa polita
GTGTCGAGGCTGAGGGAAAACTCTACAGGCGAATCAAGGGAACTGCTGAGGGGATGGCGGCAGACAGGTAAAAACGGAAACCAGGCGTAGTTAAGAGAAAATGTAATTCTGGAGCTGAAATCCAAAATTCGCCTTTTAATTTAAAGTCAGTCAAAACAAAAACTTGTCACTCTCGTTCAATTAAAAATTTAAACTGAAGCAAATGTGAATGGTGTGTTGTTCGAGGCCACGAATGCGACTCAAAAAAAGCATGGTCAGAAACATATTAACAATTTGTAAATAAACAAAAATCCAATTGAAACTCGAGATAATTTTGATCGATAGCTTTCGAAAACGTAGTCAAATTTCGTTACATGTACCAAACTATTGAAGCAAAATATTTTTAAAAATTTCCATGAAATCTCCACTTTGAATTGGCATCACTTGATGGCCCTTGTGTCCGGTTGAATTGAAAACTCCAATGGAAGTCGTACTGAAAAACTTCGATCGCTAACAGATTCGGAGATACATAAAAGGCGATCATAACTCTAGTCATTGGTTTTCGACTGTCAGTTTCGGAACGGGCGTATTTATACCGTTGCCGTACGAGCATACCCTGAATAAAACACGCAACGTAGTTGCGTAGACAATCAATATTTTTGATCGAGTTCAAAGTCTACTTCCGAAATGATCCTGCGAAACCAGTGTCAACAACAACTTTCCAAAAGAATATACTTGCTCCTCGAAAGCACTGTCTTCCAGCGATATATGCAGCAATGACTTCACAATGCGGCATTATCGATCGCATCCATTTCTCCCTGTTTTCCATCGCCCCATTATGGCCCTAATGCATTTACCTGGACAGCACAATGCTACCAACCTGGAAAAGCACGAAATATTTAATATTTAGCCCCGGGCAGTTGCTTTTCTTGCTGAACTATGAATGTGAAAAAAGACTTTGTTCGGAAGGACTGCCCACTGCTGAAAATAATGCAGAAAATGCGGAAAAAATACACCCGCACCACCGATTCTCTCCCGGCCCAATGAATGTCAGTCATGATGAGTACGTACACAACTTTACGCAACATTATGGCATGAGAAAGCTGACTGCGGGGAGCGAATGCAATCTTGTATTCACTTTAAGCGAGTGTTTGTCCATGTTCCGCTTGAATTTTTACGATTCGTAATTGTGGACCCCCTTGGACAAAGAGGCGAATATCTACCACGACTCGGATCTGTCAAAATCAAATTAGTATCAGAACAGGTAGTAACACTACATCTGTCGAGAAGAGTCGCCAAGCGTCTCCATGATCAAGTTTTAAAATGTTGATCCAAGACCCTAAAATTGAATTTATGACTCTTGACTACCTGCAGTTAATCGCGTAAATTAATTTGTTATTGGCTTGGTTGTTCCATTCTCAAACTTTTATTTGCAATAAATGCACGAACACCTAAACCCTTCGACCCACTAAAAGTTCCGTTGTTCAAATGTTCCATTATAAATAGCCTAAAGGTAAAAGACGATTTTATTTATATTTTGACCACAATTTATTCAACTAGTAGTTTTCAGCCACGTGTCAGCGAGAATGATTCTGCGATTATTTTGTCTTGTTCTGCTACTTTGCCACAATGTCGGGAGATCACAACCTATTCCGCACAGTCCGTGCCCGCAAATATTCAAATATCAGTTCAACGGAGCCGAATGGTACGGATCAATCGAATTGACCAAAGGAATCGTATTTGGTGGAAGTAATTTGCTAACTGTTAAACTGGCCTATTCTGTAGTACTGCGATCGTCATTTCTCGGCAGTCTAGAACTGCAGCAGTCCCGTGAAGAAACGATCAGATTGATCTTGATAAAACAACCAATTAAATATACGATTAAATTTCCCATACAGACGAGTCTTCCCAAAGTGTTCACGATTGTGCTGAACGGCAATCTGATTTGCAATGGGCAACATGAAATCGGAGGTGTCCATATGCTGACTTATATAAATTTACAACATACACTTTACACACAATTGGCAGCTCAAAAGCTGGCAGCAGCATCTGCAAGTAAGCCAGCGACAAGTGAGCCTTTGCGTGAACATGTGAATCAATTCGACGAGGCGGACGACGACGACGACTATCCCGAAAGTTCCGAAGAGTGTGGTCAAATCGAACCGAAATTTTATTCAAAGCCTCTAATCGTTGGCGGTCAAACGATTTCCCGAGGATCATGGCCGTGGTTAGCAGCAATATATATCAATCAGGACGGAATGTTAAGTTTCGTTTGTGGCGGCAACCTAGTTTCAGCTAAAGCTGTTCTAACCTCAGCCCATTGTTTCGAAGGCAAAAACTCAATTGATGATTATATCATATTGCTCGGTCGACATGATATTTCCCATTGGAGCGAGGAGGGATCGATAGCACGATCAATTGACGACGTCCACTACCCGGAGGGATATTCCCCAGACAAACCGAATTTCGATGCAGATATTGCCATAGTTTCGTTGAGAAATAGTGTGCGATTTACTGATGTCATTAAGCCCGTGTGCCTACCAACGCGAAATCAAAGAATCGTCAACGAACGTGGTGTAGTTGTGGGCTGGGGTCGAAATCAGGACAAGCGTATCAGCACGGCCCCGAAACGAGTTGAAGTGACAATTGTTTCGGACGTAGTGTGTCTACGATCGAATTCACAGTTTCGTATTCTCACGTCGAATAGGACATTTTGTGCAGGCAATCGAGATGGCAGCGGTCCGTGTAGTGGAGACTCTGGAGGTGGTTTAATGGTGCACAAGAACGGACGTTGGGCGATTGTCGGACTTGTTTCGGCGGCTTTATCCGATCCGAATAAAAGCATTTGCGATTTGGATGAGTATGTGATTTATGCAGACGTAAGGAAATTTTTAAATTGGATTCTTGATACATTGGAACTGATATAGAGGTAATAAATAGTGGTTTTTTAAGCGAATTTTGTTTGCAGAGAGTCTCTATTCAATTTAAGCCTTAAGTAGTAGGTCATTGCACTTTCAAAGACATCCAAACACACACTTCGTTTTTCAGTAGTAAATAAAAATAGAAAACAATCTACTTACCTGTGATCCGCGCCTCGAAGGACTCCCAGTTTTGCCGTCAACTCCTTCGTTGTTTGGTGTTTGTGATCGACTCTTTGCGGCCTTTTGTCCTTCGCTACTGGCTGTACTGGATGCTTCTTCCTTCTCCTTGGGTGCATCAGGGGCACATTCCGAGGACATTTTTTGTTCAACTTGTGGTACAACTGGTGGTTTATTACATTCACTAGCACTTTTCACTATCACTAACGAAGGATTTGTTTCTGATGTTTCCAATTTAGCCTGTTTTGCCGAATTCTCCGCCTTTTCAGCCAGCTTACGTTTATGAAGTAGAATACTCGTGTCTGGCAATGAAGAAAATAAATTGTAAACAGTAAACACATGCATTGTAATCCATCCTGCATACTTACTATCAATTTTAGCTTGATTGCAAGCAAACGGACTGCCTGCTAAGTCTTTCAACGCTTGAATAAAAAGCCTTCCTATCTCTCGTGAAATTTCACTGTGTTGCTCGAGATATTTAATAATAGACGATGTTGTGCGATAGAAAACTTCAAGTGCTTCAATGGACAAAGTCGACGGATTATTGTGATTAATCTTGAAAGGATATGCAGCGTTGTTTTCATATAAATACTTAGCAGCCTGTAATTAAATTTTCATAAATTATGTAAACTAGAACTAGAAAATAAACCAACTTGAATATAATGGTCCAGATAGACTTTAGGATGATCCTTGCGCTTTTCAGCAATCTTTCCAAGCATGTAATGATGCAACCACTTTTCATCATGCGAGTCGGCATCCTCATGGGCAGTCTCAGTTTTGGGCTGATGCATGATTTTCTCAGCCGTGGTAAAACACTGATACGCACTGTTCAGATATTCCTCTTTACGAGCTTCGACAAATGCAAACCTGCGAAAAAATGTTGAACCTATCAAACACCGTAAAAAAATTATAAACAATTTCCCATACATTTCCATCGATAACGTATCACTTGACTGCTTAATGTTACGCGAACAGAACGAGTGAATTGTGTACGCAAACGAACCGTATTCAATCCAGAAAAGAGTATGATCCGGATTTAATTTAATGCATTGCCCAAAACATCGTTGTGCATTCTCCGATTGGCTAAGAAATTCCTGGACGCTGTTGAAAGAATTTAACATTTAAAACTCTCAAAAAAAATCATAAACTGATTGCCACCTACTCTAATTGCGTGCATGAATTCAGTTTTGTTTCCAATTTACTTGCTTTGGACAACGCCAAACCGGCCCACGAATCGAATCGTGTCGGTTCACATGCCAAATCAACGATGTAGTATTTAAGAGTTTTTGAAAAATCGCGACTTTTGAAATAGTAATCGGCCAATAGGTAGAAAATGCAAGAGATGCGCCATGGCATTAAATCACACCGTTTAGGCAATTCGTGTGTCTTGCCGCCAATAAAATCGCGAATTGGTCCAATGGCCGTGTTAGGATCAATCTCCTTCGGAATTAAGGGAAGAATTTTGAGCAGTAATTGCTCCATGTCGGCTGAAATTGAATCTCCCCTAAAAGCAATTTTATTATTAAAAACTCATTGTTTGATCCAATTGAATTTATACTTGTATGAATTAAATTCCGGCAAAGCTTCAGGACGATAAATATCAAAAAGCGTGATGGCTCGTTTCCATGTTAGTTTCACTGGACTGGCATCGTGTTCTTCAATATGACGAGAGCGTGGCTTTTTCGGTGGATAACCGTACAAGCAGTAAGTAATCTGAAAACAAGGCCACAGTTGATCGAAAATTCAACAGCTTGTAAGTATAATAACTATACGAACCTGTTCCAAATATTCAAACACATAATCTCTGAAGGCATCCATAAATGGAGCTCGTAACTTTGGCACGATAACGTCCAGCGTGTAATGCAAAAGTTCTCCATTGTCTCGTGTGCACCACTGACGCCTACAAAATAAATACCAATAAACACTTCAATTCCATAATAGTTCAGTAAAACAAACCTCCCAAGTGCTTCATGAGCGTTGAACAATATAAGCAATGTATGTGGAATTAGTTCTTCAATGTCCTCGTTCTCGGGTAGAATATCAGGATTCCGAACTTTAATTACCACCGGACTGTTGTCCTCATCTCTGTTTAATATGATCGCACGATTATTTGATATCCATTTGTTCAAAATGTTCAAAAACAAACCTCTGAAGAATTTGCTGTAAAATTATCCACGGCTGTTTGATGTGTACCGGATGGTATGGATTGTTGTTTTTATCAAATGGCGCATCCAGTTGGTGTGCTAGAATTTTCGCCAGGCTTTGAACAAGTCGATTTTGATATTTTTCCAGCGAGTGTACTGTGGAAAAAAAAAACCTTTAATGAGTGTGTATAATTAGGTTAGGACCTGCCTCTCACACAATGTTCTAAAAATTTAATTAGAAAAGAACAAAAGTACGTTCACCGCAGGGATCTCTTCTTGCACCAATACTGGCGACTATCATGCATAAGGCTTTCCAGTAGCTTGGGGAGTGACGATTAATAAATTTTTATGAGGATATAGCAGTCGTAGCCATCGCAAGTAACCCAAAATTCATCAAAAAGTACGTAAGCGAGGTGACTACAGGCATTATAACTTTTGATCGAAACCACTGAAATGGATCTCACTGAGAAAAAAAAATAAGCCGAAGTAGTTGACGTACGTCACCACGGACCTGGCAAAAATTATGTCAAACATAGGTGCTACCCAAGCCTCAGAAATTTTGCTAGACCGATTCGAACGAAAGGTCCTTCGGCGAATTTTCGGGGCCGTTCGCGAGCGAGACCAATGGCGTATCCGGTACAACCATGAGTTGTATCAATTGTACGATGAGCTGGAAGTATCGAAAATCGTGAAGCTTCAACGTCTGCAATGGGCGGGGCATGTACAACGGATGGACGATAATCGCATGCCAAAGAAAGTGATGAACGCACAACGAATTGACGGAGCGAGGTTGCGTGGACGACCGAGAGCTCGCTGGGAGAACTCCGTAGGTGAAGACGCCCACCAGCTGCTGGGCTTCCGAAACTGGAGGACAAGGTCACGTAACCGCGACAATTGGAGGTCAACGATTCAGGCGGCCAAGGCCCGACGTCGGGCTATCGTGCCACATTGATGATGATAGGTGCTAGATAATATACAGCAACTTTCAAATTTGCAGGCCCCTGCATATATACGCAGCAACCCACTTCTGCGGACCAGAACCCTTTAGTAGCATCTCTACATGTATAGCAAAAAGACTAATCAAAGACCAGGAACAACTGAAGGCATCTGAGCACTGGGACAATCTACCCGTGCTCAGGCAATCCAAACTGATCATAGCAGGATACTCCCAGAAAAGAACGTCTGAGCTACTTCAGCTAACCAGAAATAAGGTACGTACCATATGTGGGATTCTTACAGGACACTCCTGCCTGAGATCACATCTGCGCACAATGAGGCTCGTACAAGACGCGAGCTGTCGCGTCCTGTGTGAGTGTGATGCTCTGGCCCAACGCCGCTGGATACAATTTGGAGTGGCCTATCCAGACACGGACGACATAGCTTCGACGTCAATCAGCAAACTCAGCTCATTTGTTAGCACGATCAACCTCGATCGTCAAGCATGATCCTGCCCACCAGGGCGATAGTACAATAGGCCAATCGGCTTCAGTACTACGAACCGCCTTCGGGTGCCCCCTTCCCCCAAATCTAATCTAATCTACCTCGTCGGTTTGGTATAGCACACTGCGGTTCCCCTATAATGCAAGCTGAATTATCGCGGTCAAGAGCAATTAGGATCTTAGCCGGGAGTTCCTGGGGCAAGAACAAAGAAACTATGTTGGTCACCTACAAAGCGATAGGTAGGGCAATACCTAGCTATGCAGCACCGGTGTGGTCGCAAACCGTTTGTGACACAAATTGGAATAAGATCCAGGCATGCCAGAACGCTGCTCTATGTATCGCTACAGGTTGCCATCTCATGTCGTCCCAGGATCATCTTCATCAAGAAACCAACATGTTATCAGTGCGCGATCATAATCACCTCTTGTCTTTACAATATCTGGTCGGTTGCTATCGAGAGGATCACCCAAACCATCATCTCATGGACAACACTCCCCCTCCACGACATGTCAGGAGTGGACTCAGAGATCTCGAGAGAGACGTCCAGAGATACAAACGGGTACCTCCCGATATATTCGATAATACAGCATACCATGCGGCCATCACAGATATTCACACAACCGTTGTGAATCGGTCAATAGGGAGTTTAGGTCCGAATAGAGTCCTCTCAGTGCCCCCACCACCCATATCGCCTGAGGAGACTAGGCTCCCGAGAGCCACAAGAGTGACACTAGCCCAGCTTAGGTCGGGCTTTTGTTCACGCCTCAATTCGTACCTATCTCGAATAGACCCGGACATACAGAACATTTGTCCGAGCTGCGGTGGTGCGCCACACGATGTGGACCACCTGTTTCGATGCCCCGCTGCACCCACTAACCTCACTCCGAGGGCATTATGGGACAACCCTATGGCAGCTGCTACGTTCTTGTCGCTTGAGACAATAGGCGACAACGACGACGAAACTTAGAGCACATCCACAGACATGCACAGCGACTCACACCCTTCTGCACCGCTACAACAACAACAAAAGGATCTTTGTGGGTTATAAATTAAATTTCCCTCCTGACAGCCCACAAAAAACAATATTATTTGTGCTTCTAGCCTCGGACGAAACATGGCAGCGGATTGTCGAACGGAAAGAACTCAGGGTGGGTCTAGCATCAGCAACAGACGAGAACCGTCACAACATTGAGCTCCTGTACGGTTCGAAAGCTCGGGAATTCCGACGTTGTGTACGCCGTGACAAAATAGTGTAAGCCAACTCTCTTCTTGCTACGGCAGAAGAAGCTGAACGAAATAATAATTTAAATACCGTATATAGTGTCATCCAAAAAGTGTAAAGGTGGTCGAAGTTTCTATCAACACCAAGTGAAAGAAAGTGACGGAAGGCTACTTAACCATATCGACGACCAGTTGAGGCGATGGAAAGAGCACTTCGCTGCAAATTTCAATTGAGTGACTGATGGCTAGGTTCCCTTTCATCTTGATGTTCTTCTTCTCTTAGCGATGCAGAAAGGTGAAAGGAAACGCTGTGCATCTATGTGGATTCGAGTTATGGTTCGTCAATGTTTTCATCCGAGAGGGTTTTCCCACAGTGAGATAGAAATAGAATCACAGCACAGCTCAGCATTGAAACAAATGACCCACATCATGAGAAGCACCAGCGCAGTTTGGACAGATGTTTTGGATGTCCGGGTTTATGCGAGAAAGGTACGAATTAAGGCGAGAACATAAGTACGACCGAAGTTGAGCTAATGTCGCTCTGGTGGCTCTCGGGAGCCTATTTTCCTTAGGCGAGATTGGCGGTGGACACGCTGAGAGGACTCTATTCGCGCCTAAACTTGCAATATCGATGCCGGCTCACTTCTTCAGTGTGAATCGCTGCCACGCTCGGTATGTTTCTTCATCGCACGGGTCCCGCTTGTATCCCTGCACCTCTCTCTCTCTTTAGGTCTCGTAAACCACGCCTGGCATGTCGTGGTGGAGGTATTCGGTCCATAAGATTGTGGTTGGGATGATTCTCACGGTAGCAACCAACAAGATACTGTTTTGAGAGAACAGGAGGCAATCTGTGGCTGTGCGTAGAGCGGCATTTTGGCAGACCTGAATTATGGACCAGTTTGTATCACATTAACCATGTGACCAAACTGGAGTGCATAATCAGTGGCTGCTCGACCAACCGGTTTGTAAGTGGCTAGCATGGTTTCTCTATCTTTGCCCCAGATGCTACCAGCTAGTGCTTTAAGGATTTTGTTCCCACTGTGCATCTTTTCGCAAACGCATGACGTGGAGCCCGAAAATTTTAGGATTAACTACAGTAGGAACAGGATTGTTGCCAATACTTACATCAACCGCCCACCGACAGACCAGGTGGTAAGAAATGTCACAGAAGATTTAGACGGATTTTGGCTTTGGAAAAATGCCTGTAATCGCCCTAGATAGCGAATGATTAGGAGGCGCATTTCATCCTTATCCTCCCCTGTGGCGAGTACGGTGCAATCGTCACCGTAGGAAATCATCTCAATTCCTTCCGGTGAGGAATCAGCCTCGCACGTTATTTTCGAATGTCCCGCTCTTATGAGCTGGAGACAAAACTTCTTTGGGGCTCAAGCTACCAGTATGGGTGCACCCAAAGTAAACCTGGTTAACTTTCTTCTTAGCCTTTTACGTAGGACAGAACTTATAACCTGAAACTTTCTCGCTTAGATGGGAAATACAATAAGCCAGCAAGCTACAGTATTGGGCGCTACCAGCCCAACCTATCTCAGCGCCATATCCATCCATCCATCCATCCTTCCGGTGGTGTAGGAACACCTGGCATGTAGATGTTAAACAGAGTGGGGGAGAGTACCCTCCCTGTGGAACTCCTAATTTCATTTTCCTCAGCTTTGAACGTTTGCCTCGAAACTCACTGAAGGAATGTCGACCAGCTAGATAGTTGGCAATCCAACGGATCTCTTGTGCAGGAATATGCATATTCAACAGATTTGCTAGCAGCATGGAGTGACTGACCTTATCAAAAGCATTTGATAAGTCAATTGCCACAAGAATGGATCTGTAGCACGGACGGCGTTGATTTAGCCGGTCTCGGATGCGTGTAGTGATCGCATCGAGGGCATTGGTTGTACTATGCGTTTTCCTGAAGCCATGCTGGCGGAGTTCTAGCTTAGCATGTGCGACAAGAGTGGGGTGAATAAGGGCCTCCAGCGTCTTTGCGACAGGTAATAGTATCGTTATGGGTCGGTAGGATTCGCCGAGGCTGGCGCTCTTCCCTGGCTTCAGACAGGGGACAATACGTCATGTTTTCCAGATTTCAGGGATGACAAGCGTTGAGATCGACAAGTTAAAGGCGGCCGTGAGATACTCAATGGCTGTGAGGTCGAGTTGCTTCAACATGACCATCGAAATGCCATCAGGTCCGAGGGCCTTGGAGTTTTTAGCATTCTCAATGACTTTCTAAGCCTGGTCCACAGTGTATAATGGTACAGTGCCAACAGTTCAGCTGCGAATTTGTCTTCTAATCTTACGCTTGAACCCATCCGATTTGGGATGTACAATCAATTGCTTATTGAATAGGCTAAAAATAGGACTGAATGGTGTACTCACAAATATCATATCCTTCTCTCATTATCAACTCCTCAATATAAATCAAAATGAAATTTACAGATTCAGTCCATTCGCGATAACGATACGTATCGGTTGGTGCACTTAACAAATTGTCGACAGCATATTTCAAGCTTCGTTCGGACCAGATCAAACACTCCTGAAAAAAAAACAAGCAGAAACGTGATTGCAAACAGATACACACACACGATCAGTGATTCAATATCTCACTTTAAATCGTCCAACATTCCAAAACGACTCTAGTAAAACTTCAATTTGTGTCTGAATCCTCATTAAAGTGTTATCGGAATTTTTGATTTCAATGCAGTTCACCATGCTGTCCTTTAGGATTTCAATTAGACTCTCGAAGTCCTGACTGTCGTACAGATTTTTCACATTATTCAAGCTGATTCGTCTGTAAAAATAGTAAAACGTTGCCCCGAACATCAATTCAAACCCACATTAAACGTTCAAATCACTTACCGCTGTAGATTAAGACGCGTGCTACGAATTGTTTCCAAATCAATACAGATATGATCCTTCAAGTTTGGATGTTCCAATTTAAATGTCGCATCTTGTTTCTCAAGCAAATCCTCCAAGTGACGAAGACACTCAACGGAACGGTGAAGATCATTTTCGAATTTCGCCGAACAATAATCCAACCAAATCAAGCGAAGGATATTCTTCTCGTACAAATCGTCGGCGAGAACGAAGGCGAAACCGGAATGAAACATCAGATGATGGTAGAGCATTTTCCAGCGCGGATCGATTTCACTGAAAAGTTAAAATGAAAATTAAAAAGATTTTCATTCAATTATATTTTTGAGTAGTTTCATACTTTCTGACTTGTCCTCGAGATTTTACCAATTCTTTTTCATGGTCCAATTCCATATAGAATAACATCATTCGGAAGGAAGCGTTAAAATCATCGTTTGAAAGTTGATTCCAGGTTTGAGTGTCATAATGATTTCTGAAAAATTAACTGTTAATTAACACGATCTATGCAAAAACAATTGGACGAGTTTTACAGATAAAACTGGAAAATTTCATGATACAAGTCCTTCATGTCCTCGGTTATCGGTCGGTCCCAATATTTAGAAATGTACTTGAGCCACACGAATATCAGGGCGATCAAATCGAAATTTTTTGCCTACAAAATGAGTTACACACTTCAATAAAAAAAAATGTCTCGAAACAGAAGGACGACCTTCACCTTTAACTCTTTTATGAATTCCTGAAAGTCATCTTGCGTTTCCAAACGGAATAAATCGTAAGATAATTGAATGCGTTTTGTCTCTTCCGCCGGTTTTTCCGTTTTTGTTGTGCTCTCAACGTCGATTTTGACATCCGCCAGAAAAGGGGACTCATCATCAAAATTTTCCCTTAAAAGTGAGAGGACAAATTATCAGGATAAATTTCATGAGTAAAACTTCCTAAGCTTACTGAAAATATTTTGGTAAGATCCTTCTCAAAAATCCATTAATCGACGTATCCACTTCGGGACGATCCTGTTGACTTTTCTTTCGCGACGAATAGCGTCGATTCTTGTGCCAGCCCCACTGCTCCAAAAAACTCAAGTCACTACAACGACGTCTAGGTTTGGGTTTGGCCGCATCTGCCTCTTTGTTCGGATTGTCAGAATCCTCGGCGTTCGAGTCTGGCTGTGATGTTTGACCACTGGGCGGTTCCGATGCTGGAGCAATGAATATATTCGAATCGTCATTGGTGTTTTCAGCAGAATCCGTTGCAGTAGCCGTTTCTCCAACACCAATATCCATTTTCGTTTCGCCATCGGTATCTTCTTCCGCGTTATCCTCGTCGCGGGGCTCCACGACTTTCTGCTGCAACATGTCGTCGACAGTGATAAGGAAAATTATGGATTCTTTGTTTTCCGTGAGATAGTTGTACAGGGACGTTATGAATTTGCCGACTGTAAGCCAATGTAGTTCCGCAACTTTGAAGTCATCTAGGTTGGGGGTGATCATATGCTCAGTTTTGTCTGCGACAATTTGTGCATCGGGAAAAACACTCGGTTTTGTCAGTTTCAAAGCATCGGCAGGCATGGAGTAAAGTTCTTTCCAGACACTAGAAATTAAATTCACATATGGTTTGTATTGAAAGTAAGTGGATTGTGAAGGATACCTTTCGAAAAATGGTAGCAGATGATCAAATCTGATTGTAATCTCATTTAAAACATCAATGGCACGTTCATATTTTGGATTTTTCTTGTGCCACTTCAATGCCCACCCGTACGCTCCCAAGATATTTTCATTGTGACACATAACTTGTAGAATGCCATCGCCAGCGGGCCAATGATTGGGATTCTGCACAAGACATTTTTCAAAGGCAAATTCGGCCAAATTCATTCGTTTCGCTTCTAGGGCAAGCTGTCCTAGACGATTCAACGTGTAGACGTCAGTGTCGTCGAGATTCATGGCCTGAAAATTTTAAATGGAAAAAGAAAATGTGTTGAACAATGAAATTTAGAGTAGAAGACTTCCAATGCTTTGCTCGGCCTGAGGTGTAAGCGCCTCGCCATTTCTATAGGCAGCTATAAGCTGGATGATGTCATAGTCGAGATCATAGATAGTAGATCATCATAGTGGTCCTACTGGCAACCATTGCATATTGCATTTTTGCAGTTGCAATTCGCCTCTCCGGGGCGGACCACACCTGTTTGCTACAACAAACGGCCAAGAGTTGCCAAAACGCCTCCCTGGCAAGAGCCTCGAAGGTCTCGATGCAGGAAGGTTGTGTATGTCTGTGTATATGTATGGACTCGTTATATATGTTTTTTCGTCATATTGGGAGCATCACATCTCGGCGCGGCTGCTCTCAATTCTTCTCTTACGCGCCGGCATTGAAGCAAATCCAGGCCCTGTCTTGGTATGGATGTGTAATGTCTGCAACCGACGTATCGGTTCTAATGCCAGGTCACTTCAGTGTAGTTGCTGTTCGGAGTGGGTGCATTTCAGATGCTCCGGTTTGAGAAGGATGGGTCATTACATAGAAGGTACATTTATTGCTCCAGGCTGTAGGAATACTGGGCAGCCTCGGGTAATACCAGGCCTCTCCCCACCACCAATGCCACTTACTCCCCCCAATAATGTTGCCTTGAACGTAAGACACAGCTTAACTCCCGCCCCTCCGCCAGCAATTTTTACACCGGTGTCCATATTGCAGTTCAACTGTAATGGCATCCTAGGGAAATTTCCTGAAATCACAAGCTTCTTGAGAAAGTACAGAATTCTGATTGCAGCCATCCAAGAGACGAAACTCCACGCGAATTCACCATTCAACGCTGAAGGTGAATATATCATCATACGCAAGGGCAGAGAAGGCGCCACGAATGATTCTCACCCTGGAGGTGGACTTGCCTTCCTAATACACAGGTCCGTACATTACCGTGTATTAGATGTAGTTTCAGACGGTACGGCGGAATTGCAACCCATCTCAGTTTCATCAGGGAGCACCAATATTGAAATTTGTAATATCCACATTCTAGCTGTACAAACTACCATTTCAATCTTATTGATCGGTTTCACCGCTGTTTGTAGCTTATTTTTAATTTATATCAATCAAAAACACTTTTTCCTTACTACAATTTATTTTTCGTTTTGCAAATATATATTTCGAATGCAACTTGCATTCTTCTTCAGTGCGAGTGTGAGAGGAAACACTCGCACTGAAGAAGAATGCAAGTTGCATTCGAAATATATATTTGCAAAACGAAAAATAAATTGTAGTAAGGAAAAAGTGTTTTTGATTGATATAAATTACCATTTCAATATTGGTCCTCTTCTTAAAGGAGAGCACAGGATCATTCTTGGTGACTTTAATGCCCATCATTAACTCTGGCATTCCGCGCTTCACAACGATGCCAGGGGTCCAGCTATCGCCGAATCTCTGGACGCATCAGGTTTCTGTACCCTCAATGAAAACTCGCCAACCCGTGATGCAAACAATTGTATTAGCTAACCCTGGTGACCCCAGAATTCGGGAGCTCAATATTCAAATACAGCGACAAGTTAAAGACTACAAGAAGGCCAAATGGAACGAGCACCTCAATGACTGTAACCTTAATGAAGGTGCCAGTAAGTTATGGTCCACTGTCCGTGCCCTTTCGAACCCCACAAAAGATAAGGGCAATATAGCCATAACCTTCGGCAAAAAAGTACAAGCAATCCTCTTCAGTGTGCGAGCCAGTTCAATAAACAATTTATTGAACATCCCAAGTCCGATGGCCTCAAGCGCAAAATCAGAAGACGGATTCGCAGCCGAATTGTTGACTCCGTACCAATTTATACTCCGGACCAGGTTAAAACAGTCATTGAGAATGCAAAAAATTCTAAGACCCTTGGACCAGATGGCATTTCAATGGCCATGCTCAAACATCTTGATCTTCCTGCCATTGAGTATCTCACGGCAGTCTTTAACTTGTCAATGTCTACGCTCGCCATCCCCGACATCCGGAAACAAGTCCCATAGTCCCATGCCTTAAACCAGGGAAAAGTGCCAAACTAGGAACTTCCTACAGACCGATTACGATCCTGTCACCTGTAGCAAAGACGCTGGAAGCCCTCATCCACCCCACTCTCGTTTCACATGCAAAGCTAGATCCCCATCAGCACGGATTCAGACGCATGCATAGTACAATCACCGCTCTGGACGCGATCACTACACGTGTAAGAGACGGACTAAACCACAGTACACCTTGCCATAGAACCATCATGGTGGCGATTGACCTATCAAATGCGTTTGATAAGGTTAATCACTCCATGCTTCTGGCAAACCTCCTCAATATGCATGTTCCGACACAAGAGATAAGATGGATTGCCAACTATCTAGCTGGTAGGCAATCCTTCACCGAGTTTCGAGGCAGTCGTTCCAAACTTAGAAAGATCAAATTAGGTGTTCCTCAAGGTGGGGTTCTCTCTCCCACCTTGTTTAACATCTACAGGGCCGGTCTCCCAACACCTCCGGAAGGCATTGAAGTTATTTTTTATGCCGATGACTGCACTGTACTCGCCACGGGAGCGGATAGGGATGTCATGCGTGAAGATATCAATAAATATTTAGCGCGACTAGAAGCCTTTTTCCATAGCAGAAACCTAACCATCTCAGCGTCCAAATCGTCTGCGACCTTCCTTACCACCTAGTCAGGTGATTGTAGGTGGCCGGTTGGGGTACGTATTGGCAACAAACCAGTTCCTGCTGTTGCAAATCCAAAAATTCTCGGGCTTCACTTTGAGAAAATGATGACTTCAGCTCATCACGCGGAAGCGGTATGTGAAAAGATGCGCAGTAGGAACAAAATTCTTAAAGCACTGGCTGGTAGCACCTGGGGCAAAGATAAAGAGACTATGCTAGCCACTTACAAAGCGGTGGGTCGAGCAGCGGCTGATTTTTCGGTGCCAGTTTGGTCGCAAGGTCTCTGTAACACAAGCTGGAACAAAATTCAAGTCTGCCAAAATGCTGCTCTACGCACAGCTACAGGATGATGTCTGCCCAGGACCACCTACATCAGCAGACACATTTGATGCCAATACGTGACCACAATCGACTACTTACAAAACAATATTTAGTAGGTTGTTTTCGAGAGGATCATCCTAATCGTAACCTTATGGACAAAATTCCCCCTCCACGCAACATCAAACGTGGCCTTCGTGACCTTGAGAGAGAGGTCCAGGGTTACAAAAGGGATCCTTCCGATGAAGATTCATACCGGGCTGCCATTGCAATGATTCACATTGAGGAAGTGAGTAGGTCTATTGCGAGTTTAGGTACGAACAGAGTCCTCTCAGCGCTCCCACCACCTATTTCGCCTGAGGAGATTAGGCTCCCGAGAGCCACCAGAGTGACTTTAGCCCAACTTCGGTCAGGCTTCTGCTCACGCCTCAATTCGTATCTATCTCGCATAAACCCAAATATACAAAACGTATGCCCAAATTGCGCTGGCACGCCACACGATGTAGCCCATTTGTTTCAATGCCCAGCTGCACCCACTAATCTCACCCCCTCTCACTATGGGAAAACCCCATTGCAGTTGCCACGTTTTGGTCCCTGGAGATTACGGACGAAAACGAGTCCATATAGATACACAGCGGTTCACACCTTTCTGTACCGCTAAAAGAAGATCATAGATCAATGCTGTTGCTTTACCATTTAACACATTTACGTGGTAATCGATCTACCTCGGACCTACTTGGGTCTATCAAGTGGATATCGCTTTCTTCGTGGGGATCTCAGACGAACGTCATCTATCGTTCTTTAAGCTTTTCGGTGATTGGTTGGTCGATCGCCGATCACCCTCGGGTGTAGTTACTTTTGATGTGATTCTCATTGGCTTCGTCAACTGGCATCCGTAACATTGAACAGTGACACTCAGAACTTACCTCCATGAAGTGTTCCAGAGCCTTTTCCTTTTCGCCTTTTTCTTCATAGATCAAAGCCAAATTCTTGTGACAATTATACCGTACTGATACCAGCTTATCAGTTTTGTCGTCAAACGAGATCTACAACGAAAAGGAACAAGGATAATAACTTTTCTGGCTACAAAAAAAAACGGTTGTTATCACGACCTACCTCATTGAGAACCCGTGTCTCCAAGAGCTCACTGAACAGTGTCTCGGCATCAGAAACGCTACCCTTTTGCTTGCACGATAAAGCTCGCATATATTCCGACACGGCAATCGTTTCCTATTTACAATTGCCAATAAGAAATGATAAAATCTGAAAATGATTTTTCGCGCCACCACTACGTACCTCTGCCTCCTTAGTCACTTGCACGGCATCCTCATTCTCTTCCGTTTCGGCTTCATTTCGCACTTGATTCAGTGCGACAATTCGCATCATTTTGGCAGCCTTTTTGCCTAAGCAACCGCCGCCGTTTGTTTGAAAAATGTTTTGTATCGTGCACCGGCGATACGCTCACAACAAAGATCAAAACATTTCACGTTGAACGTCAACACACGGCTGGCAGGCAGATACCCAGAGAGATTGCACAATTGCATGCGAAAAACGCCGCTCAATTGTGTCGGTTTGTTTAGATTGAAGGGAAACGGGTGCCGTGACGGGGGCAAAGAATTAGTAAATAGTAAAGGAAGGAGCATGTGGCAATACTACCGTGCAACGAAAAGGTAACCACTTTCTGGTTCTCCTTTCTCGTTCTATCCTTAACATAAGTATTCTAGTCTCGCTGTCATCTCAGGAGTAGGGTAAAAGTATGAATGAGATAGAAAATGGTTACCTTTTCTTGGTCTATGACTTGTTCCTTTTATATTTACTAATTCTTTGGACGGGGGCAATTGTATACATTTCAGAGATGTCAAAACATTCCAATAAGTCAGCTGTTTTTGGAAGAAAAAAGAGTGGAAATGCTCTTAAGATTTTGTAATTTTGCTGGACACTGTAGAAAAAGGCGGCTGAAGTTGGATGTGCAAATTTTTAAGTGAATATTTAAAACGATAAATTGACCAGGGTAAGTTGCATATTTCTTGTAAGAAAGTTCGTTAGCCAAAACTTCAGAAGATACACAAAAAAATAAGCATTCAGACACTCTACCTATGTAGGGCGACCAGACGTCCGCTTCATCTGGAGAAGTTCAAGTTGTAAAGTGGCAGGGTTGTAATTGAACAGATCTCCGTCGATGAGATAGTATAGTAGAGAACTCCACCATCATCTCCCAATTATTGTTTCTATTATCTGTATGCTGCGGTCGGAGATTGTTTCCAGCCGATTAATCGGGGCTTACATTGGTCGAGTAGAGTACTCGTCCCACTTTACCATCGTGCTAGTCGCTCTAACTCTGAAAGTACGGAGAAATACCCATATATTCCCATGGTATCTTGGCGATAAAATTCCTATTCATGCGCAACTGCAAAGACACTGCGTCGCATCTATCACCCGGACGATACACAATCGTAAAAAAGGATCGTGTAAAACCGGTTTTGGTTCAATGCTGTTCAATGGTTTGCTTACGTTATAGCGCCAAGTGCTTACATTCAAAATTGGCCTTTTCGACACGGGAAGTACTAGCTAGGAATAAAATAAAAACCAGTTTAACTGGTGTTTGTTCCTGTCTACACGAAGACTATTCAAATCGGGAACATTTTGCATTTATGAAGTTTTTTCAATGTATTGTTAGATGTGCCATGCTTGTCGCTGCACTGGCAAAACGCGGAAAAAACAAATGCATTTGCATTCTGTGTTTTCTCATTTCAAAGTTCGGTGTATCTGTTTGACTACTTAGTCTGATATGTGCACCGGTCCACAGTTGATAAACAAATGAATGTCCCGAATCTGAAAAATCCTCCGGTCAAAATGTCTTTGCCAAGTAAATTATGTGTATTAGTACGGAACATCTCTCATTCCGAAGATTTCCTGGAACGTTTTGATGTTCTTTTGCATACCTCTTCCCTCATGCATCTCTCCCGTAAAAAAAAACGGTTATATTTTGTTCTTGTTATATTTTGTTTGTTTATTGACAGGCCAAAATGAGCTACCTTGTCACACTTCCATACAAAATCCTGTTTTGCAACTTTATCCCCACACGTCTCATTCCGCAACCTAAAAATGACTACTCTCAGGTAGTTTTCCATTTCTTTGTATACTCTCCCTTCTGAGCTCGCTAACTTAACTTTTTCTAGTCTGTGTTTCTGTAAATGGTTGTGTTTATTAATAAATGTACAGATTTAGAGTGTATTGCAGAAGATACGATAAAGAATTGTCAAGCATTTCTATGGAAGCACTATCCATTTGTAGTGTTTACGAGCAATGCTGACTAAATATGAGGTCGGCTGAGTGGTAACGTGTAGGACGGGCAATCAACAGACACGGGTTCGATTCTAGATGCGGATTTTTTTTTCTATTTTTTTTTTTCAAATTCGTTCAATGACAGTGACAATAAGGTTCTATTGGATTAAAAAAACGGCGCCAAATGCCATTATTGGACTGTTATTGAGTTGTTATACCATGTAAAGTGCCCCTATTAATGTTAGAAGAGAATATTTAACGAAGTATTGTAGGGATGAAATTGTTACTTGGGAGAGCAGCACCATGCATTTTAAATGGATGACAACATGTTGGCAGCATGCTGCTGCTGTTCAACAGAAACAGCAAAATGACTCTTGTCATATATAGCTTTTGCTGCCATCTATTGAAATTGCGTTGGCCGCGTGTAATGCTTGAAATAGATTAGAAGCGTCAGCAGAAGCATCGGCATCGCGAAACGTCAAGCCCAATGCATTTTACATTGCTGACAAAAATGTTGGGCAGAAGACTTGGCATTCAGCATATTTGTCAGCTATGAAATTCTGCCGATGCTGCTGCTGACGCGTGTAATCTACTTCAACTATAATGGTTGAAATACATTTCCCGCGTCAGCATCAGCATCGGCAGAGGCAGCGGCATCAGCAGAAAAATTTCAATCTAGAAAACACGCATTTGCCTTTGATGACCCACATTTGACAACAGCAGCAGCGGCAGAAGCATTTTTTATGCTTCTCCTGTCAATGTGGGTCATCGAAGGCAAATGCGTGTGTTCTAAATTGAAATTTTTCTGCTGATGCCGATGCCTCTGCCGATGTTGATGCTGACGCGGGAAATGTATTTCAACCATAATGCTGCCGAAGAAAGCAGCACAGTGCATTTTAAATGGCTGACATGTGTTCAGCTGTTGCTGTTGAACAGCAGGAGCCCAATGAATTTTAAAAAAGTGACCTCATGTTGGCAGCAAATGGCTTTTGCTCTGCCAACATGAAGTCACTTTCTAGTTGCTCATTCCGATATTGCTCGCTGAATGTTCGCTTTGCACACAACAAGAAGCGGATATATACCGGTTCTAAAATAAATTATCTTAAAACATTTTCTGAGATACTCTTTTTTCTATAAGGTGTATACAGGGTGTCCGGAAACTTCCGCATAAACGCACCGGATTATGATTCCTCAGTTGATTTCCAGGAAAAAAGTTGTACGGAACATACCTCCTTAGCTTAACCCTTTAGCTGCCACAGGCATTTGAAGATTTTTGAAAAAATCATTTTCTTGCACGACCTAAAGCTCAATATCTCCAAAGCTAGACCAGCTGGAATAGCGAAATAAGATGATTATTACAGCCAACAAATTTACCTAAAAAATAAAACTAACCGCACTAAAATCGGATATCTTGTTCCACGACTTGTCAGTACAGTACAATCCGTCTAAATTGCAAACTCCGACAATTTCATGCACGACTGAAACTGTTATTTATATTAATTTGTTAGAACAAGAAGCAGAATCTATTTTATAGGAATTATTTTAATGATTTATGTTCGTCAATAGGTGAAAACAATCACACTTTTGTGTACAACACCATGTGCCAAGCGAAAATGGATGAGATGACCTCCCTCTACTGTAGAATTGTCAAATGCGAAGCTCACCACACTTCACCATGATTTTGTAAAGATTTTCTCCGAGATTTTGGTTATAATCTCCGTACAAAATCTATGAAAATGTATGGAAAATCTACAAGATTTTCGCCTAGATTTTGTAAAATCTCAAGATTGTGCAAAATCTTCTATAGTGTGTAAAGAGCTTTAATGTCATAGATTTCATTTTTCATGTAAAAAATCTTATCCTGTCCAAGCAATTAATTACACGGCTAATTAACGGATCGGAAATATACATTTTAAAGCAATATCCTGAAGCGCAGAGAAGTGTTTCGAGACCAGGTCTTCGAATGGCAAAACATACCGAAGCATTCGGCGATTTGTTTCGAATATTTGCATTTAAAACTCGCACGAAAGTGGAGAATTGGAGACATCATAGTTGGCCGTGAAAACGATTATCTGTTTGTAGTTTACACAGTGCTCATTAATGTCAAAGTTCTGCAATTTATCCAATTTCACAAAATCGATTCGGATATTGAATTAGTTAGTGGCTTTTAATCGGAGGATAAACAACGGAACTATAAGATCCCACAAAACGGTAAAACTAAAAGAAACATACCAAGATTGATTGGCAACAACAACCGTCGCGCCGAAATGGACATGATTAGGCTAAAATGGAAACAGTGCCGAAGTCGTGTGATGACGAGGTAGTAATAATGCCAGTTATTAAACGACACTTTAAAAATTTATTTACAATTCCAGGCCATTTTGATCATCGTTGAATATAGGACAAGGACGATAATCCTGCTCTGCGAACAAGCATCCAAAAATTATTATTCGTGTTATTATTATAAGTTTAATTTTGTTATATTGATTGATTCAACATGTAATAAAATATAAACCATGGCCATTCGCTATAAAAAGTCGTCTATATTTAAAAAAAAAACTCATATAAGTTGTATTTCTGATTCTTCGCTCGCACGAAAATAAATGCAGGGATATTATATTCGCACGAGAATATGTGGAGACTTCGTGTATTCATTGTGTAGTCACTGGTTTGTGCATAGGGTACTCGTCCGAAAAACTAAATACCTAGATGCGAGCTATTCTCGCCTCGCGCGAGTTTTTTGACAGGTTTTATATAGAAACTCGCGCGAATCATCGAACTGATTACTATACTTATATACGAGTATATGTACATGAAGTGGGATTGGACCGACTCAAAATTAGAAAAACGTTGGTTAGCTAGGGAGTCCTGTCCAAGCAGCAATGCGCGGCCGCACATCTCGTCAGATGCCAATTCATTTTCGTTGTGCGAGTAACTTCTCTATGCGCTGTTAATCGCAATATTGAAAATCTTTTAATATTTTTTAAACATATGAATTTATTTATGGTAAACACTTATTATAAATGCACTTTTACTAATTAAATAAAAAAAAAAAACATTTAAATAAATTCGTCCGCCTCTAAATCGTATAAATGTCGTTTGACATATTTATCACTAAAAATATTTTTTACGTCAAAATGACTTCATTCTTGATCAAGTTCATTCTTGATCAAGTAGGTATAGTGTGAACACTAAATTCACCACAGCTTGATTTGCCTGATTAGGTTCCGCAGATTACGTAATTTGGCGTAAGTGTGAAAACCTCCATATACACTATCCAATAACCGATCTGACGATCAAAACGATTGTACAATCGTTTGGACACTGTATGTACCAACACCCCCTGAAAGGAATTCCGATTATCAAAAAAAAATATTTTTTATTGATAATATAATAATAGCGACGTTTTTTTTTTTGTATCGCGTGTAAATCTGACTCGAAAAAAACGATCGCGGGTAACATCCCGGTTAAGACCAAACAGCTGACACTTGAAAGTTTTTGCGCATCTTTCACTCACCTTTGTCGGTTTATTTTTCAGATGTGGGTTTTATCACAAAAGATGATTATTTCTTTGCAAAATCTTTTCTCGTAATGAGAAAAACTCTCACATTTGGTTTGAAAAAACAAATTCCCTCATATTCCCCCTATGCGTCCGCCATCTACATTTGAGCTCTATCCCGTGTAGGGTAGTTGCACGCGTCAACTCTACCAGGGTAAGTGTCATTTTTTTTATATGAAGTTCTACCCAAACCTGCACGGGATAAACACAATAAAACGTACCTAATATTTTTATTGATATTGATAAAAAAAAAATATTTTTTATTGATAAACGGAATTTTTATTTTTATTTTTTTACACGGGATAACCAAAAAACACACCTATAGTTTTCAAATTTCCCAAAAAGGCATAATTATTACACACACCTTATTGCAATGCATGAAATTTTATTTTATCCGAGCATTTTCATATAGTGGTGCCCCTTAAAGAGTTAAAAACCCTAAACATCTTCAAATTAATTTCTATACGAACTGTATGCAATCCCATTCAGAACGCATCCGATCAGATGATAACGCTTTCGCCCAGTTCGCCCCTAGTCGACCAATTTAATTGTACATTCGGCCATTTTCGTTCGCTGTACTGGCTGTAGTCATTTGTCTCGCCCGCACTGATTTTCATACTAATTTGGTCGAACAGCATCTCACATCTCTTTCCTTGCTGCTTGACAGCTAATACTTTTCCTTCGCTCTTCTCCGTATCACAAAAACAGCAAGAAATAAGTCTATTTCGGTACGGCGAAAAAGTTGGAAACGGAAAAGGACAACGCGAGCCACAAAAAAAACAACGAATCGAGTGTAAAAAGGACGTTCGGGTTTCGTCTTAAGTTCGAAGACGACAGGATGATAATTACGAAGGAAAATAATTCTCATTCGTGACCGTGTGAAATAAACAAAACTCCTTTTCGGGTGGACTGAAAAAAGGCGAGTGTGAGTGCGTCGTTCTCTTTTTTTTCTGTGGTGTGACCTGCTGCGGTCGTCGGGTGGTAAATGGTGAAACAATTTTTATATCTGCATTTTATGCGAGGGAGTTTTATGCTTTGCTTGAAATAGGGCGAAAAAGCGACCCGATTTTCGGGTGGGCAGTGTGAACAGGCCGACGACGACGACGAACTTTTTCGGTGTGTGCTTTTTGGTTTTGGTCTCTGACCTGTCGATTATTATCGGATGTCACGGATATAGTGCAGGAGGGTCGATCGTGCGATCTTCGCTTTGTTTAAAGGACATTGACTTGTGCTTGTCGCCGGGGCTACGGCTATTGGTATGCAAGACCCCTTGTGCGTGTGCAAATGACCAGAGGTCACTTCATCGATGATATTCAATATCCTTGGATAGCGCGGCGAGGCTGAAAAAACTAGACAATTATCCACCAAGGACTCGTATTCTATGATCGTGCCTAGTTCGCTTGCTCCAACTCCCATCATCATTGTGGCTTATATCCGAGTGGATACCAGCGCCATTAAAAGATTGATTTGCGCGCAACTTGACCACGACGACACAGCCACAGAAGCGGAATCGACGAAGGCGACCAGTTTTCTGAAAGTGGCTCTTGGAGCGGAAGAAAAAGATCTTAACTTGGGATCCAATTCGGAGACAGACGGAGCACGGACGAGTATCCTGAAAATCCTTGCCAAAGCAGTGATTTGAAGCTGAATGCGGTACGAAATTTTGTTCCTCATTTTGATTTGTTCATTCCTAAAGATTTATGTAATAAACAGAGTGTGAATACCTACTGTCGAATGCACGTTTTCGCCGCGAGGCCGCCCATTTTGATGGCATTTGAATGAGGTGGAGTCGTATTTCGTCAAAATCCTTCGACAAGGATGAACATGAATGCAACTCTACGTGCTCGAGTGTTACTCTACGCAATTGATTGTACGCATCCGAAATGTGTTTGTTCCGCTGGATCGCACTTTTGTTATCGCATAGTTTTGTCTAACATGTGCTGACTTCCCACTTAGGGGTTTCCCTTTTGACCGCTTACATTTGAAGAGGATGCATTTCTGTGTGCCATAAATCAGTTCTTGTGCACATACATGGCAAGATGGCGAAGTGTCTCGCTCATTCACATGTGTCAGGCATATGTCTGTCCCGTTTCAACCAATGAGATTTTCAAGATACTGTTTTCATGAATTCTGCGTGTCCTTTTTCAAAATTTAATACGATATTGATAAGAATGTGCTTAAGAAGTGCACTGCCATCGATTGGTAATGTAAATAATTACGATTTGGGTGGTTCAAGTATTTAAAAAAAATCACTAAAGATTCAGTTCGTGACGTCAGTATAACAGATGATGAGTCAGATGTTTTGATAATTTACAGGAGTCATTAAAAATTATGCATCGATAATGATTACATTGAAGTTGAGTTTATGGGTATCATGACTAAGGTTTTCCGTCAAAAGGTGCTGAGAAAAGACCTAAAATGGGAGCCCAATCAGTGTCAATTCACTCAGTTCCAGTAGGCTTGATTTGCTATACAAATTCTATTGATGAAATAAGATAAACTCACTTGTCTGTATCTAGAGACATCCGATATTTTCATAAATTTTATTTTTTTTACTGTATGACTGCTAAATCTATATTTTAAGGTTGGTCCACACTTTTCAGTCATCAGTCAGAGTCAGTCACATTTTCTATACAAATTCACAGATTGTCACTCAATCAATTAACTGACAAACGGCGGCAACGACTGAAATCTGTGACCAACATTACGCAGTCATGTACACAGACAGACAGCATCATCGTAATTAACAAAATGCGCCCTAATGATTTTCGCAGTACATAATGATGTGCTGTCTGTTTACCGTATTACTGATAATTTGTCAATTTGTATCAAAATCGCCTAGTCACTGCGATGACTCACATAGTCCTAGATGAATCGAACATTATTGTCAATCAAGGCAGAATGTTTGATTAATTTTTGGTCTGGGGCGTCTAGAAATTTCGCACACACTTCGGTGTGACTCACGGAATAAGGGGAACTCAGGCATGCTATTTGTCCAAACATAAAGGGGAGGGGCGGGACAATGGTTATTTTTTCGCTGGTGGAGCGACTCAATTTTCAGCAGAAGTCAACCTAATGGGTAAACTGACACAAAGTTTCATATATGTATGTATAACTCCATATTGTATGACAGATCAAGTTTCGGTGAATCTTAGTACGTTTTGATCTCTCCCTCTCTGGATGCACATGGCCCCGCAGGAGGTATGGTTGCCGCGTGCAGTGGATCTGTACAATCACCTTCGTGTGTTTTACGCTCATATTTATACCGAGCATGCTTCGAAGCTACCGTAAGGGGGGGGGGGGGGGGGTTGAGTATCTGTGGCGCCAATTTTTTACGATGGCGTTTCATTAACATTGAATCTGCAATCCTTTTTCGTGAAATCGTAACTATTCTCCAGATAATCAATGTCACAAGTTTGACTTTTCTTTGAAGACAGTTAAAGTAATTTGATAAGAGCTGAAATCTTTCTCCGACCATAACTGGATACTCTTTAACATTAATGTCTCCAGGGAGATGCCGCAGCCTTACAGAAATCCTAAGGCGACAAATTGGAAGAAGTTCAAGCAGATTTGTAGATCAAAACTCTCAACTGCGACAAATCCCTCGATCAGCTCCGTGGAGGAACTGGACAAGGAGGTTAAGTCATTGGAAAAATCCTTGGAAGTAGCGTTCAAGGGTTCTTGTCCAATGAAAAGGAGTAGGAAAGTTCTCCCTCCATGGTGGAACATGGACCTTTCTAAGTTACGGAAGCTAACTCGGGATATATTCAACATTTGCAACAAACATAAGTTCTGGCAGCCGTACAAGGACTGCCTGAAAATTTACAAAAAGGCAATTAGAACCGCAAAGGTCCAAGCTTGGGACGATCTGCGACAATCACTGGACAACGTCAAAGGTTCAGCTAGAATCAGCAAGATTTTGTCCAAAGCAAGGTCGTGTCCGTCCTTAATAAAAAGAGAGGATGGCACTTGGGCGGAATCAACTGGCGAATCTCTTGAGCTCCTGATGAATACGCATTTCCCTGGCTGCAGGAGCACCTGCACGCAGAGTCCACGATTGCATAAGGGAGATGAGCGGCAGAGTAATTTTGTTCTCTCCATGATTACTGAGGAGAAGATTACCTGCGCAATCAACAGCTTCTCCCCTTATAAATCGCCAGGACCAGATGGTATACTACTGATTATGCTTCAGAAAACGCAGGATCTGGTAGTTCCACGACTGCTGATAATTTTCAGAAGCCTTATGTTACTCAACCACGTACCCCAGTCGTGGCGACGGGTTCGAGTCGTTTTTATTCCGAAGGTAGGCAAACGAGGGCATGAGACCGCGAAGGATTTTAGGCCGATTAGTTTATCCTCCTTCATACTCAAAACTTTAGAGCGCTTAATAGATATACACATCCGACAAAGTCTTGAGAATTCAGGACTTTCGAAGTCCCAGCACGCATACGTGAAAGGGAAGTCCACAGAGACGGCTCTCCACGAAGTGGTCCGTATCATCGAACACAGCCTTGAGAACAAACAATACACGTTATCCGCTTTCTTAGACATAGAGGGTGCATTCAATAATGTTCGTATTGAATATATTCATGAGGCCTTTCGGACTTAGGAGTTGAACCACGGCTTGTTTCGTGGATAGTAACACTACTAACGACCAGAGTAATCCATGGTGACTTAGGAAGCAGTCACCTGACTAAATTCGTGTGTAGAGAACACACCTCAGGGTGGTGTCATCTCTCCACTACTGTGGCTAATAGTTATTAACAAAATCCTAGCCAGACTTGACAGGGAGATGATTAACGTGGTCGCATATACGGATGATGTAGCGATTATAGTATCAGGAATGTGTCTTTCCGTGATTAGCCAGATCATGGAAAGAGCCCTTGGTTTGGTCAGTAAATGGGCCACAAGCTGTGGCCTGGGCGTAAACCCGGGGAAGACAAAACTGATGCTGTTCACTAAAAAAACAAAAATACCGCCTTTCTCACTCCCAAAACTAAATGGACATCAACTGCAACTATCGCCCAGCTCGAAGTATTTGGGCGTTATTCTGGACTCAAAGCTCAACTGGATTTTAACATTGAGGAGCGCGTTAAAAAAGCCTTTATTGCTTTTTACGTCTGCAAGACAGTATTTAGCAAGAAATGGGGTCTCAAGCCAAACATGGTACTCTGGGTGTACACGGCGGTGGTACGACCCATCCTAACATATGGGTCACTCGTCTGGTGGCCAGCGGTCAGTAAAGGCTACAATGTAACAAAACTCGGTAGAGTGCAGAGATCGGCTTGCCTTAGCATCACAGGGGGCATGCGAACATGCCCGAGGGATTCGCTGAATGTCATCTTGCATCTTCTACCCATCGATCTGTTTATTAACCAACTGGCAGCATGTAGTGCAGTCAGACTCAAAGCGTTAAGCTGCTGGAGTGCCAGGCCATACGGCCACAGTAATATTCTAAACCAGCTACCACAAGACGTACGCAACGCTGTAACGGATCTCAAAGTGCCCAAACTAAGCTTTGGGAAGAACTTTGATGTCAGATTTCCAACTAGAGGTGAATGGAAAGAAAGTGAGGTGGTCATTTTGACATCACACTCTTCACCGATGGGTCAAAAATGGATTGTGGCGTGGGTGCTGGAATCTTCTGCAGATCACTAAGTATCTCTGAATATTGCCGTCTTCCTGATCATGCCAGCATTTTTCAAGCAGAAATGCTTGCAATCATGAAGGCCTGTTATGCTCTCAGGGACATACAAAACAACCAAAATATCGCCATCTGCTCAGATAGTCAGGCGGCTATCATGGCTTTACAATCGGTGAGGACGACCTCCAAGGTTGT
This sequence comes from Microchrysa polita, assembly GCA_949715475.1. NCBI lineage: Eukaryota > Metazoa > Arthropoda > Insecta > Diptera > Stratiomyidae > Microchrysa > Microchrysa polita. The sequence goes on from OX454418.1 coordinate 96,046,396, forward strand.
TGAAGTATGTGAGGAAGCATTAACCAGCCTTGGTACACGACAAAGAATCACCATACTCTGGGTACCTGGACACAGGAACATAGAGGATAACGAGATGGCTGACGAACTAGCCAAAATGGGTGCGACTCTTGACAGCTCTCATGCGGAACGTGTTTGCGTCCATATGGTAGTTGTTAAGAGTAAGATCTCCACCCACTATACAAGGGCTGCTAATTCCAACTGGCGAAATCTGAGGACTTGCGTTATATCAAGGAAGATGTGGCCCTCCTACGACTGGAAAAGAACGTCTGAGATTCTGACTAAAACGCGTAGAGATATCGCCAAGCTTACTGCTGTTATCATGGGGCACTGGCCAGGCTGGGCATCCCCTACAATGCTCATTGCCGCAGCTGCGGTGATGTAAATGAGAGGGAAACCCTGATTCACTTTCTGTGTGAATGCCCGGGTCTTGCCAGAACACGGTATAGGACGCTTGGTAGGGCTTTTCTGGGAGGCTTGGAGGATGCAGCTAATGTGAAACTAGGGGAGCTGCTGTACTTCCTAAACAACACTGGCTGGTTCAAGGCACCTCCCCACTCCTAAATTCATTACCTAACCTTCATCATATACACTAGTTAAGCTTAACGGAGTTTGTGGTTTCAAAACGGCGCTTTATGCGCTAATTGGGCTTTTTAGCCTCTGCCTAAGCCGCCACTTTTACCATCCAACCATCCAATTTTATAAGAAAAGGGGGATACATATTTCCGCTCTACACATTGGGGAAAGTGTTCAATGCATTCAAATTGACGTTTTAATTTTGATCAGTCCCACTAGAATAGTAAGTTTTACCAATTTGGCAAAGATGTTAATAATATGAAATGTCGAAATATATTTGCGAGTAAGAATTGTAAAATTTGCTAGAGGCTAATTGAATTTGAAATATTATTTCGATGCAACGCTATTGATTCGCATAAAAAAATATAACAGGCGCGACAATCCAACATTGGACGAAGGCCGCAGGATGTGTTAGTGACATCCTATTTCCAAGATCTTAATCTGCTTTTTGTTGAGGTAATGAGATCAGCATCACGTTCAGCAGTGTTATTTATTCCCATAAATGGGTACTCGTTTAACATCTGAGTGAGATCATAGTCCGTGACAAGCTTGTGAGTTCGAAAAGCACCATGGTTCACGGTGAGATTCGAACTCATGAAGGTCATGCCAGGACCAGCCAGATTCGAATCAAACTGTGGTAAAAATTCCCCCAATTTCCCATCAAAGACTGAACTACCCCATAGAAATGTCAAAATTTGACATTGAATATTTGGAGAACCATTACGTTTTTGCGAAAAACGATTGCAGATTTGATAGTTTCAGGCCAATATTAATGAAATGCCATCATACTAATTTGGTGCCACAGATACTGGAATCGTGCCCTTAGCTATGCAGGAGCAGCTTCATAGGGTGAACTGTTCCTGCTAATTTCTAGGTTTCTCTACGGGGTGTTACTTTCCTGCATTATCCGAGTAACCGCTGCGCCTGAGTGTATTAACATCCTCAGGTTACTTAACGTGATAGGTGACAGAAAACGTTTAAATCAAAGCAGCATCTTCGAGGTATCCCCATTATGGCCGTTCTTCATCGGTTAAACCCTATCATAGTAAATCTTCAAGTCAAGAAACCTGAAACAAAAGCCTCGGATTGCACGGATAGAAAACAACGACGACCCCGCAAACGAACAACTGACTACTCTATCAGATCCTGGAATGTACGCTCCCTGAATAGACCGGGGGCCCTAAGGGCCCTCCTGGATCAGGTAGAAAAATACAAGCTGAGCATAGTTGTAATCCAGGAAACAAAATGGCTCAAAATCGAGATTAGCGACCGTAATTCGCACACTATTTTTATGAGTGGTAAAGATAAAGGGAACAAGGAGTTTTCAGTAGCTTCCATCGTGAGTAAGCAGCTCAAGGATCACGTTAACGGCTTCAAACCTATAAACGAGCGGCTATGTGCGATCCGTATCAAGACCCGTTTCGCTAATCTCCGGCTCATCAATACGCATGCCCCTACAGAAATAAAAAAAGAAGACGGAAACGAAAGCTGACACAGGGGAACTACTGTAGGTCATAGCCTCCACGATGAAAACAACAACAATGTTCAGCGACTTATCGACTTCGCGAGCGGCAGAAACCTGGTCATAAGCTCTACATGTTTCCCACATCGACGCATCTATAAGCAGTCCTGGAAATCTCCAGATTAATGTACCCTCAACCAGATCGACCACGTACTTATCAGCAAGAGATAGGCCTCGAATGTCTTAGACGTCCGATCCTTTCGAGGAGCCAACTGCGACTCCGATCACTATTTGGTGAAGACGACCTACAGGTGCAGAATCTCTTCGGTGCACGTAACGAGGATCAACCATGCCAAGATCTTCGAGGTTGACGTTTTGTTCGATGATGCCACGGCGGCTGCGTATACTACCGCACTTGAGGAAAAACGGTCGCCTATGCTTAATAACATCAACAATTTAGTGCCCTATTTGAAACTCGTACTGGACGCAACCAGGGCGATGGGTTGGCGCCGACGCTCTTGAACCTTGCTCTGGAGTATGTAATGCAAGCCATAAATATGAACAGCAGTGGAACGCTACTCATCAAGTCGACTCATCATCGTGTCTCGTAGATTGGGTGATACGGAAAGCCTTCTGCATAATCTCAATAACGCCGCAAAACAAGTTGGACTACATATCACGAAACCAAAACAAAGGCCATGATCACAGAATCAGAAGTATACAGAACGTTCAGCTCCATACATCGAAGTGTCCTAAGTAAAATTTCGACCTGGACGCACGGTGCGTCCATAAGAGAAAATATTTAGATGCCTTAAGCGAAGAGAACGTTCCTTCTCAATGTAGATACACTTTTGCTTGTTACTCTTCTTTTCATGCGCTACTTCGATAGATATTGTGTGAACGAAAAAAACTTATGCGTGTACATGAATGTGAATGCGATAGAGATAGCGCGACGACGACGGCCGCGTCGATATTCGTATTGTGTAATTAGCGATGGATAAGGATAGATTGGCGGGTGCGGGTGTATGAATTGGCGAGGACGATACGTGATGTGTTGATATATGGTGCGGCGATAGTGCCGCGGTGACGGAACATTGATGGGTGCATGAAATGAAATGTGTGAATTCCCATTCAGATACATACATATGACCCATATCTCCGGCGCGACGCGCGGCGGCGAAGGATAGTTAAGATGCGTAAGTTATGTTTGCATATGAATTGGGAAAAAATAATGAATAGGCGGCAAATTTGTCCAAAAGATGCTGTTGTTCAGCTAGAAGTGCCGCAGTGGGATAGTAATGCGATATTTTAAAAACTGTAGGGTTTCTCAGCGTATTCAAGTGGTTGTTTAAAAAAAACTTACGATCATTATATTATAAAAAAACACTGAAAATTTAGGGACTGAAGAAATTATTTTTTTTTTTACATTTATGTGGTTTTAACAAAAAAATATTTATTTTTGCTCTAATTAATTTTTTATAGGTATGTTATATATGTACATATGTACATTTGCTTATATTCTACAAAAACTAATAAATTTATAGAAATATGTGGTATATATGTAATAGTTATCCACGGTTAGAAGTTGCAAAAAGAAAGATATAAAAAAATCATATGAGCGTTATACGAAATTCAAGAGTGCCAGTGAATCTAATACCATTTTTTTTATAAATATTACACCTTCTTACTGGACAAAATTCTTCTATCATAACTTCATAACATAAGTAGTGAATGAATTTTTTATACGAAAAGCAAACAATAAATATTTTACTATCATCTACGTACCATTCGAAAATTATTATAAAGCAGGATCCATTTCTTAAGAATTGAACCAGATATGTAGGAACGTGCGCTGAGCTAATACATATAAAAATCATACGGGATTTATATTTATACATGAGACTCGTGGATTTATTTTTTTACATAATTTATTGAGTGAATATGTAGATTAAAAAATTTGAAAAAGTTATTTACTAAGGTCAACGTCAAGGTGCACAATATGGTTGTGATAAAATTAACAAATATTTACATGCTTTTTATAAATAGGCTGCTATTTAATTATAGTCAAATGAAAAACGAATTACATATTATATATGTATGCAAAAATTATTTAGCTTTTCTGTGATTTCTTCTGACAGTGCTTTAAGAATTATACATGAAAATATTAGCTATTTACATATCCACAAAAATTATAATAAATAAATGAAATTCATACCTAGATTTGGAATAGCACATTCAAACTTAAAGAGTGTCGAAGAGCAGGAGAAGGCACATTAAAAGTGACATTCAAAAGTGACAAAAAGCGTGCGTTTTGGGAAAATATTTGTAGGCGTGTCCTTGTTCGAAGTACACATTCCAAATTATATTGTATTATTATTATTATAATTCCACTTGTACTTTATTAGGAATTACAGTTCTAA
>OX454418.1:96051071-96335196 GCA_949715475.1 Microchrysa polita
ACATCCCCTCGTATTTACTGGCCAAAAAGAGCCGAAAATCATTGCCAAACAGGCTCTTGATTGGAATCCAGAAGTTCCAGAAATACGTGTCGAGGCTGAGGGAAAACTCTACAGGCGAATCAAGGGAACTGCTGAGGCAATGGCGGCAGACAGGTAAAAAACGGAAACCAGGCGTAGTTAAGAGAAAATGTAATTCTGGAGCTGAAATCCAAAATTCGCCTTTTAATTTAAAGTCAGTCAAAACAAAAACTTGTCACTCTTCTTCAATTAAAAATTAAAACTGAAGCAAATGTGAATGGTGTGTTGTTCGAGGCCACGAATGCGACTCAAAAGAAGCATGGTCAGAAACATATTAACAATTTGTAAATAAACAAAAATCCAATTGAAACTCGAGATAATTTTGATCGAAAGCTTTCGAAAACGTAGTCAAATTTCGTTACAGATACCAAATTATTGATGCAAAATATTTTTAAAAATTTCCATCAAATCTCCACTTTGAATTGGCATCACTTGATGGCCTTTGTGTCCGGTTGAATTTAAAACTCCAATGGAAGTCGTACTGAAAATCTTCGATCATGAATACGCTTACAGATTCGGAGATATGTACATATTATTTTTTAAAAAAGGCGATCATAACTCCAGTCATTGGTTTTCAACTGTTAGTTTCGGAACGGGCGTATTTATACCGTTACCGTTGCCCTGAATAAAACAAGACAATCAATATTTTTGATCGAGTTCAAAGTCTACTTCCGAAATGATCCTGCGAAACCAGTGTCAACAACAACTTTCCAAAAGAATATACTTGCTCCTCGAAAGCACTGTCTTCCAGCGATATATGCAGCAATGACTTCACTATGCGGCATTATCGATCGCATCCATTTCTCCCTGTTTTCCATCGCCCCATTATAGCCCTATTGCATTTACCTGTACACCCCAATGCTACCAATCTGGAAAAGCACGAAATATTTAATATTTAGCCCCGGGCAGTTGCTTTTCTGGCTGAACTATGAATGTGAAAAAAACACTTTGTTCGGAAGGACTGCCCACTGCTGAAAATAATGCAGAAAATGCGGAAAAAATACACCCGCACCACCGATTCTCTCCGGCCCAATGAATGTCAGTCATGATGCGTACGTACAAAACTTTACGCAACATTATGGCATGAGAAAGTTGACTGCGGGGAGCGAATGCAATCTTGTAATCACTTTAAGCGAGTGTTTGACCATGTTCCACTTGAATTTTTACGATTCGTAATTGTGGACCCCGTTGGACATTCGCAATCACAACTACTGCCATTTAACAATAAAGAGGCGAATATCTACCATGACTCGGATCTGTCAAAATCAAATTAGTATCAGAACAGGTAGTAACACTACAACTGTCGAGAAGAGCCGCCAAGCGTCTCCAATATCAAGTTTTAAAATGTTGATCCAAGACCCTAAAATTGATTTTATGACTCTTGACTACCTGCAGTTAATCGCGTAAATTAATTTGTTATTGGCTTGGTTGTTCCATTCTCAAACTTTTATTTGCAATAAATGCACAAACATCTAAACCCTTCGACCCACTAAAAGTTCCGTTGTTCAAATGTTCCATTATAAATAGCCTAAAGGTAAAAGACGATTTTATTTATATTTTGACCACAATTTATTCAACTGGTAGTTTTCAGCCACGTGTCATCGAGAATGATTCTGCGCTTATTTTGTCTTGTTCTGCTACTTTGCCACAATGTCGGAAGATCACAACCTATTCCGCACAGTCCGTGCCCGCAAATATTCAAATATCAGTTCAACGGAGCCGAATGGTACGGATCAATCGAATTGACCAAAGGAATCGTATTTGGTGGAAGTAATTTGCTAACTGTTAAACTGGCCTATTCTGTAGTACTGCGATCGTCATTTCTCGGCAGTCTAGAACTGCAGCAGTCCCGTGAAGAAACGATCAGATTGATCTTGATAAAACAACCAATTAAATATACGATTAAATTTCCCATACAGACGAGTCTTCCCAAAGTGTTCACCATTGTGCTGAACGGCAATCTGATTTGCAATGGGCAACATGAAATCGGAGGTGTCCATATGCTGACTTATATAAATTTACAACATACACTTTACACACAATTGGCAGCTCAAAAGCTGGCAGCAGCATCTGCAAGTAAGCCAGCGACAAGTGAGCCGTTGCGTGAACAAGTGAATCAATTCGACGAGGCGGACGATGACGACGACTATCCCGAAAGTTCCGAAGAGTGTGGTCAAATCGAACCGAAATTTTATTCAAAGCCTCTAATCGTTGGCGGTCAAACGATTTCCCGAGGATCCTGGCCGTGGCTAGCAGCAATATATATCAATCAGGACGGAATGTTAAGTTTTGTTTGTGGCGGCAACCTGGTTTCAGCAAAAGCTGTTCTAACCTCAGCTCATTGCTTCGAGGGCAAAAACTCAATTGATGATTATATCATATTGCTCGGTCGACATGATATTTCGCATTGGAGTGAGGAGGGATCGATAGCACGATCAATTGACGACGTCCACTACCCGGAGGGATATTCCCCAGACAAACCGAATTTCGATGCAGATATTGCCATAGTTTCGTTGAGAAATAGTGTGCGATTTACTGATGTCATTAAGCCCGTGTGCCTACCAACGCGAAATCAAAGAATCGTCAACGAACGTGGTGTAGTTGTAGGCTGGGGTCGAAATCAGGACAAGCGTATCAGCACGGCCCCGAAACGTGTTGAAGTGACAATTGTTTCGGACGTAGTGTGTCTACGATCGAATTCACAGTTTCGTATTCTCACGTCGAATAGGACATTTTGTGCAGGCAATCGAGATGGCAGCGGTCCGTGTAGTGGAGACTCTGGAGGTGGTTTAATGGTGCACAAGAACGGACGTTGGGCGATTGTCGGACTTGTTTCGGCGGCTTTATCTGATCCGAATAAAAGCATTTGCGATTTGGATGAGTATGTGATTTATGCAGACGTAAGGAAATTTTTAAATTGGATTCTTGATACATTGGAACTGATATAGAGGTAATAAATCGTGGTTTTTGTAAGTGGATTTTGTTTGCAGAGATTCTATATTCAATTTAAGCCTTAAGTAGTAGGTAATTGCACTTTCAATGATATCCAAACACACACTTCGTTTTTCAGTAATAAATAAAAATAGAAAACAATCTACTTACCTGTGATCCGCGCCTCGAAGGACTCCCAGTTTTGCCGTCAACTCCTTCGTTGTTTGGTGTTTGTGATCGACTCTTTGCGGCCTTTTGTCCTTCACTACTGGCTGTACTGGATGCTTCTTCCTTCTCCTTGGGTGCATCAGGGGCACATTCCGAGGACATTTTTTGTTCAACTTGTGGTACAACTGGTGGTTTATTACATTCACTAGCACTTTTCACTATCACTAACGAAGGATTTGTTTCTGATGTTTCCAATTTAGCCTGTTTTGCCGAATTCTCCGCCTTTTCAGCCAGCTTACGTTTATGAAGTAGAATACTCGTGTCTGGTAATGAAAAAATAAATTGTAAACAGTAAACACATGCATTGTAATCCATCCTGCGTACTTACTATCAATTTTAGCTTGATTGCAAGCAAACGGACTGCCTGCTAAGTCTTTGAGCGCTTGAATAAAAAGCCTTCCTATCTCTCGTGAAATTTCACTGTGTTGCTCGAGATATTTAATAATAGACGATGTTGTGCGATAGAAAACTTCAAGTGCTTCAATGGACAAAGTCGACGGATTATTGTGATTAATCTTGAAAGGATATGCAGCGTTGTTTTCATATAAATACTTTGCAGCCTGTAATTAATTTTCCTTAAATTATGTAAACTAGAACTAGAAAAAAAAGACCAACTTGAATATAATGGTCCAGATAGACTTTAGGATGATCCTTGCGCTTTTCAGCAATCTTTCCAAGCATGTAATGATGCAACCACTTTTCATCGTGCGAGTCAGCATCCTCATGGGCAGTCTCAGTTTTGGGCTGATGCATGATTTTCTCAGCCGTGGTAAAACACTGATACGCACTGTTCAGATATTCCTCTTTACGAGCTTCGACAAATGCAAACCTGCGAAAAAAGGTTGAACCTATCATACACCGTAAAAAACTTATATACAATTTCCCATACATTTCCATCGATAACGTATCACTTGACTGCTTAATGTTACGCGAACAGAACGAGTGAATTGTGTAGGCAAACGAACCGTATTCAATCCAGAAAAGAGTATGATCTGGATTTAATTTAATGCATTGCCCAAAACATCGTTGTGCATTCTCCGATTGGCTGAGAAATTCCTGGACGCTGTTGAAAGAATTTAACATTTAAAACTCTCAAAAAAAAAATCATAAACTGATTGCCACCTACTCTAATTGCGTGCATGAATTCAGTTTTGTTTCCAATTTACTTGCTTTGGACAACGCCAAACCGGCCCACGAATCGAATCGTGTCGGTTCACATGCCAAATCAACGATGTAGTATTTGAGAGTTTTTGAAAAATCGCGACTTTTGAAATAGTAATCGGCCAATAGGTAGAAAATGCAAGAGATGCGCCATGGCATTAAATCACATCGTTTAGGCAATTCGTGTGTCTTGCCGCCAATAAAATCGCGAATTGGTCCAATGGCCGTGTTAGGATCAATCTCCTTCGGAATTAAGGGAAGAATTTTGAGCAGTAATTGCTCCATGTCGGCTGAAATTGAATCTCCCCTGAAAGAAATTTTATTATTAAAAAGTCATTGTTTGATCCAATTGAATTTGTACTTGTATGAATTAAATTCCGGCAAAGCTTCAGGACGATAAATATCAAAAAGCGTGATGGCTCGTTTCCATGTTAGTTTCACTGGACTGGCATCGTGTTCTTCAATATGACGAGAGCGTGGCTTTTTCGGTGGATAACCGTACAAGCAGTAAGTAATCTGAAAACAAGGCCACAGTTGATCGAAAATTCAACAGCTTGTAAGTATAATAACTATACAAACCTGTTCCAAATATTCAAACACATAATCTCTGTAGGCATCCATAAATGGAGCTCGTAACTTTGGCACGATAACGTCCAGCGTGTAATGCAAAAGTTCTCCATTGTCTCGTGTGCACCACTGACGCCTACAAAATAAATACCAATAAACACTTCAATTCCATAATAATTCAGTAAAACAAACCTCCCAAGTGCTTCATGAGCGTTGAACAATATAAGCAATGTATGCGGAATTAGTTCTTCAATGTCCTCGTTCTCGGGTAGAATATCGGGATTCCGAACTTTAATTACCACCGGACTGTTGTCCTCATCTCTGTTTAATATGATCGCACGATTATTTGATATCCATTTGTTCAAAAAGTTCAAAAACAAACCTCTGAAGAATTTGCTGTAAAATTATCCACGGCTGTTTGATGTGTACCGGATGGTATGGATTGTTGTTTTTATCAAATGGCGCATCCAGTTGGTGTGCTAGAATTTTCGCCAGGCTTTGAACAAGTCGATTTTGATATTTCTCCAGCGAGTGTACTGTGGAAAAAAAATGTTTTATGAGTGTGTACGATAATTAGGACCTACCTCTCACACTATGTTCTAAAAATTTAATTAGAAAAGAACAGAACCAATACTGGCGACTATCATGCATAAGGCTTTCCAGTAGCTTGGGGAGTGACGATTAATAAATTTTTATGAGGATATACCAGTCGTAGCCATCGCAAGTAACGCAAAATTCATCAAAAAGTACGTAAGCGAGGTGACGACAGACATTATAGCTTTTGATCGAAACCACTGAAATGGATCTCACCGAGAAAAAAAAATAAGCCAAAGTAGTTGACGTACGTCACCACGGCTCTGGCAAAAATTGTGTCATATATAGGTGCTACCCAAGCCTCAGACATTTTGCTAGACCGATTCGAACGAAAGGTCCTTCGGCGAATTTTCGGGGCTGTTCGCGAGCGATACCAATGGCGTATCCGGTACAACCATGAGTTGTATCAATTGTACGATGAGCTGGAAGTATCGAAAATCGTGAAGCTTCAACGTCTGCAATGGGCGGGGCATGTACAACGGATGGACGATAATCGCATGCCAAAGAAAGTGATGAACGCACAACGAATTGACGGAGCGAGGTTGCGTGGACGACCGAGAGCTCGCTGGGAGAACTCCGTAGGTGAAGACGCCCACCAGCTGCTGGGCTTCTGAAACTGGAAGTACAAGGTCACGTAACCGCGACAATTGGAGGTCAACGATTCAGGCGGCCAAGGCCCGACGTCGGGCTATCGTGCCACATTGATGATGATAGGTGCTAGATAATATACAGCAACTCTCAAATTTGGAGGCCCCTGGATATATACGCAGCAACCCACTTCTGCGGACCAGAATCCCTTAGTAGCATCTCTACATGTATAGTAAAAAGACTAATCAAAGACCAGGAACAACTGAAGGCATCTGAGCACTGGGACAATCTACCCGTGCTCAGGCAATCCAAACTGTTCATAGCAGGATACTCCCATAAAAGAACGTCTGAGCTACTTCAGCTAACCAGAAATAAGGTACGTACCATATGTGGGATTCTTACAGGACACTCCTGCCTGAGATCACATCTGCGCACAATGAGGCTCGTACAAGACGGGAGCTGTCGCGTCCTGTGCGAGTGTGATGCTCTGGCCCAACGCCGCTGGATACAATTTGGAGTGGCCTATCCAGGCACGGACGACATAGCTTCGACGTCAATCAGCAAATTCCGCTCATTTGTTAGCACGATCAACCTCGATCGTCAAGAATGGTCCTGCCCACCAGGGCGATAGTACAATAGGCCAATCGGCTTCAGTACTACGAACCGCCTTCGGGTGCCCCCCCCCCCCCCACAATCTAATCTAATCTACCTCGTCGGTCTGGTATAGCACACTGCGGTTCCCCTATAATGCAAGCTGAATTATCGCGGAGCAATTAGGATCTTTGCGGGTTATAAATTAAATTTCCCTCCTGACAGCTAGCAAAAAACAATATTAATGGTGCTTCTAGCCTCGGACGGAACATGGCAGCGGATTGTCGAACGGAGAGAAGTCAGGGTGGGTCTAGCGTCAGCAACAGACGAGAACCGTCACAACATTGAGCTCCTGTACGGTTCGAAAGTTCGAGAGTTCCGACGTTGTGTACGCCGTGACAAAATCGTATCGTACAATAGGCCAATCGGCTTCAGTACTACGAACCACCTTCTGGTGCCCCCCCCCCACAATCTAATCTAATCTACCTCGTCGGTTTGGTATAGCACACTGCGGTTCCCCTATAATGCAAGCTGAATTATCGCGGAGCAATTAGGATCTTTGCGGGTTATAAATTAAATTTCCCTCCTGACAGCTAGCAAAAAACAATATTAATGGTGCTTCTAGCCTCGGACGGAACATGGCAGCGGATTGTCGAACGGAAAGAAGTCAGGGTGGGTCTAGCGTCAGCAACAGACGAGAACCGTCACAACATTGAGCTCCTGTACGGTTCGAAAGCTCGAGAGTTCCGACGTTGTGTACGCCGTGACAAAATCGTGTAAGCCAACTTCCTGCAACGCCAACTACCGCTAAAAGAAGAAGAAGTGTAAGCCAACTCTCTTCTTACTACAGCAGAAGAAGCTAAACGAAATAATAGTTTAAATACCGTATACAGTGTCATCAAAAAGTGTAAAGGTGGCCGAAGTTACAATCAACACCAAGTGAAAGAAAGTGACGGAAGGCTACTTAACCATATCGACGACCAGTTGAGGCGATGAAAAGAGCACTTCGATGTAGTTTTCAATTGAGTGAATGATGGCAAGATCCCCCTTCATCTTGATCTTATTCTTCTTTTTAGCGGTGCAGAAAGGTGTGACACCGCTGTGCATCTATGGGGATTCGAGTTATAGTTCGTCAATGTTTTAATCCGAGATATCAAGGGACAAAAACATGGCTGCTGCGATAGGGTTTTCCCACAGTGAGATAGGAATAGGATCACAGCACAGCTCAGCATTGAAACAAATGACCCACATCATGAGAAGCACCAGCGCAGTTTGGACAGATGTTTTGGATGACCGGGTTTATGCGAGAAAGGTACGAATTAAGGCGGGAACATAAGTCCAACCGAAGTTGAGCTAATGTCGCTCTGGTGGCTCTCGGAAGCCTATTTTCCTTAGGTGAGATTGGCGGTGGACACGCTCAGAGGACTCTATTCGCGCCTAAACTTGCAATAGAGCGGCTCACGTCTTCAGTGTGAATCGCTGCCACGCTCGGTATGTTTCTTCATCGCACGGGTCCCGCTTGTATCCCTGGACCTCTCTCTCTTTAGGTCTCGTAAACCACGCCTGGCATGTCGTGGTGGAGGAATTCGGTCCATAAGATTGTGGTTGGGATGATCCTCACGGTAGCAACCAACAAGATACTGTTTTGAGAGAAGGTGATTATGTTCAAGTATTGGCATCAATTGTGTCTCCTGATGTAATTGATCCTGGACAGACATCAGGAGGCAATCTGTGGCTGTGCGTAGAGCGGCATTTTGGCAGACCTGAATTATGGACCAGTTTGTATCACATTAACTATGTGACCAAACTGGAGTGCATAATCAGTGGCTGCTCGACCAACCGGTTTGTAAGTGGCTAGCATGGTTTCTCTATCTTTGCCCCAGGTGCTACCAGCTAGTGCTTTAAGGATTTTGTTCCTACTGTGCATCTTTTCGCAAACGCATGATGAGGTGATGTTCTCATCATGTTCTCTAGGTGGAGCCCGAGAATTTTAGGATTAACTACAGTAGGAATAGGATTGTTACCAATACTTACATCAACCGCCCAACGACAGACCAGGTGGTAAGAAATGTCGCAGAAGATTCAGACGGATTTTGGCTTTGGAAAAATCCCTGTAATCGCCCTAGATAGCGATTGATTAGGAGGCGCATTTCATCCTTATCCTCCCCTGTGGCGAGTACGGTGCAATCGTCAGCGTAGGAAATCACCTCAATTCCTTCCGGTGGTGTAGGAACACCTGGCATGTAGATGTTAAACAGAGTGGGGGAGAGTACCCTCCCTGTGGAACTCCTAATTTCATTTTCCTCAGCTTTGAACGTTTGCCTCGAAACTCACCGAAGGAATGTCGACCAGCTAGATCAGACGTGTCAAACTCGCGGCCCGCGGGCCGCATGCGGCCCACCTCGCAGTTCTGTGCGGCCCGCGGCCATGTCAAAGCAGCATCAACAAAAAAATTGTGAAATTGGTAAGGTGAACAAATTCAGCTATTTAACTCATGTCTATTTAAGGATTTTTTCCTCCATATACTACCAGCAATTTGAGGCTGGTTATTTGGTTTTATAAGACAGCTCATCTTTTTTTTTGTACAGGACAATACTAAGTCACTTCATGAAACTGTTCTGCAATGCAGTTAAACAAAAATTGGTTGCCTTTACCGAGCATGAATTGAGATTTATTTTGAAAAATGGCAAAGCTTTAAAAACTACGGAAATCTTGAAATTCGTGACTAAATCACCTGGCTGTGAAATTCCTACTTAATTATTACAGCCCAAGTGTCTGATTTTTTTAACTATACTTATCAAGCTGTATCCACTTTTCTTAGCCACCTTTCTGTTGAAATTTATGTATTCTAGCTATTTAGCCTCCTAATGTTATTTTGGCAACCTGAATGACTGGTGCTAAATTTTTTTTATTATCTGTTCAAAATTTGGCGCAAATCCCGAAGCCGCTATAGTGATCCAGACTCTCTGCCATATTTTAAAAATAATATTCTGCAATCAACTTTCGCAATACGATTACATAAAAGGTTTCGAAATTTTCCTCCTGCGGCCCACCTAAACCTGAAAAGGGTATTATTTGGCCCGCGCCAGGTTTTGAGTTTGACACCACTGAGCTAGATAGTTGGCAATCCAACGGATCTCTTGTGCAGGAATATGCATATTCAACAGATTTGCTAGCAGCATGGAGTGACTGACCTTATCAAAAGCATTTGATAAGTCAATTGCCACAAGAATGGATCTGTGGCACGGACGGCGTTGATTTAGCCCGTCTCGGATGCGTGCAGTGATCGCATCGAGGGCATTGGTTGTATTATGCGTTTTCCTGAAGCCATGCTGGCGGAGTTCTAGCTTAGCATGTGCGACAAGAGTGGGGTGAATAAGGGCCTCCAGCGTCTTTGCGACAGGTAACAGTATCGTTATGGGTCGGTAGGATTCGCCGAGGTTGGCGCTCTTCCCTGGCTTCAGACAGGGGACAATACGTCCTGTTTTCCAGATTTCAGGGATGACAAGTTAAAGGCGGCCGTGACATACTCAATGGCTGTAAGGTCGAGTTGCTTCAAAATGACCATCGAAATGCCATCAGGTCCGAGGGCCTTGGAGTTTTTAGCATTCTCAATGACTTTCTAAACCTGGTCCACAGTGTACAATGGTACAGTGCCAACAGTTCAGCTGCGAATTTGTCGTCTAATCTTACGCTTGAGCCCATCCGATTTGGGATGTACAATAAATTGCTTATTGAATAGGCTAAAAATAGGACTGAATGGTGTACTCACAAATATCATATCCTTCTCTCATTATCAACTCCTCAATATAAATCAAAATGAAATTTACAGATTCAGTCCATTCGCGATAACGATACGTATCGGTTGGTGCACTTAACAAATTGTCGACAGCATATTTCAAGCTTCGTTCGGACCAGATCAAACACTCCTGAAAAAAAACAACAAGCAGAAACGTTATTGCAAACAGATACACACACCACGATCAGTGATTCAATATCTCACTTTAAATCGTCCAACATTCCAAAACGACTCTAGTAAAACTTCAATTTGTGTCTGAATCCTCATTAAAGTGTTATCGGAATTTTTGATTTCAATGCAGTTCACCATGCTGTCCTTTAGGATTTCAATTAGACTCTCGAAGTCCTGACTGTCGTACAGATTTTTCACATTATTCAAGCTGATTCGTCTGTAAAAATAGTAAAACGTGGCCCCGAACATCAATTCAAATCCGCATTAAACGTTCAAATCACTTACCGCTGTAGATTAAGACGCGTGCTACGAATTGTTTCCAAATCAATACAGATATGATCCTTCAAGTTTGGATGTTCCAATTTAAATGTCGCATCTTGTTTCTCAAGCAAATCCTCCAAGTGACGAAGACACTCAACGGAACGGTGAAGATCATTTTCGAATTTTGCCGAACAATAATCCAACCAAATCAAGCGAAGAATATTCTTCTCGTACAAATCGTCGGCGAGAACAAAAGCGAAACCGGAATGAAACATCAGATGATGGTAGAGCATTTTCCAGCGCGGATCGATTTCACTGAAAAGTTAAAATGAAAATTAAAAAGATTTTCATTCAATTATATTTGTGAGTATGTAGTTTCATACTTTCTGACTTGTCCTCGAGATTTCACCAATTCTTTTTCATGGTCCAATTCCATATAGAATAACATCATCCGGAAGAAAGCGTTAAAATCATCGTTTGAAAGTTGATTCCAGGTTTGAGTGTCATAATGATTTCTGAAAAATTAACTGTCAATTAACACGATCTATGCAAAAACAATTGGACGAGTTTTACAGATAAAACTGGAAAATTTCATGATACAAGTCCTTCATGTCCTCGGTTATCGGTCGGTCCCAATATTTAGAAATGTACTTGAGCCACACGAATATCAGGGCGATCAAATCGAAATTTTTTGCCTACAAAATGAGTTACACACTTCAATAAAAAAAATTTCTCGAGACAGAAGGACGCCCTTCACCTTTAACTCTTTTATAAATTCCTGAAAGTCATCTTGCGTTTCCAAACGGAATAAATCGTAAGATAATTGAATGCGTTTTGTCTCTTCCGCCGGTTTTTCCGTTTTTGTGGTGCTCTCGACGTCGATTTTGACATCCGCCAGAAAAGGGGACTCATCATCAAAATTTTCCCTTAAAAGTGAGAGGACAAATTATCAGAATATATTTCATGAGTAAATCTTCCTAAGCTTACTGAAAATATTTTGGTAAGATCCTTCTCAAAAATCCATTAATCGACGTATCCACTTCGGGACGATCCTGTTGACTTTTCTTTCGCGACGAATAGCGTCGATTCTTGTGCCAGCCCCACTGCTCCAAAAAACTCAAGTCACTACAACGACGTCTAGGTTTGGGTTTGGCCGCGTCTGCCTCTTTGTTCGGATTGTCCGAATCCTCGGCGTTCGAGTCTGGCTGTGATGTTTGACCACTGGGCGGTTCCGATGCTGGAGCAATGAATATATTCGAATCGTCATTGGTGTTTTCAGCAGAATCCGTTGCAGTAGCCGTTTCTCCAACACCAATTTCCATTTTCGTTTCGCCATCGGTATCTTCTTCCGCGTTATCCTCGTCGCGGGGCTCCACGACTTTCTGCTGCAACATGTCGTCGACAGTGATAAGGAAAATGATGGATTCTTTGTTTTCCGTGAGATAGTTGTACAGGGATGTTATGAATTTGCCGACTGTAAGCCAATGTAGTTCCGCAACTTTGAAGTCATCTAGGTTGGGGGTGATCATATGCTCGGTTTTGTCTGCGACAATTTGTGCATCGGGAAAAACACTCGGTTTTGTCAGTTTCAAAGCATCGGCAGGCATGGAGTAAAGCTCTTTCCAGACACTAGAAATCAAATTCGTCAAATATTGGTTCGTATTGAAAGTAAGTGGATTGTGAGGATACCTTTCGAAAAATGGTAGCAGATGATCAAATTTGATGGTAATCTCATTTAAAACATCAATGGCACGTTCATATTTTGGATTTTTCTTGTGCCACTTCAATGCCCACCCGTACGCTCCCAAGATATTTTCATTGTGACACATAACTTGTAGAATGCCATCGCCAGCGGGCCAATGATTGGGATTCTGCACAAGACATTTTTCAAATGCAAATTCGGCCAAATTCATTCGTTTCGCTTCTAGGGCAAGCTGTCCTAGACGATTCAACGTGTAGACGTCGGTGTCGTCGAGATTCATTGCCTGAAAATTTCAAATGGAAAAGGAAAATGTGTTGAACAATGAAATTTAGAGAAGACTTCCTCTTGCTCGGCCTGAGGTGTAGGCGCCTCGCCATTTCTATAGGCTGGATGATGTCATAGTCGAGATCATAGATCAATGCTGTTGCTTTACCACATGTGATCTACGTGGTCATTGATCTACCTCTGACATTGGGTCTATCAAGTGGATATCGCTTTCTTCGTGGGGATCTCAGACGAACGTCATCTCTCGTTCTTTAAGCTTTTCGGTGATTGGATGGTCGATCGCCGAGCACCCTCGGGTGTAGTTACTTTTGATGTGATTCTAATTGGCTACGTCAACTGGCATCCGTAACATTGAACAGTGACACTCAGAACTTACCTCCATGAAGTGTTCCAGAGCCTTTTCCTTTTCGCCTTTTTCTTCATAGATCAAAGCCAAATTCTTGTGACAATTATACCGTACTGATACCAGCTTATCAGTTTTGTCGTCAAACGATATCTACAACGAAACGGAACAAGGATAATAACCTTTCTGGCTACAAAAAAAAAACGGTTGTTGTCACGACCTACCTCATTGAGAACCCGTGTCTCCAAGAGCTCACTGAACAGTGTCTCGGCATCAGAAACGCTACCCTTTTGCTTGAACGATAAGGCTCGCATATATTCCGACACAGCAATCGTTTCCTATTTACAATTGCCAATAAGAAATGATAAAATCTGAAAATGATTTTTCGCGCCACCACTACGTACCTCTGCCTCCTTAGTCACTTGCACGGCATCCTCATTCTCTTCCGTTTCGGCTTCATTTCGCACTTGATTCAGTGCGACAATTCGCATCATTTTGGCAGCCTTTTTGCCTAAGCAACCGCCGCCGTTTGTTTGAAAAATGTTTTGTATCGTGCACCGGCGATATGCTCACAACAAAGATCAAAACATTTCACGTTGAACGTCAAGACACGGCTGGCAGGCAGATACCCAGAGAGATTGCACAATTGCATGCGAAAAACGCCGCTCAATTGACGGTTTGTTTAGATCTAAGGGAAACGGGTGCCGTGACGGGGGCAATTGTATACATTTCAGAGATGTCAAAACATTCCAATAAGTCAGCTGTTTTTGGAAGAAAAAAGAGTGGAAATGCTCTTAAGATTTTGTAATTTTGCTGGACACTGTAGAAAAAGGCGGCTGAAGTTTGATGTGCAAATTTTTAAGTGAATATTTAACCCTCCGTCGGTCGCAACTTTTGCGAACCTTCGGTCGGTCGCAATGTGCGAAAAAAGCACACTCATTAAAATTGCTGTAAATCCCGCCCAGCTCAGATATTGGGTGTGTCCCTTCGCACATACCATCTTAAGGATCTACATAAAGGATAGAAAAACAATAAATTTAACAAAGAAAAATTTTATTATTCAAAATACAAAAAAGTACAAAGTTCATGTTTTTTTGACTCAAAAAAATAGTCTTTCAGAAAGGTGGCCTAAAATGTCAATAAAATATTTAAACAGAAACTAAAAATTACAAAGTTCTCCAATTAGATGTGTGTGCAATTAGTTCGCCTCAGATTCTCCTTCTGAACGGTCCTCCGAAAAAGTTGGAAAGACGGCAGTTTTGCATTCGCCGCAGCACTTATTTGCATGGCTGTTACATATTGGCTTATTGCATATCATGCATTTGAGTACTGTAAGCCTTCGCAGACCAGTCTCTGCAGTGCAGTTAATGCATCTACGCCTTTTGGGTTGGTTTGGGTCCTCACAAATATCAACATCATGCCCATTGGTGTTGAATTTCCTCAGACGGATCTGGAGGCTTGAGGGGATTCCAAGCTTCTTCTCTGTAGCTGCGGAAGAGTGAGCTCATGTGATAATTTTTTTAGAAACAACCTCCTACGCATTGGTTCAAGACAGTTGCCAAGGTAAATGATGATGGAGTTGATCCCAGCCACATTTAGGAGCGTATAGAAGATGACCATTGGCCAACGCCTGTTGTTACGGCAGACGTTGTATGTTGCACACATCTGGTCAGCAGTGTCTACCCCACCTTTGGTTGCATTATAGAAGGTGATGATCTCCGGCTTCTTTGCTTCTCCAGATGAAGGATCAACATAGTCGTCATTATGAAGGGATGAAACCAGGATAACGTTTTTACGCTCACGTGGGATATACGAAACCAGGGCTTTTCCATCACTGAACACAAACATGCTGTGGTACTGCTTTCTTCCTTTTACATTCAAAAAATCTGGTGGTAACTCTCTCTTATTTTTTCGGACAGTGTTAGCTTCTGTTTCTTGAGATCATCAATTAGCGAGAAGTCACAGAACCAGTTGTCAGCGGTTATGTTTCGCCCGGTTCCCAATATGGGCTCAGCCATTGGTTTATTGCTCACTTTGAAAGGACCTTCAGGTTGAGAGCCAGCATATATTTCCATATTGTACGTGTAGGTCATTTTAGAGTCAACGAGAGCGAACAATTTGATCCCATATTTGTTTGGTTTTGAGGGAATGTATTGACGGAACGGACATTTACCTCTGAAGCCAGGGAGCATTTCGTCTATAGTGACGTTCTCCCCACACGTGTAATTCCGTTGACAATTACTTACAAATGTTTCAAAGATTTCACGAATGTGACAGATTTTGTCATAACGTTTTCGTTGATCTCGAGATTCTCGGTCGTCAAAACGAAGACAGCGGATCAGTGTTTTGAACCGTCTGAGGCTCATTACAAGGCCAAACTTTTCGATTCCATCATTCTCTCTGCCCCATAGTTCTTCCAAACTCTGGCGATTTCCTTTATAGGCACCTGCTAGATATAGCAAACCGATGAGTGCCCTCACTTCAGTAACATCTGTTGGCCTTATGTCTCTTTCTCTGGAAAAGTTTTGCTTAACGCTCTCGATGTACTGATTGGTGTATTTCACAATCAGTTCAAGAATGTCCTCAGTGAAGAAATGATTCCAACATTCCTCTGCAGTTTTTGCCTCTCTAGCAGCTCCTTTGACTCCTGGTAGGTGAGTGATGATATTTTCTGGTCCTCTGCGCTTAGATTTCATTGGTGGCTTCCTGTACCATTTAGTCTTCTTATCTCTCCCCAATGCGAATGGATTTTCTTCTTCATCAGTTTCACAAACATCTCCATCATCAGAATAGTCAGAACATTCTTGTTCAGTAGCCGTATCTTCTTCTCTTTCTTCCAAATCATCTTCTGAGGCAATATCACTTTCTCCTCCTAAATACTCGTTTTCTACTATATCATCCTCATCATCAGCTATCATCCTCATTATCTCCTCTAAATCTGCCGGATTACTCAAATCAAACCTTTCCATTGACATTTTAGTATGGAAACTGAAAAAAAAATATGAATAAAAACATCATTAGTTGCGTCGAAACTGTGTACGATCGATGCACACCTCGTGGTCCAATATAACTTCATACAAAAAATGACAAAAGAACGTTATATAAATGAATGAAACATAATTCATTTATATGAATGCATGAAGAAGAATTTGAGAATACGTACTTTGTAAAATGCAACGAGATCGGTCGCAATGCGCTTTTTTGGCCACTTAAAATATTTCCACCAACGAGGACGTCTGTGAGACGACGAAGGACAAAATAAAGTCATAAAAGGATAAAATATAATTAATTTAGATGAATGCATGAAGAAAAATTTGAGAATAATTACCTCGTAATATGCAACGAGTTCGGTCGCAATGTGCTTTTTTGGCCACTTGACTTACTACTACTCACGAGGACGTCTGAGAGACGACTGCTGTGGATGGTGTTGACAGTCACCTCAAGTCAGGAAGCTACTGAGGGGATAGGCAGCCTAACTTGCTTAAGTGCGAAAGGGCAAGATGAATAATACCACTTGTGCGTTTTTGGCACAGTTGCGACCGACGGAGGGTTAAAACGATAAATTGACCAGGGTAAGTTGCATATTTCTTGTAAGAAAGTTCGTTAGCCAAAACTTCAGAAGATACACAAAAAAATATGCATTCAGACACTCTACCTGTGTAGGGCGACCAGACGTCCGTTTCATCTGGAGAAGTTCAAGTTGTAAAGTGGCAGGGTTGTAATTGAACAGATCTCCGCCGATGAGATAGTATAGTAGAGAACTCCACCATCATCTCCCAATTATTGTTTCTATTATCTGTATGCTGCGGTCGGAGATGGTTTCCAGCCGATTAATCGGGGTTTACATTGGTCGAGTAGAGTACCTCGTCCCACTTTACCATCGTGCTAGTCGCTCTAACTCTGAAAGTACGGAGAAGAAATACCCATATATTCCCATGGTATCTTGGCGATAAAATTCCTATTCATGCGCAAATGCAAAGACATAAGACACTGCGTCGTCGCATCACCCGGACGATATCCACAATCGTAAAAAAGGATCGTGTAAAACCGGTTTTGGTTCAATGGTTTGCTTATGTTATAGCGCTAACTGCTTATACATTCAAAATGGGCCTTTCGACACGGGAAGTACGAGATAGGAATAAAATAAAAACCAGTTTAACTGGTTTTTGTTCCTGTCTACACGAAGGCTATTCAAATCGGGAACATTTTGCATTTATGAAGTTTTTTCAATGTATTGTTAGATGTGCCATGATTGTCGCTGCACTGGCAAAACGCGGAAAAAACAAATGCATTTGCATTCTGTGTTTTCTCATTTCAAAATTCGGTGAATCTGTTTGACTGCTTAGTCTGATGTGCACCGGTCCACAGTTGATAAGCAAATGAGAATCTGAAAAAAATCCACCGGTCGAAATGTCTTTGACAAGTAAATTATGTGTGTATTAGTGCGGAACATCTCTCATTCCGAAGATTTCCTGGAACATTTTGATGTTCTTTCGCATACCTCTTCCCTCATGCATCTCTCCCGTAAAAAAAACCCGTTATATTTTGTTTGTTATAGACAGGCCCGATGAGCTACCTTGTCACACTTCCATACAAAATCCTGTTTTGCAACTTTATCCCCACATGTCTCATTCCGCAACCTAAAAATTACTACTCTCAGGTAGTTTTCCATTTCTTTGTACTCTCCCTTCTGAGCTCGCTAACTTAACTTTTTCTAGTCTGTGTTTCTGTAAATGGTTGCAGTAAAGTAGAGTTTGACCCTACACGAGTGGAGTGGGAAAATTCAATTTTTTTAATTCAATAACTTCATTCTCATTTAAACCGCTTTAGTTTTGCCTGAGCAAAACATGCTGATATGGGCAGCGACCACCATCTTGTAATAGCAGAAATGTACTTACAAGCGGAAGCGACCAAGCATCCCCAGTATTATGGTTGAAATAGATTAGAAAGCAGCAATGCAGCAGCCAGAGCAGCACCATGCATTTTAAATGGGTGACAACATGTTGGCAGCATGCTGCTGCTGTTCAACAACTCACGTCATAGATAGATTTTGCTGCCATCTATTGATATTGCATTGGACCGCTGCTGCTGTTGCTGCATCCATTCCATTTCAAGCATTATGCTGGAAACACAGCCGCGTGTAATGGTTTAAATACATTTCCCGCGTCAGCATCGGCAGAGGCATCGGCATCAGCAGAAAAATTTCAATTTAGAACACACGCATTTGCCTTTGATGACCCAAATTGACAGCAGCAGCGGCGGCAGAAGCGTTTTTTCTGCTTCTGCTGTCAATATGGGTCATCAAAGGCAAATGCGTGTGTTTTAAATTGATGCTGATGCCGATGCCTCTGCCGATGCTGATGCTGACGCGGGAAATGTATTTCAACCATAATGCTGCCGAAGAAAGCAGCACAGTACATTTTAAATAACTGACATGTGTTCAGCTGTTGCTGTTGAACAGCAGGAGCCCATAATGAATTTTAAAAAAGTGACTTCATGTTGGCAGCAAATGGCTTTTGCTGCCAACATGAAGTCACTTTCTAGTTGCTCATTCCGATATTGCTCGCTGAATGTTCGCTTTGCACACAACAAGGAGCGGATATATACCGGTTCTAAAATAAATTATCTTAAAACATTTTCTGAGATACTCTTTTTTCTATAGGGTGTATATACCGGACTTAATTCTAGTAAGGGTTGGCCACGAACCAAAACCTTCTCCATTACAAGCCAGGAATCATCGAGATAAACTGGTGAAATCGACCCATGTTTGCCTCGGGAAACACGTCTAAAATGTGGGCAAATGTAAGCGAAAATTGTGTCTTCCGGATTTCAAAAAAGCGAAAATTCTCGAAAACTTGCGCTTTTTCGATTTCACTGTTCTTCTTTTTAAAGCTTTGTAAATTTGTGATTGTGATTGATGACACACGAATTTGCCGATGCTGATGCTGACGCGGGAAATGTATTTCAACCATCTCTCATACACTTTGGGCTTGAGACATTAGGTGTGTTTTTTTGGTTATCCCGTGTAGGTTTGGGTAACTAAACTTCATATAAAAAAAATGACAGGTTGGTCAGCTGGCATTTTTTTATATGAAGTTTCGTCACCCAAACCTACACGGGACAACCAAAAAAACACACCTAATGTCTCAAGCCCAAAGTGTATGAGAGATGGTTGAAATACATTTCCCGCGTCAGCATCAGCATCGGCAAATTCGTGTGTCATCAATCACAATCACACTGACACACCTGACGATTTCTCGGCCGATCGATTGGGCAATCGATTGCCCACAATCGATCTGCCGCCCGTACAGCACATACATTAGGCAATTTATCGGGCAATCTGAAATAGGCAGTCTCACGGTTCACAAGACACAACACAGAGAATACCGAAAATTATACCATTTTTGGCGTTGGAAGATGGCAACTGAAAACACATGATTGTCAGTCAGTCATATGACATTTTGTACGAAAATTGCAGGGAAATATCATCCAATAAAAAAATTCGATTGGATCGCCGTCCCATACACTATCCAATAACCAATCTGACAATAAAAACGATTGTACGATCGATTGGACACTGTATGTACCACCCCCTGAAAGGAATTCCGTTTATCAGAAAAAAAATATTGTTTTCTAATTTCCCAAAAGAAAGGCATAATTATTTCTGAAAATGCATGAAATTTTAGGTTCGTTTTTTACTACATCCCGTGTAGGTTTGGGTAACGAAACTTCATATAAAAAAAATGACAGGTGGATCAGCTGGCATTTTTTTTATATGGAGTTTCGTTACCCAAACCTGCACGGGATAACCAAAAAAACACACCTTTTATTTTATTCGAGCATTTTCATATAGTGGTGCCCCTTAAAGAGTTGAAAACCCTAAAACATCTTCAAATTAATTTCTATACGAACTGTATGCAATCCCATTCAGAACGCATCCGACCAGATGATAACGCTTTCGCCCAGTTCGCCCCTAGTCGACCAATTTAATTGTACGTTCGGCCATTTTCGTTCGTCGTTGTGGCTGTAGTCATTTGTCTCGCCCGCACTGATTTTCATACTAATTTGGTCGAACAGCATCTCACATCTCTTTCCTTGCTGCTTGACAGCTAATACTTTTCCTTCGCTCTCCTCCGTATCAGAAAAACAGCAAGAAATAAGTCTATTTCGGTACGGCGAAAAAGTTGGAAACGGAAAAGGACGACGCGAGCCACAAAAAAAGCAGCGAATCGAGTGTAAAAAGGACGTTCGGGTTTCGTCTTAAGTTCGAAGACGACAGGATGATAATTACGAAGGAAAATAATTCTCATTCGTGACCGTGTGAAATAAACAAAACTCCTTTTCGGGTGGACTGAAAAAAGGCGAGTGTGAGTGCGTCGTTCTCTTTTTTTTTCTGTGGTGTGACCTGCTGCGGTCGTCGGGTGGTAAATGGTGAAACAATTTTTATATCTGCATTTTATGCGAGGGAGTTTTATGCTTTGCTTGAAATAGGGCGAAAAAGCGACCCGATTTTCGGGTGGGCAGTGTGAACAGGCCGACGACGACGACGAACTTTTTCGGTGTGTGCTTTTTGGTTTTGGTCTCTGACCTGTCGATTATTATCGGATGTCAAGGATATAGTGCAGGAGGGTCGATCGTGCGATCTTCGCTTTGTTGAAAGGACATTGACTTGTGCTTGTCGCCGGGGCTACGGCTATTGGTATGCAAGATCCTTTGTGCGTGTGCAAATGACCAGAGGTCACTTCATCGATGATATTCAATATCCTTGGATAGCGCGGCGAGGCAGATAAAACTAGACAATTATCCAGCAAGGACTCGTATTCTATGATCGTGCTTAGTTCGCTTGCTCCAACTCCCCATCATCATTGTGGCTTATATCCGAGTGGATACCAGCGCCATTAAAAGATTGATTTGCGCGCGACTTGACCACGACGACACAGCCACAGAAGCGGAATCGACGAAGGCGACCAGTTTTCTGAAAGTGGCTCTTGGAGCGGAAGAAAAAGATCTTAACTTGGGATCCAATTCGGAGACAGACGGAGCACGGACGAGTATCCTGAAAATCCTTGCCAAAGCAGTGATTTGAAGCTGAATGCGGTACGAAAATTTGTTCCTCATTTTGATTTGTTCATTCCTAAAGATTTATGTAATAAACAGAGTGTGAATACTGTCGAATGCACGTTTTCGCCGCGAGGCCGCCCATTTTGATGGCATTTGAATGAGGTGGAGTCGTATTTCGTCAAAATCCTTCGACAAGGATGAACATGAATGCAACTCTACGTGCTCGAGTGTTACTCTACGCAATTGATTGTACGCATCCGAAATGTGTGTGTTCCGCTGGATCGCACTTTTGTTATCGCATAGTTTTGTCTAACATGTGCTGACTTCCCACTGAGGGTTTTCCCTTTTGACCGCTTACATTTGAAGAGGATGCATTTCTGTGTGCCATAAATCAGTTCTTGTGCACATACATGGCAAGATGGCGAAGTGTCTCGCTCATTCACATGTGTCAGGCATATGTCTGTCCCGTTTCAACCAATGAGATTTTCAAGATACTGTTTTCATGAATTCTGCGTGTCCTTTTTCAAAATTTAATACGATATTGATAAGAATGTGCTTAAGAAGTGCACTGCCATTGATTGGTAATGTAAATAACCACCATTTGGGTGGTTCAAGTATTTAAAAAAAAAATCACCAAAGAGTCAGTTCGTGACGTCAAAATATCAGATGATGAGTCAGATGTTTTGATAATTTACAGGAGTCATTAAAATTTTGCATCGATAATGATTACATTGAAGTTGAGTTTATGGGTATTATGACTAAGGTTTTCCGTCACAAGGTGTTGAGAAAGACCTAAAATGGGAGCCGAATCAGTGTCAATTCACTCAATTCCAGTAGGCACGATTTGCCATACAAATTCTATTGATGAAATAAGATAAACTCACTTGTCTGTATCTAGAGACATCTGATATTTTCATAAATTTTATTTGTTTTACTGTATGACTGATAAATCTATATTTTAAGGTTGGTCCACACTTTTCAGTCATCAGTCAGAGTCAGTCACATTTTCTATACAAATTCACAGATTGTCACTCAATCAATTAACTGACAAACGGCGGCGACGACTGAAATCTGTGACCACCATTATGCAGTCAGTACACAGACAGACAGCATCATCGTAATTAACAAAATGCGCCCTAATGATTTTCGCAGTACATAATGATGTGCTGTCTGTTTACCGTATTACTGATAATTTGTCAATTTGTATCAAAAATCGCCTAGTCACTGCGATGGCTCACATAGTCCTCGATGGATCGAATATTATTGTCAATCAAGGCAGAATGTTTGGTTAATTTTTGGTCTGGGGCGTCTAAAAACTTCGCACACACTTCGGTGTGACTCACGAAATAAGGGGAACTCAGGCATGCTATTTTTCCAAACATAAAGGGGGAGGGGTGGGATAATGTTTTTTTTTCGCTGGTGGAGCAACTCAATTTTCAGCAGAAGTCAACCTAATGGGTAAACTGACACAAAGTTTCATATATGTATGTATAACTCCATATTGTATGACAGATCAAGTTTCGGTGAATCTTAGTACGTTTTGATCTCTCCCTCTCTGGATGCATGCATGCATGACCGCAAACAACATCGCTATACTAGGACTGAGCGAAACAAGATGGCTCGGATCGGGGGCCTCTTTATCACCAAGCTCTCGCACTGTACTGCTCTACTCTGGAAGTGAATCCTCTTGACTAGGAATGCACGCCGATCCCTTATCGACTGGAAACCTATCTCCGACCGTATCATCACAGCCAGGTTCAAATTCAGAGTACGAAACATCACAATTATTCAGTGCTACGCACCGACTGAACCTGCAGACCAATCCGCAAAGGACGTTTTTTATCAGCGACTAGGCGACACCTTTGATAGGGCTCCCAGGGGTGACATCAAAATCGTAATGGGGGATCTCAACGCCAAAGTCAGTACTGATCATTTAGGCTTGGAACACCTTATGGGCAATCACGGGCTTGGCGACAGGAACAACAATGGCGAAATGTTCGTGGAGTTCTGTAACTCTCGGCAACTAGTCATTGGCGGAACGTTGTTCAAGCATAAACCCTGCCACCTAACAACTTGGATTTCTCCTGATGGCAGAACAGAGAACCAAATTGACCATATTGCTGTTTCTAAGACATGGAGAAACTGCCTCTTAGACGTCAGGTCGAAGCGTGGGGCTGATGTTGCCAGCGACCACCATCTTGTTATCGCGAAATTTCGCTTGCGAACGGCAGCGATTCAACGATCTCACAACACGCGAATCTTGCCACGATTTAATGTGCAAAAGCTAAAAAATTCCTCAACTAGACGTGCATATTCGACCGCCTTGCACGAAAAAGCTTGTGCAGCAACATCTCTTCAGAATCCTACAATTGAAGATATATGGAATTTTGCAAAGGATTCTTTTATTTCATGTGGCGAAGCGACTGTGGGAAGATTGGATCGAGGTAGGAGACCATTTATCAGTGATGCTACTTGGTCTCTTATATCAGCACGCAAAAGAGTTAAGGAACAGATTAACTCTGCTGCTGATGATTCAGCTAAAAATCAACTTCGCGCTGAATACCGTTCACTGCAAAAAGGCGTGCAGAGAAGTGTGAGGCGTGATAAGCGTACTTACATCAACGCTTTAGCGAAGGAGGCAAATGATGCGGCTTACCGTGGTGAAAGCGGTACCCTATTTAAGCTAATTAAACCACTAATTGGTAAATCTTTCACAACCGACCATCCTGTGAAAGATAAAGAAGGGTTACTGCTTGTTACCGAAGAACAGCAACTTCAGAGATGGAAAGAGCACTTTTTTGAGGTCCTTAACAACAGTTTTGGGCCTGCAAGTGCATCTTCATCGGCAGAAGAAGACGTCCCTCCAGTAGCGAGTATTAATTCCAGACCACCATCTAAGACGGAATTAAAGCGGGTTATCGAATCTATGGACGCCGGTAAGGCCCCGGGGATAGATGGAATTCCGGTCGAACTATTTAAAGCGGATTCGAATGCTACAGCGGATATTCTACTTCCCCTCATCAGAGAGTGTTGGGAAACCGAAACTTTTCCAGTAGAATGGAAAAAGGGCGTAATTATTAAAATTCCCAAGAAGGGTAACCTTAAGGATTGTAATAATTGGCGCGGTATTTGCCTACTTCCAGCTGTATCCAAGCTGATGGCTAAAATTATTTTGAACCGGATCAAGGATGAAGTTGATCGCACTTTAAGCAATGAACAGGCTGGCTTTCGTGAGGGTTTTTCATGTAGCGACCATATAAACACCCTGCGAATTATTATTGAGCAATCCGCCGAATGGAGATCCCCATTACACCTCATGTTAATTGATTTCGAGAAGGCGTTCAATAGTGTTGATCGGGAGTATATTTGGAGAGCTCTTCGTAGGAGGGGCATACCAGATAAAATAATTTCCATCATCAAGGAATCTTATCAGGAAGCCCAATGTCACGTTTTGCACAAGGGTAAGCTTTCAGATCCTTTTGAGGTGCACGTTGGAGTGAGACAAGGTTGCATTTTATCACCTATTCTTTTCCTCATCGCCATTAACGATGTACTAGTGAGCACGCTTCAAAACCAGAGGAAAGGTATCAGATGGAAAATGTTTGATTACCTGCAACACCTGGACTATGCTGACGATATTTGTCTGCTTTCAAATAAAAAGGAGGATGTAGCTCAAATGGCCGATGCTCTGCATTGCGAAAGTCCTAATGCTGGGCTCAAGATAAACGCTGCCAAGACCAAGTACTTGAGCTCCCATCCTGGGGGACAAAGCGGAATTTGTGTTTCGGGCCAGGCAGTCGAAAAAGTTGACGAATTCTGCTACCTCGGAAGCATAGTCACAGCAGATGGCGGCGCGGACGCTGATGTACAATCGCGTATCAATAAGACTAGGGCAGCCTTCTTCACTTTGACTCCTTTCTGGCAAAATAACAACATTTCCAGGCGCACCAAAATCCGAATCTTTAATTCTATTGTAATATCTGTGCTTCTTTATGGCTGTTCAACTTGGAAGGTGACCAACGAGATAACAACTAAGCTGCAAACTTTCGTAAACCAGTGCCTACGGCGCATCCTACAATTCCGCTGGCCGGAGATTATTTCCAATGATGATCTCCTGAGTATCACAGGCCTGGATTGGATAGGCACTTCTGTCAAAAGGCGAAAGTGGCAATGGATAGGTCATACTCTCCGAAGAGGGCCAATAAATATTGCAAAGCAGGCCCTAGATTGGAACCCTCAGGGAGCCAATGCTAGACGCCGTGTTGGACGACCAAGAAACACGTGGAGAAGATCGGTTAATAGCGAGGCTGCTTCATTAAACAAACAGTGGTCAGACCTAAAGACGATGGCACAGAACAGAACGAGGTGGAAAGTAGGCGTAGTTGATGCCCTATGCCCCACAAGGGGTTAACAGGAACCAGAGAGAGAGAGATGCTTCGAAGCATTGTTTTGTGCGCTCAAGGGTTCAGATATGTACGAAACTTAACAAAAAATTGACCCCTGTGGTTTTTGGGGTTAGAATTATGCCACAGCGTTCCCCGCTTGTCGTAAAAGGCGACTTGAGGCATAGGGTACGTAGGCTTGTAACCCGCGTACTTGAAATTTTCTTTACACTCGAAACATTTAACGAGCCTCGGATACCTCGGACTGATTCATCGGCAACGACTTTTGGCTATAAACAACGGACCACGATTGGGTTTTGGAACGTTCGAACGATGTGGGGCGAGTGCAACGACATGAGACTCACTGAAGTCGAACGGGAAATGACCGCGTATAACATCGCTATATTAGGACTGAGCAAAACAAGATGGCTCGGATCAGGAGCGACTTTATCACCAAGCTCTCATACTGTTTTATTGTACTCTGGAAATGATGACCAAAATGCTCCTCGGCAGGCAGGCGTCGGAATCCTCTTGACAAGGGATGCACGTCGATCCCTTATCGATTGGAAACCAGTTTCCGACCGTATTATCACCGCCCAATTCAAATCCAGAGTACGAAATGTCACGATAATTCAGTGTTACGCACCAACCGAACCAGCTGATAAAGACGTCTTCTACCAACGACTTGGCGACACCTTTAATAGGGCTCCCAGAGGTGACATTAAAATCAAAATGGGGGATCTCAACGCTAAAGTCGGGTCAGATAACCAAGGATTGGAGCATCTTATGGGAAATCATGGGTTAGGCGACAGAAACCAGAATGGCGAGATGTTTATAGAGTTTTGTAACTCTCGTCATTGGTGGGACTCTATTTAAACACAAAGATTGCCACTTATCAACCTGGACTTCTCCAAATGGCAGAACTGAGAACCAGATAGACCATATTGCTGTTTCCAAAACGTGGAGAAAATGTGTCCTGGACGTTAGGGCGAAACGTGGTGCTGATATTAGCAGTGACCACCATCTTGTCATCGCAAAAATGCGCTTACGACCGGCAGCAATCCAGCGTCCTAACCGTGCAAATATTTGCCCTAGGTATAATGAGCAGAAGCTCAAAATTCCATCAACCAAGCGTGCGTTCTCCACCGCTTTGCACGAAAAAGCTAATGCACCACCACCAAATAAGAATCCGACAATTGAAGATAGATGGAAAGTCGCTAAGGATTCATTTATTTCATGTGGCGAAGAAATTTTAGGACGATTGGATCGCGGTATGAGACCATTTATTAGCGACTCTACTTGGTCTCTTATCTCAGCACGTAAGAGAGTTAAGGAGCAGATTAACTCAGCTGCTGACGATTCAGCTAAAGAACGATACAGAGCTGAATACCGTTCGCTCCAAAAAGGCGTTCAGAGGAGTGTAAGACGTGATAAGCGTAACAATATCAACGCACTTGCGAAGGAGGCAGAGGATGCGGCTCTCCGCGGTGACAGTGGAACACTCTTCAAACTTATAAAGCCATTAACTGGCAGATCTTTATTAACGGAACATCCTGTGAAAGATAAGGAAGGTGTTCTGCTCGTTACCGAAGAACAACAGCTACAAAGATGGAGAGCACTTTTTAGAGGTCCTGAATAACACTTTCGGGCCTGCAAGTGTATCTTCGTTGCCAGCAGAAGACATCCCTCAAATAGACGGTATTAGTTCCGGTCCACCATCCAAAAAGGAACTAACAGACGCTATCAAATCAATGGACGCCGGTAAAGCCCCGGGGATTGATGGAATTCCGACAGAATTTTTAAAAGCAGATATTAACGCTTCAGCGGATATTCTTCTTACCTTAATGTGAGAGTGTTGGGAAACTGAAACTCTTCCCAGTGAGTGGAAAAAGGGCCTAATTATTAAAATTCCGAAGAAAGGTGACCTGAAGAATTGTAATAATTGGCGTGGGATCTGTCTACTTCCTGCTATTTCCAAGTTGATGGCTAAGATTGTTTTAGGACGAATCAAGGAAAAAGTCGATAGCACATTGAACGATGAACAGGCTGGCTATCGCGAAGGGTTCTCCTGTAGCGACCACATTAACACCCTCCGTATTATCATCGAGCAATCCGCGGAGTGGAGATCCCAATTACATCTCATGTTCATCGACTTTGAAAAAGCCTTCGATAGTGTTGATTGTCAGTACATCTGGGATGCCTTACGGAGACGAAATATTCCAGATAAGATAATCTCCATCATTAAGGAATCCTACAATGGAGCCCAATGTCACGTCTTGCATAAGGGCAAGCTTTCAGATCCTTTTGAGGTGCACAGTGGAGTGAGACAAGGCTGCATTTTGTCACCTATTCTCTTCCTTATTGTCATTAGTGATGTACTCGGCTCCGCACTTCAATTACATCGTAACAAAGGTATCAGATGGAAATTGTTTGATCACCTTCAACATCTTGACTACGCTGACGACATTTGTCTTCTATCAACTAATACGGATGATGTCGCTCAAATGACAGAAGCTCTAAATTGCGCAAGTCGTAATGCGGGGCTGAAAATCAATGCTGCCAAGACTAAGTTCTTGAGCACATATCCAGGGGGGGGGGGGCAAAGCGGAATTTGTATTTCGAGACAGGCAGTCGAAAAAGTTGATGAATTTTGCTATCTCGGGAGCGTAGTTACAGCAGATGGTGGAGCGGATGCTGATGTAAAATCACGGATAAACAAGGCTAGGGCGGCTTTCTTCAATTTGACTTCTTTCTGGCTAAACAACAATATTTCCAGACGCACCAAACTTCGAGTCTTCAATTCCAATGTGAAATCCGTGCTGCTATATGGCTGTTCAACCTGGAAGGTGACTAAAGAGATTACTGATAAGTTGCAAACTTTTGCAAATCAGTGTCTACGGCGCATCCTACATATTCGTTCGGAGAGATCATTTCGAACGAGTATCTCCTCACTATAACTGGCCAAGAAAGGATAGGCACTTCGATCAAAAGACTTAAGTGGCAATGGATAGGTCACACCTTCCGAAGAGGGCCCAATAACATCGCAAAAAAGGCCCTGAACTGGAATCCACAGGATTCCGGAGCAAGACGCCGTGTTGGACGGCCAAGGAACACATGGAGAAGATCGGTAACAAGCGAGGTGAAAACGCTAAATCTTACATGGTCGCAGCTAGCGCCGTTGGCGCAAAACAGAACGAGGTGGAGAGTAGGCGTAGTCAATGTCCTATGCCCCACAAGGGGTTGACAGGAACTAGAGAGAGATGCTTCGAAGCTACCGTAAGAGGGGGGGGGTCAGTATCTGTGGCGCCAATTTTTGACGATGGTGTTTCATTAACATTGGCCTGAAAGCATCGAATCTGCAATCCTTTTTCGTGGAATCGTAACTATTCTCCAGATAATCAATGTCACAAGTTTGACTTTTCTTTGAAGACAGTTAAAGTAATTTGATAAGACAAGGGGGACACATATTTCCGCATTACACATTGGGGAAAGTGTTCAATGCATTCAAATTGACGTTTTAATTTTGATCAGTCCCACTAGAATAGTAAGTTTTACCAATTTGTCAAAGATGTTAATAATATGCAATGTCGAAATATATTTGCGAGTAAGAATTGTAAAATTTGCTAGAGGCTAATTGAATTTAAAATATTATTTCGGTGCAAAGCTATTGATTCGCATAAAAAAATATAACAGGCGCGACAATCCAACATTGGACGAAGGCCGCAGGATGTGTTAGTGACATCCTATTTCCAAGATCTTATCTGCTTTTTGTTGAGGTAATGAGATCAGCATCACGTTCAGCAGTGTTATTTATCCCCATAAATGGGTACTCGTTTAACATCTGAGTGAGATCATAGTCCGTGACAAGCTTGTGAGTTCGAAAAGCACCATGGTTCACGGTGAGATTCGAACTCATGAAGGTCATGCCAGGACCAGCCAGATTACAGATTCGAATCAAACTGTGGTAAAAAATCGCCGAATTATCAATCCATTAAAGACTGAACTACCCCATAGAAATGTCAAAATTTGACATTGAATATCTGGAGAACCATTACGTTTTTGCGAAAAACGATTGCAGATTTGATAGTTTCAGGCCAATATTATTGAAATGCCATCATACTAATTTGGTGCCACAGACACTGGAATCGTGCCCTTAGCTATGCAGGAGGAGCTTCATAGGGTGGACTGTTCCTGCTAATTTCTAGGTTTCTCTACGGGGTGTTACTTTTCTGCATTATCCGAGTAACCGCTGCGCCTGAGTGTATTAACATCCTCAGGTTACTTAACGTGATAGGTGACAGAAAACGTTTAAATCAAAGCAAAATCTTCGGCCGTTCTTCATCGGTTAAACCCTATCATAGTAAATCTTCAAGTCAAGAAACCTGAAACAAAAACCCCGGAAACGAACAACTGACTACTCTTTCAGATCCTGGAATGTACGCTCCCTGAATAGACCGGGGGCCCTAAGGGCCCTCCTGGATCAGGTAGAAAAATACAAGCTGAGCATAGTTGTAATCCAGGAAACAACATGGCTCAAAATCGAGATTAGCGACCGTAATTCGCACACTATTTTTATGAGTGGTAGAGATGAAGGGAACAAGGAGTTTTCAGTAGCTTCCATCGTGAGTAAGCAGCTCAAGGATCACGTTAACGGCTTCAAACCTATAAACGAGCGGCTATGTGCGATCCGTATCAAGACCCGTTTCGCTAATCTCCGGCTCATCAATACGCATGCCCTACAGAAATAAAAAAAGAAGACGGAAACGAAAGCTGACACAGGGGAACTACTGTAAGTCATAGCCTCCACGATGAAAACAACAACAATGTTCAGCGACTTATCGACTTCGCGAGCGGCAGAAACCTGGTCATAAGCTCTACATGTTTCCCACATCGACGCATCTATAAGCAGTCCTGGAAATCTCCAGATTAATGTACCCTCAACCAGATCGACCTCGTACTTACTTATCAGCAAGAGATATGCCTCGAATGTCATAGACGTCCGATCCTTTCGAGGAGCCAACTGCGACTCCGATCACTATTTGGTGAAGACGACCTACAGGTGCAGAATCTCTTCGGTGCACGTAACGAGGATCAACCCTGCCAAGATCTTAGAGGTTGACATTTTGGTCGATGATGCCACGGCGGCTGCGTATACTACCGCACTTGAGGAAAAACGGTCGCCCATGCTTAATAACATCAACAATTTAGTGCCCTATTTGACTCATCATCATGTCTCGTAGATTTGGTGATACGGAAAGCCTTCTGCATAATCTCAATAACGCCGCAAAACAAGTTGGACTACATATCACGAAACCAAAACAAAGGCCATGATGCAATCACAAACAAGGACGCAAACACACACAAACAGCATTCAAGCATCACAGCGGGGACCTTAATATCGAGTATGTAGACAATCGAAAATCATGAAGGTTCAACGTTTGCAATGGGAGGGGCATGTATAACGAATGGACGATAATCGCATGCCAAAGAAGGTGATGAACGCATAACGAATTGACGGAGCGAGGTTGCGTGGACGACCGAGAGCTCGCTGGGAGAACTCTGTAGGTGAAAACGCCCACCAGCTGCTGGGCTTCCAAAACTGGAGAACAAGGTCGCATAACCGCGACAATTGGAGGTCAACGATTCAGGCAGTCAACGCCCGACGTCGGGCTATCTTGCCACATTGATGATGATGCTTCGAAGCGTTTCCTTGCTTGGGAGGAAGACGTTGTAAGCGAACGTGTAAAATTTCGGGGCTAGTCTACAGAATCCAATGTAAATTGCTTAACTAGTCAGCTATGCGACTCGGATCGTGTGGAGCCATTTGGATGCGAAAAGCAGTCCTACCCGTCGGTTTAGGTCAGCGGGCGTGTTCTAAAGGGTTGTGTTCATAGAGACGACTCATACGATGATCACTGAGCTATCGAATCTAGGCGATGCTATGTATGTGACTATCGACTACGGGTGTTTTCCTACAACTATAATTATAACGACAACAAAATTCATCAATAATTGCTGCTTGAACCAAAAAGTACCTCTTAGTTTTGAGAGAAATCTGAGCTTCGTGGAACCGAGAGATCAAAATCGTTGAATCAATCAAAGTTCAAATTACTACATTTGCTTCATTATTCCTAACTTTAGTAAGAATATTTTTTCATTGTATTTTTAGCTAAATACAAGCGCAGTATGACCTACTCGCTCGTACTTTCAAAATATTTCTATTAAGTTAACCAAACAATTCTGCTGGGTTTCCAGCATTTTGACAATTCTTGTTCGGTTGATCACATTTTCTAGGCGTATTCTATTGTCTCTCTTTTTCGGGACCACCTTTTGCTTCTCCTGTTAACGGCACAGAAAGGTGTGAACCGCTATACATCTATATGGATTCGATTTATGGTTCGTTATCGTTCTCGTCCGTGGTCTCCAGAGACTGGCATGTCTGTGTATATGTATGTGTACAACACACGCCTGGGAGAGACAGAGCGATGGGGGAAATCAATTTTGTTATTTGTTCGGTATTCGGGTATTCGATCTTGAACCGATCTTCTCCGCACAATGTGGGGCCGGCATAAGATGAACACTCAGCCGTCCACGATAAATGTAACAATGGTTAGTGACTTTGTTGTTAGGGTTTTTTAGATTTTCCAAAAAACCCTTATGAAGTCGATTTTGTCCGTCCGTCTGTCCGAACGGCTTAACCAATCGTCATGAAACTTGGTAGGAATGTGAAGAATGGTAACAGTCTTTGGCACGAAATACTTAAAAGTTGGTAGGGCAAAGACAACAGGGTGTCCTGGACATTTGAAAATTTGTTCACTAAATGACTCGCGAACGGCTTAACCGATCGTCATGAAATTTGGTACGAATGTGAGGAATCATAACAGTCTTTAGCACGAAATACTTAGACGTTGGTAAGGCAAAACTAACAGGGTGTCCCGGAGATTTGAAAAAGTCGAGTTTTTATCGGACATGGACGTATGTCGAGAATGAAGAAACGCATTTATTTAGACCAATCCAAAAATAGATTTACAAGAAGCATTTCATTAACATTGTGCATATCTCTATAAAATATATGCAAAATTATTCACTATGTACCTATGTATCCAAAATCTAAAAAAAAACCCTCGTATTGCGGGCGCAGCCCTCTGTACGCCGGTATTTTTTTTGTAGCGAAACGGCTGTGCACGTCTGTTGATGTACATACTCGGTAAGTTTCGTCGTCGTTCTCGCCTTTTGTCTCAACCGACAAGAACGTAGCGGCTGCAATAGGGTTGTCCCATAACGCCTTCGGAGTGAGATTAATGGGTGCAGCGGGGCATTGAACTGAGAATTAGCAGAATGCAGACAGATTTCTTGTGCTGAACGTTCTCAGGTCAAGATGTACCGATACCATCAAATGAGAGCAGCTTAAGTCTTGTCACAAGTTCAAGCGCCTTAACTCGATGGTAAACAAGGAAGCTACATGCGACAATGATATCAAACATCGCGCTAAGGCTGGATAGGTGGGTACAGTAGCTTGTCCATTGAACAACCAACTGCCGAAAGGCTCGACAAATGGATTGGTATTGCCTGAGAACCCCGCAAAGAAAGCAATATCACTTGATGACCCAAGGCCAGAGGCAGACCGATGAACACTTGAATCAAATGAAAAAGCAATTACAACGCATTGGTTTCGGTGATGACACGATCCAGACACATTGGCTGACGCCAAATAATAGACTGCACTCTACCTTCGATCTGGAGCTTTTGTTCGCTGGTAATGTTGCTTTACAATTCCGTGCGCAGCAGGAAAGAGAAGGCTTACGTCTGACTTGCTGTGAAATAGTCTTTTGTTGGCTAAATAATCTCTGGCCTTGTAGCGGATCGCAAATATTTTTTAAATCCTCATCATTTCCAAAAAAGAATCTTTCTGTATCCAGACGACAATTAATTGCTTTCTAACCCAACAATTATTCCAAATACATACAAAGACAGCAGGGACGTAGCCAAGGGAGGGGTCCATGGGGTCCGGACTCCTCCCGAAATGTTTTCAATAATACCCGAGTTTATAGTGATTACAGTATCAATTCACCCATATGACAATTGGTTTAAAGATGTTTTTTTTTCAAAACTGAATAAATCCGAATGTCAAACAATACACAATTCTCTGAACACAACCCTTCAAATTGCGCGGAATCTATGCAAAAGCCTATTTAATGTCTGGTGTCGAAAATTATTATTCACTCTTATTTTATTTATTGGATGTATGGACGTGTTTTCATGTGAGCTTGGAGCTTTAAACTTTCCGCTGCGCATATTCTGAGCATTGCTACAAAAATTAATACGTGCGAATATCGGCCCTTTGTATAAAGGTACATGAAACCCGTAGACAAAGAATGAAGAGAGAGTTTGCATCTGTTACTCTTATTGGAAAACGCAAGATATTCGACTGCTTTGAAAGGCTGTGCAAATAATGGTTATGTAGTTAAGCCTTTGTGTTGTATACCTATAATTTTGCAATTTTTCTAGAATCAAAATATGATCTATCGAAAAGCGCCTTATAAGAGTGGCCTTATAGGAGTGTAAGATTGTAGTCTTCTGCTGCTTGCTTATGACAAAACGCTCAAGTTTTAGCGGAGCAAAACAATTTCAAAGAAGCAAACGGTACAACAAAATTGGATAAGCACGATAATACGAGGACGGTTCAAAACAGCACGGAATTTCGCAATAAAAAAATGTATTATTCAATTACAGAGAAACAATTTTGACAGTTTTCCAGTTAGTCTTCCCCAAACTGCATGCATTTTTGCCACCTCCCGGCAAACTTTTGGATATATTTTTCGGAAAAATTTTGCGACTTCTCACGGACTCATTCGCGCACAACCAATTGCACTTCTTCATAGCTTTCGAAACGTTCAATGGACCGAATAAATAATAATCATAGGGTGATATAAGTCTGAACTATATATGGAGGGTGTTCCAGTTTTCTCCATTTCAATTCGTTCAATGCTGTAGAGGACGCGTACACATTTCCCTGTGCTTGAATTTATACTCAACATTCAGTTTTAGCACCCATTTGCCTGAGATTTGCGGTAACCTAGCCGCTCATGAATAATTTACTCAATACTACTTACGGTTATGCCCAATTCCTCAGTCATATTGCGTATAATACTTCGTCGGTCATCCAAAATGAGTTTTTCAACGGCGGCGGCTCTCACATTTCCATCGGTGGCACTGGGTGCCCGCATATGGTAACTTTGCCTCAACTTTTCGGCCTTTTCAAAACATTCATACACATGGGTTTTAGAGAGACACTCATCCTCGAACTTCTCTATTAATTTTCTATAAGTTTCCGAGGATTTTACATAAGATTTGACTAAAAACAAATAATGATGCGTTGCGCAAGATGCACTGGTACACTCTTTTCACTCATGATGGCTATAATTACACTAAAAAAT
This sequence comes from Microchrysa polita, assembly GCA_949715475.1. Taxonomy (NCBI): domain Eukaryota; kingdom Metazoa; phylum Arthropoda; class Insecta; order Diptera; family Stratiomyidae; genus Microchrysa; species Microchrysa polita. Next base: position 96,086,251 of record OX454418.1, read on the forward strand.
GGGTTTGCGCGGTTCCAGCTGTTCTCAACGTTTCATAACAGATTCTAATACACAGAGTCTAATATTTAGTGCATCCACTTTTACGACACTAAATTTGACGCGCGTCTGAAAATTCCGTTGGATTCCTCCCGAAACATAATCCTAGCTACGTCCCTGAAAGACAGCTACAATCGTGAAAATATTGTTGATTTTGTCCAATGGCGGTACTTTATACCAAGCCAAGTGATATCAGAAATTCATTTAGATGCTTCCAGAGATTCAAAATTCTTCGGCAAAAATCCCAAGTATCTGTTATGCTTTAAGATCTATTTAATTTCCTATCGCACTACATATTTTAAAAATTCTAAACTTTGTTGGTTTCGAAAAAATCGAACTTACAATACATATAATCTTCTCTTCTCTATTCCAGGATCAATTTGTAAGAGCGGCGGCTAATTAAAAACCAACCAACATGGACGAACTGGACGAACCGACCTCGGAGAATATGGTCTCTAATTTGCCTCTTCTTTTTGCCAACGGCTATCCGACTTCGCTTGAGAAAATTTCCGAAAAGGCTTTACAAAATTTCATTCCTTTTATGGTGCAATGCTCATTGGGAAATATGAAAATTCAAGGACGCAATTGTTTAAGCGAACCCGAGTGGTGGCCAGAAGATGTTCCATTCTCGATTCCGCTTAAGAAACCCAAAAAATTCAATGGTGTAAGTGTTAATTATTATTTATATTTTCGAAAATAAAAAAATTAAAATGTCCTTTTTATTTGCAGAATTGGCAGGACAAATTGAAAGAGATTGTCCTGATTTGCTATCAATTTCATAAAAGCGTGTTCCTGTTGCGATTCTGTTCGCTTCTGGCCGGCTATGAGCCGACACTACTACGTTTTATAAACAATTACAATTCGACCACATCATTATACGATAGGAGTCGGAATAAGTTGTTGGTTACATTCCGCAATGAGAATATGGTAATGGCAATAAAAAAATGTTTTACGGGTTCAACGATATTCATTTGGTTTTTCTTTTTTTTCAATCACGTTGTCCACAATCACAATTGATGTCGTTGAATATCTATAAAAAAAAAATGCAGTCGTATGATAAGCCGCAGACGAATCGTAAAACGCTATTGAAGAAAACACGATCTCGCAAGAATGAAAATAACAATAACACACAGCAAATGGTTGAACCAGAACTGTTCGATATATACTTATGTGATAATTGTGATGCTGAGCTGTATTCTTTAGAGGCAATAACGGTAAGTTTTTTTTTTTGTTGAAAACATTGTATTCTATGTATAAGTTGAATAAAAAACACCCCAAATTTTCCTTTCGCATATTTTTATAAATGTTTAGCCGCCAAGTAGTTGGTTGAGCACCAACTAAGATATTTACATTGACCGCATGTTTTCAAGGACTTATCGAAAATCAAAAAAGTAACACAAACACGTATTCAAATTCATTTTAAGTTTGCCCCCCAGAAGCACAATTCAGTAGCATTGATTTGCTACTGAATTGTGAATTGTACTCTAAAGTTGCATAACCACGTTATGCCTATTTGCAAAATATCTCAGATCGAAACACATTGCTTTTCACACCATATCAACGAAAATTATTTGATTCGCAGATTCACTCATGTACAAATAACATGATTGGCCATATTACGTCATCACCATAGAAGATGAATCAAGTTGAATTTATGTCGTGTTATGAGCGTTTGTTCCGGGGAGTTTACTTTGAATGTTTTTGAGCGGTGTCTTATCATCCAATTTTTGAAATGCATACATTCAGGAAATTATTTAGTTATGAAATGTATTTAATCTTTAACGGACTTTGGTCTACTTTCGCTAAGAATTTGCCACATGCCAGGGTATGTGAACTTAATTGACCATGCATATTTGGATTCATCTAACAACCGATATCAGTGACCGAAAATGTAATTAATTTTCTAATAAATATGTGTTGCCTTCGTCAACGTTGTCGGACCTAGTCTGCTTCTTGAACTTGTTAACTAAACCATGCCTAGTGAATTGGTGATTGGACTAAGGCCGCAGATGTGCTAGTGACGTTCAATTTTCGACATCCTAACTGCTTTTTTGTTGAGGTTTTGAGATCAACAGCACGCTCAGCAGTGTTATTTATCCCCTATCTGAGTGAGATCATAGTTCGTCGCATGGGTCGTGAGTTTGAAAACACTATAAACTCAATTGGTTCACGGTGAGACTCGAACCCACGACCCTGTGCACCGAAGGTGTGCGCACTAACCACAACATCAACCAGTCTATAGACAGCACTATAGGTTGAGGAATATTTTACACATGTGTTGCTATGTAACCAATAATAAATTGGGATAACCGTTAAAGGTAGAAAAATACATTAAACAAATATGAGGCTATTTCATCCCAATCATTCCAGCGCCAATATTTTCACATTTCACAAACCACTACACAAAATAAGAAACACACAATTTACAATAAGGAAACAACTAAATAACAACAGTCAAAAAACTTATCTTCCGCCTTCAAGCGAAGCGTAACACGTTAAATTTTTTAGAAAATAAACTTTGAGCAGAGTGAATACCTTCCTACCTTATATACTTCATATTTATACGAAAACCTCAGCAAAGGCTTCGCGGACCACCTAAGATCGTATCAGGGATCACCAGTGGTCCGCTGACCACCGGTTAAGAACCGTTTGTTTAGAGCACTGTTTCCCAACAGGTGGTCCGCGGATCGAAGGTGGTCCGTGAGAGACCCGAAAGTGGTCCGCGAGGTACTATGGGGACTACTTCTGAAAAAGGAGTTTTAATCGTGATTAATTGAAATAACAGGCATGAGCTTTGAAAATTTTTATAGTATATAAATAAAGAACTGAATACTTTCGCTACTAGGTATGCGGTTGATCTGAAAATGCGATGTGCAGACCTTAAGATAAGTTGCAAAAAGCTCGGTGGTCTCAGTCTATATTGTATCGGTGATTTTCGGGAAGCAGTGGATTTTTCCTCGTGTCCAAATTTAGCCACAGTATCATTTGAAGACAAACCATGTTAGAGTAATAAACCACTTCAATCCTCCTTAATCCGGTAAAACCGCATCAAATGAATTATTATCGGACAAAGTCAGACGCCTTTAACTCTGAAAGTTAGGTGTCTCTGTCCTGTTTTGATGAACCTAAAGAACTGCCGATGTTAATGCCTGTGCCTATACTTTAATTTTGGTAGTTACTACGGTAAACTCTTCACCCATATTCATTTTGTCGAAGGTATAAGAGTGCTCATAAAAGATGGACAAAAGTCGGTATGTACTAAGTTACTCGATGAAATTTTACATTGCAGGTTTTCAGTTTTTCTAAAGCCAACCCAACTTAGCGCAATGTTCGCCGTACCACACAAAAGAAAAACAGAGGAATCGAATTTTATCGTCATTTGGGTGGTTCAGTGAATTCAACCCGCTGACGGTTCGTTGATCTTTTGAGTGTGGTTCGACTGAGCTGTTGCGCGTGGTTCGGACGAACTTTTTTGTGTATGTTTCGACAAAGCCTATGTAGAGTCTGCTTCAAATTATTTCAATACGAGGCGGTTACAGAGGATGAATGTGGTGTTTTCTTCTGATGTTTCGAGCCATTTTTCTCATAAGGTGTGGTAAAAACCAATAAAAAAGTCTATAACCTTGTGAAAAAATCGCGAAATTCCCTTTATTTAAAAATATGGTGGTCCGTAGTGACTCATGTTCAAGCAAAGTGGTCCGCAGTCATTTTAGAGTTGGGAACCACTAGTTTAGAGAATACATCATTGATTTAAGATTTAAACCGTTGATAGTGTATGTGTTTTTCTATATGACGAATTGCCGTAGCTCTGAAAAGTAGCCGACAAACAAAAAACTTACATAAGTACATTTATGTAATTTGAACAGCTAAAGGCTGTTCGCATGTGAAACTCACACATAGCTGGCCGTTCAATCGTCGACCGTATGAGGTTATTAAAAATGGGGCGCTATACGAACAGCGCAGTCTCATTGTTAAATTTTTTTTTATCAAAATAGTGAATATTTCGCGGCCACAGTTCGCAAATTGAATTCTATTTTGGGTATTCATAATGGCCCAAATGAAGAAATTGTGCGATGATTAATTAAAAAATTCAATGAAAGTGGGTCTGTTTGTGATGTAAAACCATTAAGTTGTTGTTGTTGTTGTAGCGATTCAAGAGATTTTTTTTTTTCTCTTGAATCGAAAGGGGTCTTGGCAGCTCTTGGCCGTTTTTAGCAACGGGTAGCTCCGGGACGATTTACAACGAAGAATCGGCTGCCGTAGGAGCATTTTATGGACAACACAAACATCCATGGGTCACAGTGGGATTCGAACCCACGCACCGGCAACTCAGAGATAGACATCTCTGCCACTGAGCTACCGAATGCCCCAACCAACTTAAGTCGTGTTCGTCGAGGTCGTTCAAACGAACATCGCAGCTGTGCGTGACAGTGTCGCTGAAAGTCCAACCACCTCAATTCGACACCGATCACCGAAACTCAGTGTTTGCAGATCCACTATGCAGCGAATTTTGACAAAAGATTTGCATTTTCATGCGTTTAAAAGTGCAATTGACTCAAGAACTTAAGCCTACAGACCATGCACAGCGAAGAGAGTTCATCAATTGGTTCATGGAAAACAACAAGAAAATGGCGATTTTGAAGACAAAATCATCTTTAGTAACGAGGCTCATTTTCATCTCGATGGCTTCATTAACAGGCAAAATTGTCGCATTTGGGGCTCAGAAAATCCACGAAAGATTTATGAGAAACAAATTCCTCCACAACGTGTGACTGTTTGGTGTGGATTTTTGGCTATAGAGGCATCATCGTTCCATATTTCTTCCATATTGAAGCAGATCAAACACAAACCGGGAATGGTATTCGTTATCGGCAAATGTTAACCAGCTTTTTGTCGAAACTTAAATATATTGATGTGGAGGACATGTGAACTTTTTTCTTTGGGGTTTTTCGAAGTCACAGGGTTATGTGAATAAGGCCACGACACTTCAAGTATTGAAAAAGATATTACACGCTGTATCATGAAATACCCCAATATTTATGTAAAATAGTTATCGAATATTTCACGAAAATAGCAGCAAAGCCGAGGCGGCTATTTACCCGATGTGTTATTCCATACATAACCTCATGATGCCTACTTTATGTTTCAATAAAAGTTTCATACATTTTCAACAAACAACAGTGTTTTATTTAAATATCAAATCCGGTGCTCTACTTGGGACACACTTTACATCTTTTATACCAGTATATCGTAAAAACAAATCATTCCTACCTAATTTCATGTCCATCGATTGAACGCAGTCGTTTGTATATTTGTTCCCATCTGTCTAGAATAGGGGTGTCAAACTCAAAACCAATACTCCTGCGGCTAGAAGGCTACACAAAACTATAATCAAATTGACTAATTGGCCCCGGCAACTACAAAATAATTCAGCTTATATTCTAAACTGAGGCACATCAATATAAAAACAAAGATTGTTTTGCAAAGGCAATTCTCCACTAAATTTTGCCTACAGTAAACAACATTCTTGTCTTTAGATGGCACTCAACGGCTCCCAATAATATTCCCTATGACGAGACAACGGAGCAATAACCTTTTTCCATTTGAATTTATTTTTAGTGGGTCTATTACTGAGGGATATGAAGCGAAGCCATTCCGATTTCTTTTATCGCTCTTTTGGTGCCTTTGTCGGCAACAAGTCCCTATCCGATAACTCGTACTTTTGGTGCTTTCAAATAAGTTTGTCTTCTAACATGGGCAAAATTATACTCGTCTAAGAGACATAATATGGCAGAGCCCTTACATTCCAGGAAGAGGAGCTATAAATAGCATATTTGAGTTATTTATTTTGTGCGAAGCCAAAAGTTTGGACACTTGGACGTGGAACTATGTAGATTGTCAGCTGGCATTTTTATTTGTGTTGCTTAATGCAGTGGCTTTTCGCATTCAACGGTGGTGTAATCTCATTAATTTTTTTTGCAATGTTTCGATTTAAGTAGCATTGGATAGAAATTTCAATTGATAATACAACTTTTATACGTGCAAAACTCGACTGTCCATCAGAATGATCAGAATACATACATTCAAATACAGGGTGGCTGATGAATATTGCTACATTAAGAAACTCAAATAACTTTTTATTAAATCCATGTAATTCATTTTTTTTTATTCACTTCAAAAATTAAACATTTTTATTAAGTTCAAACCTCTACGCATAATTGTCTGTAGCGACTATCTGCTGATATTCATTTGAGCAGATAAACTCCTTGTCGAAACTCGAGGATTGGTTTGTATGGCAGCAGCTACAGCAGCGATAGTTTCCTGCGTTCTAACTGAAGGATCCCGATGATAAGGCCTTCTTTCGACTATCCCACGTTCGGCAGAGCTATTCACGAGCCTCATTATTGTCCATCTGCTGGGCGTGTCACCGAATGTGCGCCTATATTCCCTTTGAACGCGTATTACGGACTCCAACGCGTGAAAGCGGCGCACTATCCAAATTCTTTTTTCGATGTCCCAATCCTCCATAATCTTAAATTTTAAACATCAATTTATAACAAAATAAAGAAATGAAACAGATTACTCAAACAGAAATAAATTTATTATGATTTATTTTGGTAGCAGCTTTCATCAGCCACCCTGTATGTAAATTTATTTAATTGTTTTTTGTAGTCAATTCTAATTGCCACTCGCCTGCTCGAAAACGAAAACCCAGTTTTGATCAAATATGTACATACATGCCATGCCCCCTGTCATGGCTCATCATGGCATGCAATTCATCCTCACCAAATTACAGACAATGCATCATTGATGAAAAATAACAAAATTTCTCGCGGATAGTTTTCCACAGCAATTTTAACAAAAGCTGAAAGTCACTGTGAGTGAACTACAAGTTTTGTTTTTTAAATTGAAACGGTCATCTCCATCGTGATTAGACCGTGTATGATCACCATTAAAATCCCTCAATATTCTTTTTAAATCTCAGAAATATACAGTAAAACTTTGTTATAACAATCTTGTGAGGTCTAAGCCAAAAAGCGCTATAACCGGGGAAAACGCTATAGCCGGGAGGTCCAAGAAATATACTTCATAGACGCATACACCTTTTAGGTGTATTCGATTGATCCTTTAAATAGTAAGGAAATGGCAATCAATTGATTACTGGTTAAAAAAAACAGATATGTACTTGTTTTTGTTTTAGACTGGCAACAGACTTCATTAATATTGAGGTTTTCAATTTATTGAAAGATCCTTCCAGGAAATTTGACCTTGATGTGAATTAACGGAACTACTTGTGCATCATGGTTTTGTTTGTGATTATTACAATGTAAAGATAGACTACGTGCTCAATGAATTTGTCAATATAAATTGTTTTAAGAAAATGAGACTGGGAAAAGGGCGTTATAACCGGGAAATAGGAACGTTATAACGAATCGGAATTCCCTGCAATAAATGCTAATGGGACCGGGACCGAGAAAAAAGAGCGTTATAGCCGGGAAAGCGTTATATCCGGGAGCGTTATAACGAAGTTTTACTGTATTTGTACAGTGGAACCTCTGTATCTCGAATTATGACTTGCCAAGAAAAAAATTATCGAGTAATGTAAACTTGTCAACAAATCAAAATATAGAATCTGTTCTTTAAAAAAAATGCTAATTGTTGTTGTGTTATACTAAGCTGACCAGACGTACAGCATTTTGCTGTACAGTACCGCATTTTGATCTGTTGTACAGCATTGGGAAATGTACAGCAAAGTGTACAGCATTTTCCAAGCCACACAATGAAAACTAATTCACTACATAATAAGCTCCTCGATGAGGCCTGTGATCAGTCTTGTCTGCTTTTAAGGTCTAAATGTGGACTACTGTATTGCGATCAATACATTATCAATGTATTAGCGAGATAATCGCATTTTTAAGTTTGGCAATCGTTCAATTTCTCGATCTTTCTGAAATTGTAGAGAAAGTTGGCGCCCACCTTTTCTCCAAATTATATGTTCCTACCTACCCTCTTTCCGAAGTTGTGGCTGCCTAAATCTCAATTTTGAGTTTTCTAATTGCTAATTGTCCATAGCTCGGAAATTCGTAAGCGTTTCGTTTCGTTGACGAAAATTTCAAGGCTCTAATTGTCAAGCGAAATAATCGCACTTTTATGTTTGGAAATCATTAATTTTCCATAACTCAGAACCGACAGAAATTTCTGATATTTTGCACACTTTTAGAGATACTTGACGCACATTTCCTCCAAGTTTCAAGGTCCGCTTTCGGAAGTTCAGAAATCTTAAATTTCTGAAATCGATCTTTTGTTTATTGCGAGTACTCTTCCTCGTTATAGCTTTTCGTGATAAAACATTGTGCTCCACATGCTGATGATTTTTTTTTAAGGAGAACCAGTGGCGTAGATAGCTTTTCGGAGGGGAGGGGATCAATTATTATTTTTTTTCAACGCAGGGGAAATAAAAAAATGAGCTATCGCTTGCAGGTTTTAAAATTGTTTTAATTCTGCTTGTTTAGCTGACATTCCGGAGGAATAGGTTTGGCACAGATAAGTAAATACAGTAAAAGCTTCCGTGGACGGACACTGACCGTTCCAGCATTTTTGTCCGGCCACGGGAGATGTCCGCTTGCGGGAGAGGGTTAAAAAATATTACTTACATTAATGTATAGGTACACACTATGTAATTCAAAAGGAACATTGAAACAATAAAAGTGTTGTTTCTTTGTGAATGTGTTTTAATTCATGTTTGGTTTGCAAACCTCCACAATGTACAATGCTCAAATGCACGTTTACAAATAAACTGTTCCAAGCTTTCATAAGGAAAACAAGTAGAACAATATTAGCTTTAATTAGGGATTTCAAAAACCGGCCAGATGCTCCTTCCAAAGCTGTGTCTTACTGGGCCTGTCTACACGCGAAACAAGAACAACGAGAAAAAAAACCGGTTTTTATATGAAAAAATATTTTTTTCTTTGCCTTGCTCCTCACGAATCTCTTCTAAAAAACCCGGTTTTTGTTCTTGTGCCTCGTGCTAACAACCCTACTCAGAGTGACCACTTCACCCAGTACGGCATTGTGACTTGAAATTTGTAAGACACTCGAGCGTTCCTAATTACTTCTTTCCCCTGAATTAACCCTCAGAGCGTTAAATAAAGCTTTTTCAAATTGGTAGTGTCGCCTGGTGTAGAGAACCTCGACTAAGTATGCATCAACGTGTGAATTCCTTAAGAACCACAGCAGGAGGATAATTCATTCTCAAGGAAAATCACGAATAGCTTCAGCAGGGAATGTAGTTTTGCCTAGCCTTCTAATAAAATGTAATTTGGAGTAGAGCGTAGTAGCACTCATCGGTGCCTTAGTCCTTTCAATATGACTCGCACAATATGTAGGATCCCGTGCAATGCATGCTACAGAAGCACCCGTATAGGCCAAACTACCCCCCAGATGATCAGTCTCAGCATCGAAATTAACGTGGAATTTCTGAAAGGCATATAGAATCAACAAGGAATCGAATTATATTTATGTAATCTCCAGACGGTGATAAGTCCTTTATTGGAAAATTTTGTTGGCCAATAAACAGTTTTATGGTGAACAGCTTACAATAAATCATTCGCCGATTTCAAAAGGCCCGTTTGTATGTTCTCACACACAAAGATTTTTTTCTAGTAGACAGACCAGACTTTGTCCGCAAAAATGAAATGAAATTCAAATTTCGGTTAACTGAAAAGTTGAACAGCCGATCGGGTTAAAAAACGGAAGACAAAAAAGCTGACCGGGTTGGTCGTTCGTTATGGAAGTATGGGTTTTGGTTCTAACCGTCCTGTTTCTGTATCCCTATTTCAATACACAAATGCATGGTGTCTGTGGAGCCAAAAAACTTCAAAAACAAAACCTAAATGCAATTTTGTGATCGTATCCAGTTTATTCATTAATTTCATTAAGGCGACTAAAAATTAAATTTGTGTCCGCTTACGGGAGATGATTTTATGACAAATGTAGGAATAGTGTCCGTGTCCGGCCAGTGGAATGGATTTTGTTCTACATTTTTTTCTAAAAAATTGGGACTAAGAAAATTGTCCGGCTACGGGAGATGTCCGCGAACGGAGCTTTCACTGTATTGCTTATCGAACATCGTGGCACTAGAGATATCAGATGTAGAGTTTTCATATTCCCCACCCTAATGTTGGTATACATATTTAATCGAAGTTGGATCTTAGGAAGAACTGAGATGAATATATATGTAGAAGCGCCTAAAGATTATGAGTACGCAGAATACGCTCTTCGCCTTGAAAGTTCGATCCTGGAAGGTAGGGGTAAACTTAAATTTGAAAGTTCGTCTCTAATACCAAGCGCAAATGCTAGGAATCGTTACCACACTGGAGAAGTTGCGGTAAAAATAGGCCTCGGTGAGTGGTTTGCCTGCAGCATACAATAATGGTCTGCAGAGCGAGGAAAGTGGACTTAAATACGTTGAGGCCGCCTATTCGAAGTAATACCGAAAGATCCGAGATGATTGTTATTTTATTCGAGAAAAATCGGGTAGCATGATACAGTATTGTTCAAGCAAGTTAGTCCTGCATGTGTCATAATAGCGCTCAATTTGAACCCCATAGTATCACTATAAATACCACAATATTTTCGCTAAATAGTTAAATTTGTTTAGTAAATTCCACCTGATGTGTTCCTGTGACAGTCACCCAATCTGCAAAACAACACCTCCTGAATATATCCAAATCTCATGTACGCCAGTATACGCTAGGAACTGCCAAAAATTCTTGTATGGCTGATAATTTGCCTGAAAACCGAATTACGTAAGTATGTATGTACAGCATTGGGTCTTCGGGAGTCTGGTCACCGTATGTTATACCTACTCATCTAGAACATTTTCATTTTACATGCACAAAAGGACAGAGGTATATTATGGAATAATTTTTGGCTTTTAGTTTATGGAATTCCCCTAGCGTTTACGAATGCGAAAATTCATTTCAATAAAAAAAAACTTTTGGTGGAAAATATTCCGATATCACTTCCAGGTCTAAAAACCTCTTAAGAAAAGATAATTTCGTGAAATAACGTGAAATGCAAGTCGTTTAGTAAAGTTATATGAAATAAAACGGAAAAAGTACAAAATAAAGTTTGAGTTAGAGAGGTTTTCGACTTATACAAATTCGAGTTAGAGGTTACATTTTATAACCGAAATTGGCGCGAACTCCAGATGAGGATTGACTGTATAGTAAATATACATAATATGTATTTCCAGCATTATACCATCAGAAAACTACAACGCAGTAGTAGTGAAAATTGAACAATACTATCTTATACTGTTGAATATCTTTCCTGATTTTTATTCGCGTTTTCAATTCACTCATTTCGCTCGTATCTATCTCCCAACAAATATCTTTTCTGTATTATTTTCGTGCTTCTTTCTTTCTTCACTCATAGCAACTCAACAATACACGATTTGTTTGCTTTTGGCTGTTCATCTCACCCTCATGTCGGACGTACAAAGTACGTGCGTTGCGTGTATGCTTCGTGATATCTCTAGGATTGCTGTGGATGCATTACACTGTTTCGCTCAAATATGATTCGTAGTCATGTAGAATTTTTCCGAGTATATAAGAGAAACGATAGCAGAGAATCGTTAGCTTTGCGCAGAGGCGATATCGTAACCAATGAGGTCCAACCGAGGTGCGATTATTGCTAGTTGAAAACTTTAACCAATACCCCGCCATGAGCACGTGAAATACCGTGCGCTACGGCAATTTTTGGAAGCCCGAGAGGGCTAATAAATATTCTTAACAAATAAAATTGCCATGCCCTGGCAATGGTGATCAAGCGGAATGCAATTTCGTTTTTCATTACCATGGATGGCCGGCTGTGCGGTGACTTGTTCTCGTTACGTTAATCACGTTAGTGGTTCGCTGCGGGATTTGTAATTGTTGTATTGCGGAGAAATACAATGTTTTTTGTGTCTTTCACTTTCGAAAGTGATTGAATGGTTGGTTTTTAGTTCTCTTTCTCACCAACTTACAGTCGAGAGAGAATGCATTTCTCATTGATCCTAACAACTAAGAGGATTGCGTCGTAGAAGCGATAAATGAGTGAATTTTTCATATAAGACTGGATCTGACAGCTGGGGACAATTCGTCTTTTTTACCTTTGTGTCGCACTGAAACTGCGATATGACTATTACATTTTATAGATACACTTCCTGACTTCCTCCAGCAGCAATCTTTCCCCCATTTACTTCGTAATAACTTCACAATAACACTTGACAGATCGGGACAACCGCTTTTTAAAATCGTCCCATGCAGTTTGTATGGGTGACAGCTGATTTATCATTCCTTTTTATTTCTCTATTCCATGGCATTTCTGCGAGTTTTTTTCTAAAGCTCCATCATGGTTTCATACAAAATTGTCTCGATAAGTGCAAATTCCGCTTAAGTGTAACGAAAATGTGTAAAAGATTAATAGTCCGGTTAAAATATCCCTATTCAGGCCTCTAAATAAAAAAAAATTGAGTAAGGTTAATTTTTGTGGTTTTTGAATGAGTGGGCTCCAGGAATCTGAAACCCATTCTGCTAAAACAAAAATTTTATCGGAAAGGTCCCAAAAAGGATACTCTTTAATCCTTATCATATCAAAGGAGACGGCGAGTACATCACATTTCCGGTGTTTGTTTCAATGACCCTCAAGGGAATAAATCGAGCTTAAGGGCTGAATTAAAATCGGGAGTGAAATTCTTCTCGCTGCGATTTTATCAATAACTAGGGGGCTTCGCCCCCTGCTCGCTACGCTCGCCAACCCCCGGGGGCGAGGCTAATTTCGGGCGCGGCCGAAATTTGGATACCCTTCGCTCTCCTTGGGCTTAAAGTTTTTTCGGGCGTACCTATGACTTGTATTTAATCCCCCTCCTCATTATTTTTCTTCCGTCTCGACAAAAGTTTTGGGCTTGGTTGAAATAAGTGGGCAAATACAAATATTTACTCAGAAAATTGTATTGGGGTTGCGGAAGCATGACCCCACAGTACGATTCCATTCGTTTTGAACTTTTTTCTTGCTTTGGTAAGGGGTCATATGGCTGTCATACAAACCTAGCTCCCCAGATTAAGTTCTGCTAATAATTTTTTTTTTAGTTCTACACCAATTTCAACCAAACTTCACGCAAATGTATTTCTATTGATGACACAAAACAAATCAATTTTTTCTAAAAAAAAAAACGTTTTTATTTTTTATTTGCACACCAATTTCAATCAAACCTCAGAAAATTATATTTCTATTGATGGTACATAACAAACGTGAAAATAAATGAAATCGGACCATGGGTTCATGGGGCTGGCATATAAACCCAACCCCCAAATTAGGTTCTTCGAAGAAAAACTTTTTTATTTGTCCACCAATTTAAACCAAATCTCATAGAAATGTGATTTAATTGATGCCACAAACATACGCAAAAATTGATGGAAAGGTCATGCGTTCATAGGCTGCCGTACAACTCCCCCCCCTCCTTTTTGGTTCTTCTAAGAAACCCACGTGTCCCGCTTCTCCCAAGAAATCTTCGCCACGGAACGTACGTGAAAATTCATGGAAGCGGGGAGTACTGAACACAAGTCATAGGTACGCCGGAAAAAACTTTTAGCCCGAGGGGAGCGAAGGGTATCCTAATTTCGGCCGCGCCCGAAATTAGCCTCGGTCTCGTTTCAATTAAAAAATTGCTGCTACTAAATCCGTTTGATAAACACCGCGTAGAATATTTTAGGCCGAGAACAAAATCAAAAATCAATTGATATGGCTGATTGAAATTGACAAGCTCGCGGTTCTGATAATATGAATCGCACCAGCCAGCTAGTCTTTGTATAAATAGAATGATCTTTGGTAAAAAAAAACTTGCGGATTTTAGTCGATTATTATTATAATTTTTCGGTAATTTGACATTTCACGATGAAATAACCGGGGAATCGGAAAAAATATATAAAATGGCCGAGAAAAATTATGGAACTGTTTTCGGATTGGAGCTTATGGAATTCCCCAGCATTCCCCACATATTCCACGACAGTAAGAATACATTTTCATTGAAAAAATCGCAGCGGACAAAAATTTCACTCTTGATGTCAGTACTAGGCTTTAAATGGAAAATTATCGTGTTTCCCGTGTGTGAGCTTATTTTACTAAAAACGATTTGCTGAGCCTAAAAATTCAACACAACGTCAGTACGCAATGTGAAGAGTATAAGAAATGAAAATTTTCATCATCATCATCAATGTGGCACGATAGCCCGACGTCGGGCCTTGGCCGCCTGAATCGTTGACCTCCAATTGTCGCGGTTACGTGACCTTGTCCTCCAGTTTCGGTAGCCCAGCAGCCGGTGGGCGTCTTCACCTACGGAGTTCTCCCAGCGAGCTCTCGGTCGTCCACGCAACCTCGCTCCGTCAATTCGTTATGCGTTCATCACCTTCTTAGGCATGCGATTATCGTCCATTCGTTACACATGCCCCTCCCATTGCAAACGTTGAAGCTTCATGATTTTCGATTGTCTACATACTCGATATTGACGTCCCCCACTGTGATGCTTGAATGCTGGCGTCCTTGTTTGTGATTGCATCATGGCCTTTGTTTTGGTTTATGTAGTCCAACTTGTTTTGCGGCGTTATTGAGATTATGCAGAAGGCTTTCCGTATCACCCAATCTACGAGACATGATGATGAGTAGCGTTCCACTGCTGTTCATATTCATGGCTTGCATTACATACTCCAGAGCAAGGTTGAAGAGCGTCGGCGCCAGCCCGTCGCCCTGCTTGAGTCCAGTACGAGTTTCAAATAGGTCAGTGAGTCGATTCTGCACTCTGACCTGCGAGACGGTATTAGTCATCGTCATCCTTGTGAGTCGCACTAACTTTGCCGGTGTACCAAAATTCAGCATAATGTTGTACAGTACACTTCGGTCGATACTGTCGTATGCCTGCTTGAAGTCGACAAAGATTTGGTATACGTCGATGTTGTATTCCCAGCACTTTTGGAGTAGTAGCTTCACTGTGTAAAGCTGATCGGTCGTTGAACGACCAGGTCTGAAGCCGCCTTGATACTCGCCAATGATTTGTTCTGCGTACGGATTGATTCTCTATTCAAGAATTTTTGATAAAATCTTATAGGCCGTACAAACTAATGGTATGCCTCTGTAATTCTCACACTTCAGCTTGTCACCCTTTTTGTGGATTGGGCAGATTATGCTTTTGCGCCAATCTTCGGGGATTACCTCGTCGTTCCATATTTTCAGCAGTAGCACATGTACAGCGTTGGTCGGGCACGTTCCACCATGCTTCAGCAGTTCTGCTGGGATCTCGTCAGCGCCGGGCGCTTTATTATTTTGGAGCGACTGTATGGCAAGACTCACCTCCTCTACTGTTGGGGGTAGATCGGGAGGGCCTAGTTCGGCTAACTGCTCAAGAGCTAGCTCCGCGGGGGATGTTGATGATGCATTGAGGAGCTCTTCAAAATGCGAGGCCCATCGTTTGTTGACGCTTTCGATGTCGCTGATGATGTTACCATCCTTGTCTTTACATAGGCTTGTCCTGGGTTGATATCCGTTCTTAACATTATTTATAAGTTTGTACGCCTGTCTAATGTTCTTACTGGCTAATCTTTGGTTTATTTGCTGCAACTGCTCGTCAAAATGTTTGCGTTTCTTACGTCTAATTAACCTATTAGATACTCGCCGAAGTTCGTTGTATCTTTCTTCCTTGGCTCGGGATGCGCGTTGTGTGTATTGGCGATAGGCTTCATTTTTCGCCTCAATCGAGGCCCTGCATTCGTCGTCGAACCAGTCTGCTCGTCTGCGCCGGCCTTTATAGCCCACGACCTCTTCTGCGACCCCCTTGATGCTGTCTTTGAGCTCCTCCCAGAACTCATGGATGCCTAGATTATTGATGTTATCAAGCATGGGCGACAGTTTTTCTTCAATCAAATTGTCAACCTCGAAGATCTTGGCAGGGTTGATTCTCGTTAGGTGCACCGAAGAGATTCTGCACCTGTAGGTCGTCTTCACCAAATAGTGATCGGTGTCGCAGTTGGCTCCTCGATAGGACCGAACATCTAGGACATTAGAAGCCCATCTCTTGCTGATCAGTACGTGGTCGATCTGGTTCACGGTGTATTCATCTGGAGAGTTCCAGGTCTGCTTATGGATTCGTCGATGAGGGAAGCATGTAGAGCTTATGACCAAGTTTCTGCCGCTCGCGAAGTCGATAAGTCGCTGACCGTTGTTATTGTTTTCGTCGTGGAGGCTATGACCACCAGTAGTTCCCCTATGCCAGCTTTCGTTTCCGACTTTGGCGTTAAAGTCTCCTAGCAGCAGCTTGACGTCGTTTGATGGAAGTGAGTCGAAGAGTGTTTCTAGGTCGTTGTAGAACTCGTCTTTAATCGAGTCTTCTTTTACTTCTGTAGGGGCATGCGCATTAATGAGCCAGAGATTAGCGAAACGGGTCTTAATGCGGATCGCACATAGCCGCTCGTTGATGGGTTTGAAGCCGATAACGTGGTCCTTGAGCTGCTTATTCACGATGAAAGCTACACCAAACTCCTTGTTGCCCTCCTCTTTACCACTCGTAAAAATAGTGTGCGAATTGAGGTCGTTAATCTCGCTTTTGAGCCATTTAGTTTCCTGGATTGCAACTATGCTCAGCTTGTATTGTTCTACCTGATCCAGGAGGGCCCTTAAGGCCCCCGGTCTATTCAGGGAGCGTACATTCCAGGATCCGAAAGAGTAATCAGTTGTTCGTTTGCGGGGTCGTCTTTTTTTTGTATCCGTCCAATCCGAGGTTTTTGTTTCAGGTTTCTTGACTTGAAGTTTTTCTTAGGATGAGTTGTCGGCACATCGCTAAACCATGATAGGGTTTAATCGTTTAGTAAAGGCCATCATGGGCATGCCTCGAAGATGCTGCTTTAGTGGTTGAGTTAGACGTTTTCTGTCACCTATCACGTTAAGTAACCTGAGACGCTGCAGATGTAAATACAGCACTCAGGCGCAGCGGTGCTTCTTCCAAATGTCGCATCAGGTGATTTGACTTAGCCGTTAGAGGTTTTACCCACTACCGTTACCAGGGGGCGCCCGCGCGGAGGACACATGGAGAAGTCTTTTGCCGTGATATTGGAGTTTCCAATGAAAAACAGAACAGGAAAATTCTAAAAAAAAAATGGTGTTAAGGTTTTGCATCAAATATGGACGCCAATGGCAAATTTTATTTATGGGTGTTATTAGTTGACCTTCATGACGATCAAAAATAAAAACAAACTCCGAAATTAAAGATATTTAGAAAATATTCTAAACGTATTCTACAGAAATCAATTAACTGGAAAATCTGTCAACTTGTATGGAAAATGACTGCGACTGTGACTGGTGATTGAAAAGTTTAGATCGACCATTACTAGTAAAAAGTATAAAATGTTCATATCACATACTGCAGCTGACGTTTTGCCAATCATGTGTATGTGACTGCTATTTTATGCACTACCCCAGCAAACAATTTCTATCGTCCGCGATACGAATTCAATTCGCCTGATAGAAAACATTTCTCGAATCTCATATCGTTTTCGGATTAAAGGCGTCACTCCCTTCGTGAAGGAATAGTGACCGATATTAATTCGCCAGGATGATAATTTGGCGATAATAGACTAATACATAGAAAAAGTGAAAAAAATTTAATTTTTTTATTTTTCCCTTTTTTCTATTTTTTTTTCTTCTATTTTATCCTTAACTTTTTTTTACCTTATTTTAACTTAACCTTTTTACACTTTGCTTCTACTGGGAATCGAACCGGGCACCTATCGTTTCGTAGTCCTACGTCCTACACCTGAGCTATCTAAGATTACAAATTATGGGAATAAATTAGTCGTTTTATATTTTGACAATTTCGTAATTCGCTCGTTGGGAAGAATTACGATTTTATCATCCTTGCAATAATGAGAAGATATTTCGTTAATAGGAGTCACATTCCTGACATATTGATGACGAAAAAGCGATTTTTCGTCGGAGAGACAAGCTGACGATAAATTTTTCATTTGAATGATATCGTTTTCGTATCATTTTTGTGATTTTTCGAATAAAACGATAAAATTGTTTGCTGGGACTATTCCAAGTTCAACCAGTGGCGGAGGGGGGCAATTTGCCTACTGCCCAGGGGCGCCATAAAGGATAAATCCTGCCCTGCCGCCAGTGTATAAACAAGGATTTGATTTTGCCAAATCTCCACCTTTAACAATTTAAACCCATTTCTACAGCCAGTGAAATTAGTAACCAACCACCCGGTTGTAATATTGCCCTACGTTATTCCCCAAAGAAAAAAATTCCCCACTTTACTTCTTATATTTTTAATATAGAAGAACGAACCATAATTTCAGCAACTTTTTTCTTCCAGCACTGTATAGTGAATTAATCCAATTTATTTTATGTGTTTAAGCGCGTTTTATATTATGAAGTGATATGAGATTGAGCAGGCTTTCGCTTTTCCCATGATACGATCTTTACCAAATTTGTTATGCATGTATTCTGACAAAGGATCAATGGTGTGTTCAGTGAATAGAATAACGATAGGCCGCAACCACACTTAACGCCGAACCGTGCGGTATAAAAGATCAAAGTTGTGAACAACACACGTCTGGGAGGGACTTAACGATGGTGGGATTCAATTTTAATATTTGTTCTGCATTTGGAAACTGCTATCCTTGTGGTTGGGGGTACCAAGGTGATCGTCTGCACTGGGTTTGACAAACTCCGCGCATTATTTTACCTGTAAATGAAACTACATAGAATTTACTATTCCCGTGATTCGATTCCCATGAAACTCGGATTGTATTTAGTTGTACAGTAGAACCCCAATAATCCGGACCCCAAAAATTCGATAATTCGGATTAAGAAGTGAATTTTCTTTGATTTTAAAAAATCTGTAAAACTTTTCGAAGGGTTTCCTATCGTAGTGTGCCCTAGATTTAAAGAAATAGCTATTTCGACCATACATTTTATTATTTTGTTTAAAGACAATTGAATTTTAAACATTTTCAGCATTACGACCGGAGTCTTCATCGGTGCATTTCGAAAATCCGAACAATTTGATAATCCGGGTCCGGTCCTAAAATAACACTAAAAGCCCTTTGACAATGAGAAAACCTAAGTTAGATAATAAAATACGTACATTTCCACACTCATGACCCTTCATACCAGTATTAGCTCGCGTAGCGTCAAGTCTACAGTATCCGCATCCCAAAACCTTTGCCTTATTGAGTTTTGGTCCCTTAGTGCATGTCCCCTCTAAAAAACTTCTACGCCACTGTCTTTCGCCCAGAATGGCCATTTGATCAAAATGGATATCTAACCAGCAATAACGCTGATAAGTTCCCGAAAAATTTAGTAGCATAGCAGCAATCATAAAAAATTGAAATATAACCTGCGCTAGCATTTTTGTAACAATTCACTTTTTCATAATTTTTTCCCGACATCATGGTTTTCGCGGCTATGAGCGAAAACTACTGAGCGGTGTGGAGTTCAATCCACTCATTGATTTCATTCCGATTGCAATTACATTATATTCAAGTCCTAATAATTTCTTTTTCTCTTTTTCCCAGGAACATGAGAAGACGTGTACACAGGACGATGACGTGATAATATGTGATTCGCCAACACCCGATGACGATCAGAACACAACAAATGTTCTTGATAAATCCAACGATGAGCGTCGCGAGGATTTTCTTCTCAATTTTGGCCTACAGAGTCGTAACATTCCTAAGAAACAATCCAGCCTAGATAGTAACGGAGCGAAGGAAAAAGAAAGTCTGACGCCCCTTCCAACGACGTCAACTCCAAAGCCCACGTATGCAACAAGAGATAGCGTCGAGCGTCGAACTATAAGTGTGCCTTGTCGACGAAGTGCGCGAAATGTATCGAATGATACAAATGCAAAAAATTCGTCGCCTCCTATAGAGAAACCTAAACGATTGCCAAGACCAAAACGCGCTGGATATGTCCTATCACGAACACACTCCATCCCATTATCATCGCCGGCTGGTCAGTTTATGATAAAATCATCAAACAATGTTATGACTCAAGTATACATCAAAGAGCGACTGGATCGTATGGAGCGTCTTTGTGGCGCGTCCGTTCTATTGTACGACGACGAACGGCGTCCGAAATTCAAGGAGCGTATTTTTACGAGTAGTTGGCCACCACCACCTGTGTCTTATAAAAAACCTGCCAATGCAAACCCTACTCGTTTCTATACGTTTCCAAGGCGACAGTTCTGGAATCGCTATCGTGCCGAGAGTTTTATGTTTATAAACTCATTACTGCTTAAAAAGTGTCGTCCGCTAAGCGTGCGAGTGGAACGCTTACAGCTGTCAAGTTTCAGCATGCGGGGTGATAGATTTTTGATCCCTTGGGATGGATCCTCCCGATGCAGTGTAAGAAGTAGTTCCATAAGTAGTAACTCAACAAATGTTCCCCATTTTGCCATTGCTGATGTTCGTAGTATGCACCAAACAAAGCCTAGTTCTGGATTCGTTCTCGATACAATCGATTTATGTTCGTCGGACGAGGATGAGAGTGATAGTATCAATGCGGATAGTGGCAGTACTACAAATGAAACGATTGTGCCAATGGAGACATCCAGTAGTGGGCTACAATCCCACATCATAGGTCCGGAAGTCACGCTAACACGAGTTAGTAAAAGTTTAGAACACGACATGGAACCGTTGCGCAAAAAAGGCAGATTTGAGGGCAACTTCTTATTATCTGAGTCATGTCCAACGCAACCACCCAAACCGCTTCAACCATCGGTTTTCTTATTCTCCAATTACACATCGGAAAATATCCATTTAAGGCATAGTACGGGCAATGTGAATGGTATCAATATATCGAATAGCAGTGTCAATTTCGTAGCGAATGGACATCGCCAGTCCGTACCGTCGCCACAAAATCTTCCAACATTGCCAAATAATCTCAAGGCAAAAACGAACGACAACCAAGAAAACGTTCAGAGGAACGGCATTCATCGGTCATCGACGTCTGCATTGAAGAATTCTAGTTTCAATAATATACAAAATGGTGGCATGAACGAGTGGTTGCCAAACCTAAATTCATCCGCTTCAAATTATCGTACTGAACGTAGTAGTAGTACTACAACAACTAGTAATAATAATGGAAAACTGATATCATTGTACGCATGTACGTCCGGAGAGGAGGATGTAGTTCTAAACAAAATCAATTCGCCAAATCGAACTATATCGATTGACCTAACTATCTAATCTAGATATCCTGAAAATTTGTATCTGAACATTTCTATAGTTATGTACATAGTATATATATATATACCAAACAAAAAAGGATCATAAGCATATGAAAATGCATATGAATATCTTTAATCATACAATTATCGGATTCGAGTTGAGTGGAGTACAGTTTTCAAAATATGTATGTATTTGAAAAGTAAATTCAATGAGAATACGTTTAACTTAGATCATTTTATAAGTAAGTCAAATATTGCATTCATTTAATTTTTGTTATCCTTGATTGTGTTATCAAGAGCGTTTTCCTGATTAGCCGCACTATATTCACAAAAAGACATTCTGTATTACTCTCTTCGCTATCAAAATTCATAAAAACGACCTCATCGTAATCATTTATGTACATTTTTCCATCTGTATAAATTATCAATTGCCCTTACGATTATTTTTATATAGAATTTATTTTTATTTAATTTTTGATATAAACTGAAACAGACAATGTAAAATCGAAAACGTGATTATTTTTTAATATGCGTGAAAAAAATATAAAAAAAAAACATTAGAAAATGGAGTCACAAATACACGAAAAAAAAATATACAACAATCTGTAAAATACATATACGGTTTTCGAAAATGGAATACTTTTTTTTTATTCGGTGAAAATGGGATTAATAGCCTTTGTGCACTATAAATATTTTCCTCGTAACATCCGATATATGTATGTGATATGATCTGCTTCCGCCTTGACATTGATTTCTGGGACGAAAATGGAAAACAGTGCATATACCTATAGGGGCCAACTCTTAGCTAATGCAACGAACCTTAAAAAAATTAATACGTGTCTATCAATTCAACCTACTCAGGCTCATGGTCTATTCCTATTGGACCTTTTTATATTTTACAAAATACTGCAAAAACTGCCTTGTCATACATCCCCTTTCAGCTACAGATACAGTGCCGTTTTAAATGTTACAACTACTAGAACAGTGGCGGCTCGTGCCTCCTTGCACAGGATGGGCACATTCACGGAATAAAAATCTTTTGGAAACACCTAAAATTAACGACTTTCCACGTAAAGTTCGCATTGTATTAAATGGAACCATAAATTTGCGCTTCAATTTCAAAGTTTTGCAACCATTTTTTAGATCAAGATATAATTTTTTAATTTAGGATCATTTTGTTTTTAAATGCAGTGTCCTAGTATATAATTATTAGACTATCAAATAGATTTTCGGGGGACATGCGAATTAATGTTGTGCGCCTTTAGCATTTTCAATATAAATGTACATAGTCTAAAACAAATCAAAAGTGCTAAAAGTGCACAACAATAATGTTCATGTTCCCGAAAGTTGATTTTACATTCTAATACATAATACAATGAACACTTCAAAATTATTAATCTAATAATCATCATTACACAAGAAATCCTCCCGTGAAACATGTTTTCCTACATAGCATTGAGCCATCGTTGGTTTTTTATTCATTTTGACCAGCTCATGGTAACCCCGAAAATTGTACTTAATTGTCTACGTCATCATCATTCTCATTTTTATTACACTGATTCCATTCGAGCTGCTATAGGCCGGCCGACCTTGTCGGTGTTGAATTCGATGCCACCGCTTCCAAAAGTTTCATAAACTTCGAATGATTTGTTGTTGTAATTTGGTCACCCGCGCAAGTGGCCCACTGTGAACTGGATGCCTCGTCTTTATGTCGATGGTAAGTAGATTTTCAACAATACCTAAAGGTTTGAATATGCGAGTTGATTATTGCATACACATAGGCAGTTTCGATTTTGATCAAACAAAAAAAGCAGCCTAATTTGTTGATTAAGACAAACACCGGAAATGTTTTTGTGCAGTGGCTCCCAAACAGTAATTGATAGATTCGCGAGAGACTGGTAGTGATGGGAAAAAACTATTAATATGAATGATGTTCACCTAATAGTCAAAGGTAAAATTTTGTTGTACATTTCTACTGATGTTAAAAGATGTGAATATACAATAAGTGTATTTATTTATAGGGCGGGCCGTGCCCACCTTGCCCACTATGACGAGCCGCCACTGTACTAGAACCTTTTGAAATTTAAACGATGCCTATTCCGTAGACACATTTTGCTGTAGATGGCCTTAATACGCCTTTAGTCAAACTGGCTGCTATGCTAAACTGCCCAGACGTACAGCATTTTGACCTGCGCCGTACAGCATCGAGAAGCGTACATCCAAATGTACAGCATTCTCGATTTCACACAATAAAACCTTGAGCAATTGTTTTGCACCACACACGATCAGAGCTCACATTCTGTATGGCGATGAGCGACAGTTACTTTGATTTTTGGGTATTGTCTGACGCTAAATCTGTCAAGGCAATGGACCTGAAATGGCTGGGTATCGGCAAATTGAAGCGGATTTGTTGCAAAGAATTGAAAACGAATCCAAAAGTTGAGCGGTAGAAACCGCAAAGCGGCAGCACATACACATAACACATAATTTTTCACTTTCGAGTTTTCTAGAATTGCAGTGTTTTGGTGGGAAAACATTTTTAGCATTCATTTTCGAATTTCTACGGTTAAAATAAAGGTTCGGTGCCTATGTCAGCCTGGGATACTTTCTTCAAAGCGTCAATTTTCACGAAGTAAACATCAACGTAATTCCTTCTCATTTATATTTCGCAATTTATTTGATAAAGCATGTTATTTCAGCTTACCATCAAGGACCCGTTAAACTGTTTTGCAGACGTTAAAGATTTGAAGCTAGTGTAGTAAATATGGGAATACCAATCATACCTTTCTGCTATCGTTGAACACTTCCCGGCTCTATCCCACGGATAGTTCCTAGGATTCTGGATTGTACTTGTAAAATAAAATAGTATTTGGCACTTGTTACGATCTTACGGAATCTGTTTCTAGATTTTTGACAAAACATACAAAAAGGCTTCTTTTTCAGTATATCGTAATTTTTCATTGAAACTCGTTTAAAATTGCCATTATATTCAAGCCTAAAACTTTGTTGTATCAGTTTTTCATCTGCGTTCCTTTTAAAAATATAAGCAGAACCACTTTTTGACAGAAAAAGGCAGAATTTTGGACGATATCTGAAATTTCTCCTCCAAAGAAAAATGTTCCATCTGGAATCCGCTATGTCATATGAAAAACGTATCTATCGTCATCATTGCATTAATTCCATAGCCAATTAAGAAATCGTAAAATTTCCTCTCTTCGGCTTCTGGCTTCGTCGAACTACACTACGAAAACTTTTGTTAGTCCCTCCGTAATTTGTTGTCAGGAAAAGCCGAAGGCCAAGGCAGCTAGTGCTTAACTTATTCTAAAATCTACATAATTGTATTGTGTTTGCTCTTAATAAATAGTAATAATAATAATATTGTCAGGAAAACTAAACTTTTGATGTAATTAACCCGAAACGCATAGGACTCTCAGTCTTTCAAAGAACGCAGCTGTGAACACCACATTTTCTATATTAATCAAACTTTGTTTTTATGTAGGCTTCAAATCCTTCGTGCCTAGGTACGTCATCATCAACAACGTACCAAGAATAGATCTGCATAATTGCACTAATGCCTCATTAAACTAATAGTGCAGTGGAATGCTATCTGGTATACTTAGGTGTACAAACTACAGCTCCTTGCCAAGATCCCTCAACCTTACCAATGTTTTTCCTATGTAGATGCTACTGGACCGGGACCACTAAAACTTTATGTATCAAGTTAGTCCCGTACTCTGTGCCCTCCCATTGAGAGTTTTCTAAATACGCCACTGGATGCTTTGTGACCGATTATTACAAAATAGTTCTACAATAGAGGAACATTATGCTATCAGCTCAGTAAGGAGAATTTTCTAGTTCTTCATCGACACTAGCGACACTTATCTTACAGTCCGCCATATAGCGGACACATAGTGGAAAATATCGGAAACACAAAAGTTCTCCTTATGAGAACGGATAGCAGAACAAGCCTTATTATTAAACATTTATTAGAAAATCCTAGCGACTACCACGGTTTTTCGATATCGTCCCATGGTGGATTTGGGTTTGTCTCTAAACCGAATCTCACCAATAGGTAGTGTACGAGTATGTACAACATTGACCATTCAGGCAGCTGAATGCATATTGTGGTGTACATTTTGCAGAAAAATTCATTCTGTCTGCGTTCAAAAATCCGACCCAAGCACAATAACTTGCAACCGCCAACGGTGTACAGACTTGTTGTTGTGCAGAAAGGCGTTAACCGCTGTGGGTGTCTGGATATGTTCTAAGTTTCGTCGTCACTCTCGCCTATTGTCGCAAGCGACAATAGCATTGCCCGCTTTCGTCCTCGGAGTGAGGTTAGTGGTTGCAGCGTTGAAGCAGGTGGTCTACATCATGAGGCGTACCACCGCTGCTCGAAAAAATGTTCTGGATGCCTGGGTCTTTTCGAGGTAAGTAGGACTCGAGGTGCGAACACCAGCCTGAACTAAGCTAAACTAATGCCGTTTTTGTGGCTCTCGGAAGCCTAGTCTCCTCAGGCGATATGGGTGGTGGGAGCTCTAAGGGGACTCTATTTTTACCAAATCTCCTTATTGACCGAATCACTTATTGTGAATATCTGCGATGGCCGCATGGTCAACAAAACTATCGGGAGGTATCCGTTTGTATCTCTGGACTTCTATCTAGAGATCTCAGAGTGCACTCCTGACATGTCGTGTATTGTATTGTCCATGAGATGATGGTTTGTGTGATTATGTCGATAACAACCGATCAGACATTGAACAGACAGGAGGAGATTATGATCACGCACTGGTAACATGGTGGTATCCTGATGAAGATAATCCTGGGTGGGGCGACATCAGGTGGTATTGCTCGACCCATCGCTTTGTAAGTGACCAGCATGGTTTCCTAGCCCCAGGAGTTGCCGGCCAGTGCGTTTAGAACGTTGTTCCTCCTGTGCATTTTGTCGGTTACGTCTTCGACATGACGGTTCGACTACATCATCGTGCTTAAGTAGACCCCATGGACCTTAGGATTTGAACATCCATCCTACGTCTACCACGTATTTGTCATTGAGAGTTCCTGAGCCTGATGGCCATAACCTCCCTCCCTTGCGGGACGACAAGATTTATCCGACTAATAGCCGGAGGAGTGTTCTCCGCCGGGATGCCTCCCTTTAGAACCCCACCTTGGGATCCGACTCTAGCCGGTCGCCTTTTCTAACACCACACACCCCCTCGAGTCCAACGCCTAGATGGGTAGGGACCATTGTCCCTTGGGCACGCCCATCCCCGAGGCACACTATTCCCTAAAGATTTCTCTATAGCAGGTGTGATCCTCCCTTGGCCCCCTTTCGGAAGACCTAACGAATTCGGCATGCCTCCGCAGGATCGTTATGCCTGTTTACTACTCGTCGGCTTAAAGCAGACTCGTAGCGCTACCGTTCACATTGGGGTGGCCCCCATCCGTTTACTAAGCAGCAATTCGATTCGGGCCGTGTGGTCATCAATCCACAAACCAGCTAGGTATAGGCGCTAGGCCATTCTCCCTAACTAGCCCCTTCGAGGCTTGGGTTATGCGACTGGACACGTACGCTTATATGTGGTTTCTCCCCTACGAGGAAGCACTGCGTCGTGTAAGCTTGTATGGCTGACTTTTCGAAGGAATAGGGAAAAAGTCAAGCCATGCTGTGTCACCCATACATGACGTGTAGGGAGCTCGGGATCGTCACCTCCCGAAGGTTTTTGTACAGATCCACGCCATGGCGTATCAACCATACCAGGGGCCTCCCTGCGCTGCTCGGGTCCGTGGTGGCGCAACTCACCAAATATGTGTGTCACATGAACACACTCCCCCTGCGGGAGGATTTGTAACAGTAGGAACAACGTCGTCATCATGCTTACCAGTACAGATCGTACGCTCCTCCGAAAATTCCTGCGTCCAGGTGGTGAGAAGTGTTGCAGTACATTTAGACGTCGAGATGACTAGGTTGCGGATATTGAAAAAACTCCATTAGTTTGCAAGGTTTTCGATCGGGCACACATACCATTTAAATCATTCCCCGTGGTGAGTACGGTAAAATCGTCCCCATTGGAAATTAGTTCGATACCTTCCTGTTGTGTTAGACGGCTCGACAGGTAGATGTCAAATAATGTAGTAGAGAGTATGCTACCTTGTGGAACTCCCTGTGCTTTAAACCACTGTTTCCCAACAGGTGGTCCGCGGACCGGCGGTGGTCCGTGAGAGACCCATATGTGGTCCGCGGAGAGATTCTGCATAAGCTTACAGCTCAATTCCGAAATTATTCAAACGAACTCGATTGCAAAAATTCAAAAGTTAAACATTGCCACAAATCCGAGTCTAAAGACCGAGCTACACCGTTTATTGGATAACTTTTAATCGAAATTACCTCCAGACCAGACGACACCTATTCCTGTGCGAGAAAAATCTCAGCTGGTGAGGCAAGTGTTGACGCAAACAACACTTTTTTTCAGGCTTGGGAACCACTGCTTTAAACAATTCCCTCCAAACTCTGTGTAGGATTGCCTCCCAGCTATAAAGGGCAGAGTGAATAACCGCGATCCAGAGCTGTTGTGGTACTAGGCATCTTCCATGCTGGTGAAAAATTAGCTCAGCATGTGATACAAGGGTGGGATGGATGAGTGCTCCGAGCGTCTTTGCAACGGGTAGGATTTGGGGAACTTTGAGTTTTCAGGGGAATGATTCGCTCTTTTTCCATAATTAAGGGATGACAAGCGTGGATATTGATCAGTTGAAAGCCATCGTGAGATATTCGATGGACGGAAGATGTTTCAGCATGACCATAGAAACGACATCTGGTCCAATGGCCTTACAGTGTTTAGCATTCTTGATAACTATTGAGACTTGGTCCCCTGTAAATGTAGGAATGGTGTCAACCGCTCCATCGCGAATCCTTTTAATTTTGCAATTGAGCATTTTGGTTTTGGGGTGTTCAATAAACGGCGTATTGAATAAGTTCGCGCAGAATTTAGGATTCGCAGTGGTTTTCTTGCCAAATTTGTTGGCTACATTACCCATGTCTTTGGTTGAATGTGCTAGGGCGTGGACGGTAGCCCAGAGTTTGATAACATCGTATGATGGGAGCACCGTAAGCGTTTGTCGTCCCCTTGTTTGGGGCAAATTTTCGGAAATGTTGGAAAACGCAAATTTTACAATTTTTTGCTTTTATTTTTAACAAAACTCGAGATGAGATGATGATGACTGAAAGGTCAGATGTTGTCGAACTCTTTGATTGAATGACTCAAAAGTATGAATCGACCTTTAAATATTATTTATCTGAGGAATACACAGCCCCTGGCCATTGAATTAGGACCACTCACAAAAATGTGGGTTTTCCCCAATTAGTATTGCGAAACGAACAGTATATGATCCTTACAAAAAAAATAGGTTATGACAGTAGAAGGACAATTATATATGCATAGTAATTAGTCAATGAATTTTTATTTTTCTTGTTTTTAATCTGGATACGACGACTAAACCCAATTTTTGTCATATTCGGGTGTAATCATTAAGCCCTGATAAAGTATATAAAGGGTTGCATTTTGAAGCGTACATCATGCGTTTATCGATTTCAAAGTATACAGCAGTTATAAGTGAACCTGCTAATACCAGATACTGTTTTTTTTTGTCAGTTAGAAGGATTTGTTGTAGTTGTTTTAGCAGACGACGTATGGGAAACCAAGAAAACCAAAGTGGGCAAAAATAAGGACATTTCCCCTGAAAATAAAGCCTATATTTGCGGTCTAATCAATAGTGAACAATACACCTTTCGAGAAATTGCCAAAAACGAGGGATTTTCTCACCAAACGGGGTCAAGAATAGCCAAGAGCAACAAGGAGAATAGTCCGTGGACATCAAACAAGCGGAAAAACTGCCGCCGAAAACGGATAACGACTTCACGGACTGATCGGCGGATCCTCGAATGTGTTTTGGAGAACCGTAACGCAACCGTAAAAACATTAAACGAGCAACTAAAGGAGCGTAATATCGATATAGTGACGCGGACGTTGCAGAGACGGTTATATGAAAATAACATAAAATGTTGTCGGCCTGCCATAAACCAAAAATGATGCCCAGGATGTAAAAAGCTCGTTTAGAATGGGCTCAAGCACATAGCAGCTGGACTACGGCAGGCTCGGAAAAGCTAAAATATAAAAAAAATATTGAGAAAATATTTTTTGTGCTTAATTTTTTAACATAGAATTTGAGGACTAATTTTTGAGTCCTAACGGTTATTTTTTAGGTACTTTTTAGTGATGAGTCCCGATTTGAAACCGTCATAGAAAGAGCACAATCTGTTAGAAGAAGGCCTCAAGAAGGATTTAACCAAGATTGCGTCCAAAAAACTGTGAAACATCCGTCAGCAGTTACGATTTGATCCTGCATTTCGAGCGATTGACCGGGTTCCCTATATTTTGTCAATGGGACTATGGACGCAAAGCAGTATCAGGATGTCTTCAAAACGGTTTTATTGCCATATTATAAGACACTGAATTCTCCGAGATGCAAATTGACTTAAATGCAGGATGGAGCACCTTGTCACAGGGCCAAAACCGTAATGAATTGAATGTCTGCAAGGAAGATTAAAGTATTGCCGTGGCCTGGCAACTCCCCGGACCTGAACCCTATTAAAAAGTGTGGAACATGCTCAAATCGATCGTGTATTCAACTGCCAATAATAATGTGGCCGATTTTAAATCGAGGATTTTACAGGTTTGGCAAAATGATTATAACATCAAAAACATGATACAGTCATGTATTTGGAGTATGCCCGAAAGAGCCCGAGCTGTCATTGCAGGAAAGGATGGGAATACCTTTTATTAGTTTATAATAGGGACGTTTTATTGTGTTTATCCCGTGCAGGTTTGGGTAGAACTTCATATAAAAAAAATGACACTTACACAGGTAAAGTTAACCCGTGCAACTACCCTACACGGGATAGAGCTCAAATGTAGATGGCGGACGCATAGGGGAAATATGAGGGAATTTGTTTTTTCAAACCAAATGTGAGAGTTTTTCTAATCACGAGAAAAGATTTTGCAAAGAAATAATCATCTTTTGTGATAAAATCCACCACATCTAAAAAATAAGCCGACTAAAGCGAGTCAAAGATGCACAAAAACTGTCAAATGTCAGCTGTTTGGTCTTAACCGGGATGTTACCCGCGATCGTTTTTTTCGAGTCAGACTTACACGCGATACGAAAAAAACGTCGCTAATGATTCATAACAGTATGTTAATAAATTTTTAAGTTGAAATTGACCGTTTGTTTTTCTTCGTTAAAATAATGCAGAAAATGTTGAAAAATTGAAGTGGTCCTAATTCAATGGCTGTATGTTATTGTTGAAATAAATTGGCTGCGTCAGCATCAGCAGAAAAATTTCAATTTAGAACACACGCATTTGCCTTTGATGACCCACAATGACAGCAGCGGCAGAAAAATGCTTCTGCCGATGCTTCTGCCGCTGCTGTCAATGTGGGTCATCAAAGGCAAATGCGTGTGTTCTAAATTGAAATTTTTCTGCTGATGCCGATGCCTCTGCCGATGCGTCTATTTCAACTATTAATCAAGCCAAAAAAAAAATCGCGGGGATTCTGTACATCCAACATTAGTCTTTGGGATGAATATGTTAGAATCAAGAATGAAAGTTAATGTGACCGTTGGCTAAGAAAAATTCGATAGTTTCAGTGGCAAAAGAGATATTTGTCTTGAAATGGAAAACGATGTCTCCCAAACAGTGACAAGGAAGCGGGAAGGGGACAAGGAAAATGCCAATTTATAATTTTTCGTAACTCTATTTACATTATAAAAAATCAATATGTATTTCCACTAGGCTTATAAATAAATAATCTATATACACTAATCATAATTAAATGCTTCACAATATTTTTGCAGTTTACATGAGTTTTGAACTCTCGAAAAATTCAATTTCCTTACATTCACAAAAAATTATACACAGTAACTTAATTCTTATTCCTTAATTTGTATTATTGCATTGAATTCGACTTAGATACGGATATTGTGGTACGACCTCGCCAATCCATTCGGGTTCAATTGCAGTAACGGTTCTCAAGAAATTCCTTTCGGTCGACACGAGTTCGGTGTATAGAACGTACGTCCATTTGGACTTGCCGCACAAAACACTAGACGGATGAATTTTCGTACGCTGTCGACTTGTTAGCGTTAGGTAAAAATTGTCACGTTGCAGTTCTGCAATGTTGTTAAAAAGGCCGGCTATAAGGCACTTTCTAACGTTATCATAGTTTGTACCGCACGTCGATGTTTGTATTCCACACTTTCCGCAGATTTCTTGTAGTTGATTGCGAACGTCGCGAGCATAGAGCAGATTGCGAGTGTTTAGGAAATTATCATGACACCAAATCTGAATGAGATGAACCATTAAAATTAGCATGAAATTATAGGAAATACATTTTCGTGGAAATTACCTTAATTTTCTCAGTTTTCTGAAATGCTTTGAAGACATTCAGTAGAGTTAAATGATCACCAAATTTCGATTCGAATTTGGCGTGTGCCAGCGCGGCCTGTTCGCGTTTCTCGGTGTTTGTAATAAATATATTTTCACCGGACAATAGAGCGACGATACTGAGTATTTCATCTACACAACCGAATTCCGGTGATATTAAAAGCAATTTACTATATTTAGGATCCAGTGGAAATAAGGCCATACGACGTCCGAGTGCAGTCAATTCAGGCAGTTTTGTTGATTTTATAGCACCCAAAAGTTGTAGTTGTTGATAGGCAGTATCAATGGAGCTTGACGAGGGTTTGTCGAGGAAATCGAATGTTTTGCAGTCGATTCCGAGCGCAAGGAGTTGTAGTACCTGAAAACAACGTCTCCTGTTTATGCGAACATTGTGCCTCATGAAATCTCGATACTTACCACCGATGCAATATTGCTACGCAAAATTTCGGGTGTTGGCATCTTTTGGAAAGACTCCATTTCGTCACGAGTATACGTTCGATAGCAATGACCGTCAGATTCTCGACCGGCACGTCCGCATCGTTGCCAGCTTTGCGCCTGTGATATGCGTGCCACTTTCAATGACTCCATGCCTGTCTGTGGATCATACACGCGACGCTTTACAAAGCCACTATCAACTACATATCGAATACCCGGAATCGTAATTGAAGTTTCGGCAATGTTTGTGGCCAGAACAATCTTTCGTGAGTTGGCCGCTGTCGGCAGGAAACATTCAAGCTGCTTGTTTTGTGGCAGTTGCGAGTAGAGTGGAAAAACACGCAGTGTAGGAGCGTTAAGGTTATTTGCCTGAAATGAGATAATGAAAATGGTTTTAAAGACACGTATGCTGAGGACGAACTTTATTTCTCTGCAAATCGTTTTACCTTTTCAATGATTCTAATTTGCTGCACCATGGCATCGATTTCTTCTTGTCCTGTTAAAAACACCAACATATCGTGGCTGCAAATTAGAAAATAAGAAACATACAGAAACTGATCCATCTCTGTAAAAATTTGAGTATTGCAACCTACTTCGGTGGCGCGTTGCGATGTATATCGAAAATTGTCACGAGACACGCATGCAAATAGTCACTTTGTGGCTCTTTGGCATGCATCACTTTCACGGGATAGGTTCGACCTTCCAAATACATTCCCCGAACGCCAAAATATCGTCCGAAATGATCCACATCCATTGTGGCGGAGGTCACGACAATTTTCAAGGGCGTCATGTTCATTTGCTTGCGTTGCTTTTGGGCGTCCCGAACAATGCCGAACAGCACGTCAGTGTTTATAGTCCTCTCATGAACTTCGTCCAGGATGATTGCACTGTAATTTTTCAACAGCCGGTCGGAGATCGCTTCACGCACTAAACAGCCGTCCGTTATGAAGCGAATCTTTGTCGATTTTGATGTACAATCTTCAAATCGGACCGTATAGCCGACCGTTTCGCCCAAGGCCGAGCCCATCTCTTGGGCGACTCGTTTTGCAACTGTAATCGCTGCCACCCGACGGGGCTGCGTTACGGCAATCATTCCGCGATTCGAGTAGCCAGCCTCGTGCAGAAATTGCGGCATTTGTGTGGTTTTTCCTGAGCCAGTTTCGCCCATCAGGAGAATTGTATCGGATTTGCGAAGCTCCACAAGTATCCTGTAGAGACATAGTAACGTGATGATTATGCTGCCCGTTCAGATTTATTTGCGTATTTGTCTTACCTCTGACGGCACTGATAAGCGGGTAATTTTTCTCGTTGTTCTTGAATCGAGACCGTTGTGGTTGGGGTCTTTGGAGTGCCATTTTTCTGCCCATTCGTCTGGTTGTTGCTTGTCTTGCACTTCTTTGGTGACTTTTCGATTATCCCATTGGTGTCCGTTGACGATGGTGGTTCCTTTCGTTTTGCGGGAAATCCATTCAAAAGCCCATTGCCGTTGGTGGCATTGGACGATTTTGACACAAGTGCGTATTTCGAGTCCATTTCACTCTTTCACTTTGCTATTTACACCGTTTACATGTCGACGTTTCCCGTTTGGCTAACAAAAGTGGTCGTTATTCGATTTATTTTCTTTTATCAACGCACATTGACACATATGCCCGAAGAGGTTAATGGGATGTTGAAAGTGGGATGAGGAATGACAGTTGTTCTAGTACAATTCGATGCGGTCGAAGTTTGTCAATACTGCGAATTGGTCGAAATATAAGGCGGAGCTGCCACATTAGAAAATTTACAAGCGTTGGCAGTTGGGTTACAAAACGGTCGTTATGTGAAGAATATAGCGCGCAGTGAATATTTATGTGTTTTCTTTGTGGAAAAAAGCCATTTACAGCAGGCATGTCTTCACAGGTCTGTGCCAATCATTCAATGCATTCGTCCATGTTCTGTGCGGCCTGCAGCCATGTCGAAACAACCGAATGTGTATAAAGATGGAAAGGTAAACAATTCAGCATTTAAAAGAAAATACTACAGTAAAGATTACAAAATTTTAGGAATTTTCTTCTAAATACTACAAACAATTTGCTGATGGTTATTTGATTTTAAAAGGCGGTTCATCTTTTTTGTACAGGGAAATATTAAACGTCTTCATGGAACGGTTCTGTCCCGAAATGCAGTTCAGAAAAAAGTTTGCTTAATCAAACATGGTAGTAATTTGCCAGGGATACATTATAATTCACTTTCGCACCTTTCAGCTTATGGCTCACCCGGATTTGAAATTACATACTACCCCGATTACCCCAGTGCCTATAATTTTTAGCCCTATGCCTATAAAGCTGTATTGGTACATGCGTTGGTTTAAAATCACATCACAAACAAGTTTTTGTGTTTTTAGCCACCTTTCTGCCGAAGTTGTTCAGTCTGACAATTTTGGTTACTGAAAGGAACTTTTGTAGTAAAATTTTATAAAGGTTTCTAAAATTTTCCTTCTGCGGCTCACTCAAACCTGAAGAGAGTGTAATTTGACCGGGCAGGTTTTGAGTTTGATTTATGGTTTTGTCATAAATGCATCGCTTCGGGAAAGCTATATCGGAAGCAGGGATTTGGAGCGACACATTTTTTCGCTCCGCTCCGCTCCCGCTCCGACCAATTTGAAACCGCTCCGCTCCAGCGCTCCGCTCCGACTAAAATTTTTTCGCTCCGCTCCGCTCCATTACAAAAATACAACAAAAACTCATTGTTCTTAGTAAATATTTATTATTTTCCGCGAATTATTCAATTTAACATATATCTACTCACGTATTATAGAATATGACTTAACAGGTGCGTTTTATTCGATCAAGTACAGAACAGGATAGCACCAATTTCGTAATCCGGATCAATTTTTGCAAGGGGTAATCCGGATCATTGGAACATCTGGATTAGCGCAATCACTTTTTTCTAGGAAAAACAATCCAAACAAATAAAAAGGCGGAACAAAAGTCGATAAATGTTTTATTTGTTAGAAATTAGCCAGCATCATGTCAATTGCTAAACAGTCCCGTAAAAAAGTACGAGACCAAATCTACCATTTCACACTGAAAATCTCAAATATCCGGATTTTAGAGTCAACATTGCTGCCGAAATCCGGACTATAGAAGACATAGTGGAAATATTTAGTCGTCCAGATTAGCGTGATATCCGGATTAAAGGAGATCCGGATTACCGAGTCAAGACTGATTATTAATGTCATTTCCAGCAAAATAGGTGCTGAATTCTTAACTCCTTAGCATTTAAAGATTTTCCAAAAATGCTACCACTAACACCTCCGTGGGAAAAAAATGTATATGCAGTAAGATCACAAAATGTTGTCTTTGAAGCTGTGTAAAACTGTAAAAACTAAACTGCTTATCCAATTTTTATGGGGTTTATTCTTGGGAAAAATTGTTGGGCCCAACCGAAAGAAAATATGTATATGTAAAAAATTTTGAAAAATCTTTAAATGACTGTGGAAGCTGAAGAGTTAATAATTTTTTTATACTCCTTTTTGCTGGAAATATCACGAGGAATCATATTTGGGTGCTTTTATGCGATAGTTTCCGGACATCCCGTATAGAACGAGATCTCTCAAATGGTTATGGAAGCTGCGCTGTCCTGTACTCCATCCAATAAAACGCACCTAATAACTAATTTAAATTAAAAAGGGTGTTTCATTTATCGAGTACAGGACAAGACTTTTTTGTCCTGGATGATCTTGAATTTCTTAATAATGAAGAGTGATGATTATGACTAAACCCAAAACCTCTTTTATCACAATAATACGAAATTTTGCAAGTCTCTCATCGAATTATTCGCCTTTAAATAGCCCAAAATCATCAATTCGTTCCATAAAATGCAAAATTTCGTCGAAAAAAAATCCTTTTTTTTTTCTCGGAATTTTTTGATTTTTTACATCGGAGCGGAGCGGAGCGGAGCCATCTTCAAAGCAAAATTCGCTTCGCTCCAGCCTGCAAAAAATCGCTCCACGCTCCGCTCTTTCGCTCCGAAATTTAAGGTCGCTCCGCTCCGCTCCGCTCCAAATCCCTGATCGGAAGTGCATCATTATTTTAAATATTGATTGGATAAAATAAGGCAAGTTTCCACGACAGATTTGTCGAATGAGACAAGAAGTCAGTGGCGAAAATAGAGTAAATGAATTTTTGCAATAAACCATCGATAGGTTGTCTTAACCCCTTGTGAAGCGCCGTTTCCACACAAGATCGACTGTACTGAACGCACTTCATCCAGAGATCTGTGGTAAGTGATGTTAGGGTGACTCTTTTAGCGTCAACCATCACATTGATCCCATAGTCGAGTTTCCTTGTAGGAGTTGAACGTATACGTGCGTTTTCTTGGGTGGCTAAGTTTATCGAGGAGGGGTTTCCGCCATCTGTTATGCCGCACACACACGGTCAATCCGAATCCATTTTTTTTTTATTTTCTGTCAAAATCGAAGGGAATGTATGATTTTGACAGAACAAAGAATTCAAAAAATGGATTGGGATTCTCCATGTGTGCGCGGCATTACACAGTTTAACACAACAGCAAAGTGTTCTTTCCAACGCCTAAAATGGTCCTTTGCCTTACATAAGCAGTCCTCTCCATCACTATTTTTCGGTGTGTGTATTGATAGGTATAGGGGCTATATCAACCTCCACATTTCTAGATGGCACACCGTACGACCGACGGTGGACCCAGAAGTCGGGAGGTAGAATAGGGAAAACCCATTGTTTGACTAGGTCTCCATTAGGGGTGTGTCTCCTACCTTATCAGGGTTCGAAGCTGTGTGTCGCCACGACATCGGTCACATATCACCCATTCCGCCGGAATCGTGATGGGCGATTGTTAAAAGCAACGAGCTGTTGTGAAATATTGTTTCCTGTTAAGGAAATTGGCCGCGGAAGCTATTGTAACACTTAAAACTGTTTATAAGGTGCTCCTAAGCCTGGCAGGTCTACGAGTGGATGATTCTTCACGTTTTAAAAATGAAGTGAATATCAAAAAAAGACCGATCCCGTTCAGGATGCCCTCAGCGTTAAGAAGAGTCATTGGGTGGAGTTCCAAAACCGAACAGTTGCGTATGTTCCGCAAAGATGTTTGCCATTCTGATCTCCTAACTGCCATTTTCTTCTTATTCTCAGTAACGTATCGCCCCCCATGGGGCCATGGTGCGTTAACTCAGCCGTTTATAGGCAATTTCGAATCAACGTTACATTGCACATCATTTCGGAGTGTATATAATGTTGCAAGCACTATATGTTTCCTATCCGCACATGTACGGAAATTTTGGACCACGCCGAGATTCGATCTCCAGACCTCTAGATTACTAGCATTGTAGAGTGCGACTCACAGAGCAAGTCAACTGCGACCCACAGAGCAGGTCAACTGCCATTTTGCGGATCAGAAATCATCTCCACTTCTTTTCGTTAACATATTTCACAAAGGCATAGACAAAGGAAAAGAACCGGAGATTATTCCTGATCCGCGAAATTACAGTTAGGGGATGAAAATAGCAAACATGATTACAGAACATACGCAACTTTTCCGTTTAAGAACCCCACCCAGTGTAGATGAAATCTATTCTCTCGCTCGCGAAGAGCGAGAGATACTCTGCGTGAGATGTCCGGAATATGATGTAGCTCAATTCAGTGCATTTTTTTTTCACATTCTTAACCGGCTAAAAAGGGATAGACGGTTCTTTAGAAATAAATTAAAATTAAAATGGTGCAATGTATATTTCTTCTGAATAATAAACGCGCGACGAGCCATTCTGAGTTTTCAATACTCGGCATGGCCCGTCGCACGTTTATTATTCAGAGGATAATAAATTTTGTAATATTACGCTACCAACTCTCGAAAGAAGAATTTCTTCTTCTTTTTGTCAACACTAGCGACACTTACCTTTACCATCCACCATATAACGGACAATATCAAAAACACAAAAGTTCTCCTTATGAGAACAAATAGCAGAACAAGCCTAAATAAATATTTAGAGTTTATCAAAAACAACAATATTTACCTTAGATAAAATCTTTATTGTATATTATTTTACGTTTCAAGAAGAAAAATTAACAGAAAACTAAACTATCCCAATTTCAAATCCTCAGCTATTATAAAGCTCTCTACAGTACGCCATAACACTTCCAAAACGTAACTTTGTGTACATTTCGTAAACGTAGGTGCTGTCTCAAAAGCTCCCACTTTTACATTATTCGGCGCTAATGCTAGCTGGTCCGCTAAGGCATTGTCAAAATTAAATATTGAACTTATCGACAATCTGTCGTTTGGCAAATTTCCATTTGGAAGTTGTGGCGATCCACTAAAAGCATTACCCAACTGTCTTGGACCACCAAACGAATTGCTCCTTCCGAGTGAACTCTCCACCAAATTCGTTTGCTCGTCCTCAATACTGATGGATTTGTCATATGTCTCCGGTTGCAGATTGGACACTTCGTTGCTTAGAGTGTTATTATCAAAGGTGTTTAGCTCGACAGATGATCCATTTTGGTCGATTCCCGAGAGAAATTTGGAGATGTAGGTCCAAGCAAATTGATATGCCACATTCAGTGCCCGAACAGTGTTTGGTATGGTGATGGCCAACATAACATTCGGATAGGATTTTAGAACAAATTTTCTCATACAACTTGAATATGATATTTCCGGATGATAATAGTTATAGGCTGTTAGAATTTGTGCTGCCATACTTTTTAGTATTTTCAACGACGAAACGAATGGCTTGATTACAGCCGATGGACTGGGTGTTGCAGATCTGTTTAATGAAAAACAAAAGAATAAGGGTTAGTGTATTGATGAAAATCGATGTTTCTACAGGGTTTCGGAAAATTATCGGATATACTTCTTCTTCTCAGTACAGTATAGCCCCATGTGGGGCCACGCCAAGATTCGATCTCCGGACTTCTAGATTACTAGCATCGTAGAGTGCGACTCAACCAGGCGAGCCACAGAGCGTGACTGGATGGACTATACGGGACAAATCCCAAATTCTCAACCCTTCAGCTGCCACAGATATCTATTTTTTCTAGCTTCAAACTTGTTTTTTACTCAACAAAATTTATTCAATTTTGCCAAACTTGTACGTGCTTTAAAAATATTGTATGTGTTGGTTATTAAATTTCAGTGCTTCCTATAAATGTTGCGTAAAATCTGTATCTAATTTAGTTATATGTAGACAGTGGCGGGCTTACCAACGGCTTTAGGGCTTCATTATTTCTAACAGTTTTAATGCCTTAAGTGCAGAAAACTAGGGTTAATTTTAGCTCGATTTCAATTCAATTCAATTTAAACTGCCCCTAAAAATCTGCAATTTGGTTAAATTTATTCAAATTATATCAAAATCGATCCAAAATTAACCCTAGTTTTCTGCACTTAAGGCATTAAAACTGTTAGAAATAACGAAGCTAGAATAAAATGACGTATAAGAAAGGAATTATCGCGCCAATTTTTGAAAGAATCGTACGAGCACCTACCCTTGGCAGAAGTTGGAGAAAATTGAGATGGAAAAATATATTGTTTTTGGGTCAAATCACAAAAATTAGACTTTGAAGCTATGTAATAACCAAACTTCTCATCCGATTTTAGTGCGGCTAGTTTTATTTTTTTAGGTATTTATTTTTGCTATTCGAGCTAGTCTAGCTTTGGAGATATGTCGTACAAGAAAATTATTTTTTCTAAAATCCTCAAATGCCTGTGGCAGTTAAAGGGGTAAGAATTGGGGTATGTTCCATAGAACCTTTTTTTCTGGAAATTATATGAGGAATCACAATCCGGTGCGTTTATGCGACAGTTTCCGGACACCCTCTATAAAACCCTTTTAGGGGACTCGCACTATCGAGAGGATTTACTAAAACCACTAAATTAATCCAGAACCCACATACTAGATTGAATCGTCTGTTAGTAAAATCCAAAAAGTATAAAGTATTTTATGCAAATTAAGTACACGAAATATCATTTTAAACGGAAAACTGTGTGCATAGAGCGTTGCCAGACATATGAAAATTTAAAATGTAAAAAAAAAAACACAATAAAATCCACGACCTATAAAAACGTTTTAGTTTTAGAATATCTTTTCTACTATCACTCCAGAACGAAAATACTATTTATCTATACTGTTATTGTTATAAATACATAGCATAATATAACTCACGCTTGTCTACCCTCAAGGTCGTCCTCGATCTCTCTCATCAGCAGATCTTCCAAATATTTTGCAACATATTGCGCTGCATTAGACACTATCCTCACGGTATTGAAAATTCCTCCGTATTTGGATATCATCGCACTAAAAAGAACCGAACTGAATTATCCTTTTTCTATATTGGCATAAACACCAAAATACTCACTTTTTCTCACTTATCCTTCTATTGGGCACGAATCCTCCCAGAGCTTCGGCAAAATTCCGTACACCCATCACAAACGTTCGTAGTGTGATCAAGAACTTGCGTACATCATCTCTCGAAAACAGTTCTGGCCTGAATATTGAAAATATACAAAAAGCGGCTACTGGTGAAAAGTGAAATCTCCGGCACACTATTATTTACCAACATTTGTCTCGATTCCATCCGAACTATGTCACTAGCATCACTTTGCATTACATCATGCCGCGATAATCCATCATCAAGTGTCGTACCTCCTGCGTCGGGATCACACTGCACAGTATGCACTGCAACTAACGCTACCATCACTAGCATCGGACTAATCATAATTTCTTTATAGATCGCCAATCTGATCTTCATCTTTGCAATAATAATCTTGAAGAAAACAGACACAAATACAAACTAAACACACAAGATAGTCGACTAATCATAGTAACTGACTCTACCATACCTGGCTGGCAGACGCATTAAAATGCTTCTAGGTCTACTTTTCGAATAAACGTCTAATCACTTTGCGACGATGTTGCGCCGCCGCCGCTACGGAAACCGATGATAGTTTGGGAATTTCTTCGGACTTCATGCTATCTTGAAGAAGAAAAAATCAATGTTGCAATTAGCACTGGTACGACATCGTTCACAGGTAAGTCCGAGTAAGAGGATGGATAATGGTCACCGGTCGGAGTCCGAAATCGATGCGACAACTACTTACATATACCAAGCGATTCTTTTAATTACCCATGGTGGGTTGCTGGATACTATTATGCTGTATGAGCGCAGTGTATGACCACTCACTATACTCTAAAGTAGTAAAGTGGCACCACATCGTCTCGGCGACATAGCGCGACTTCATCACTGGTCGATCCATCTTTGGAATTTCTTCTGGAAATCCGCGTGTATCAGCTTCTTTGCGGTCTTAAATCTACCATCCGGTGCGCTGCATGATAAACCAAGTCAAACAAATATTTGTCAGAGAAGATGTGAAAGAACTTTAGTATATTTACTAGCCACTTAAAGAGTGGGATGAATTTTGACAAAATCTTTATCCGTTTCAAATTTCGAGGTCATGATCATTTCCATTTAAAATCAAGCCCAAAGATGAGACAATTTTCCTTGATAAAGGTAAATAACACTCTCAAAAGTTGTGCTTCGTATCTTTTCGCAGTTTCTATTTTGTTTTGCACTCGTTGATGCATCCATGTTAATCGGCTGATATGAATTTTAAATCATCAACTTGATCGGTTGCGTCTTCTTCGCTGATCGTGGATGATGGCTTTGTGGTAACCGTGATCTTGAGCATCTCTCTCCATTATAATTCCATACGGAGCTGTACGGAACATGCGGCAATTGCGGTTGACTGCGATTGAAACGAGTTCAGTGATAGTTCAGATATGGTTTACCTGTTTTTGATACTATAAACTCTTCAGAAAGTAACGTACAATTTCATGAATGAACTGTAATGTGATAATTATTAGTTGTCAATTACCATGGCTACATCTTATGAGTTAGGAGGGTGAAAGTTCGATGACTTCCGGTGGTTTCGGAAATTAAGGGCGTTTTAGCACTCTTCGGAAACTGTGAATATCCATTGCCAATTTCGTCTTTTAATGGCGAGTAATAATAGTAAGGGGCTCTTTGTTTGACATATCCTCCGGCCGGTGAATTTATAGGATACGCCTTAGACAAACTGATTCACGAAAGTTTTCAGTTGAGTGGTGATATTGGGTGAGGTTATAAAACACAACGTTCGCGCAACGTTACCTTTAATTTCAAATTAACCGGCCGTTACGGATCAGAAACTTCTCCCTACAAACAGATCCCCTAAGCGCTTAGGGAATCTGTTTGTTGGGAGAAGTTTCTGATCCGTAACGGCCGGTTGATTTGAAATTAAAGGTAACGTTGCGCGAACGTTGTGTTCTATAACCTCACCCAATGTTAGATACGGGTGGTTTCACAGTAATTGACAGAAAACTGCACCTTTTTCGGCCAATGGGGAAAAGATTCAGTTTTTCGCAATAATTCCAATGATGAGGAAGATGGACGTCGTGTTTAAGACATGGATAACGATTAGTTATGACGCGCTCAAGAAATTCATGGAAAGACTATGGAAATAATTTTGAATTCACAACAAAAGTGTCTCAGTACTAAATGCAACATGTACAGATAATGGGGGTTCATACAAAAGTGGTTCTTTAGAAGATTGCGTTTCATGGGCTGTGAAGGCTCCTGTCTTTCGAAAGTAAAAGGAATAATATAGGGAAATTAAGCCTAAAAAGAGCCCAACCCAAACATTCAAAAAAGAGGAAATTTTGGATGCCAAATTGTTGCACACCCTCCCTTGGTCCCTTCTATTCGCATTAAAATGTTACACATTGAGTGGGACGAAGAGGGGAAATTTTTGTTTTTCCAAAATATCTAGAAAACTACTAGTCCGATCGTAAAATGTCCTAAGAACAAATTAAACAGAATTCAATTTCTTTTGCAACGATATATAATACTCCAAACATTTTCCTAGAAAATTATAACCTAGACCTGAAAGTATTATGTGGAATTTAAATTTTTTTTATTTACATTTCGTACTGTAACTTTTAATAGAGTAAAAGTAGAGTGATAAGAATTGGTGCTGATGCAACCAATACATAAATGTATTTAATGTATACCGAAAATTAGCTTGCTTCGGCAAAGGACACCTCTCAGGCCCCAGCTAACATTTCTAAAAAAGGCATGCCTGTAACTTCTTTCTACATTACGTACGGAAAATAAAATTCGGTTAAGAACCTAGGCCCTAGGGGGAGCCTTTTCATACTCTTCACGAAAAATTACTTCGATCTGATCAAAACAAAGGGTACCTCGGGTACCTCCCATACAAACTGAACCAAAAATTTGCCAAATTGCGCATTTTCTTCTCTTCAGAATATCTATCTAAAGTAGGAACAAAAATATTTATCTGTTCGAACGTCACTATAACCATTAAGTAGTATAGTCTTCTGGATGTATGTTCAAAAGTTCGTACCCGTTTATGCCCTCAAAAAGTCAAAAGGCTATTTTCAAATATCATCGACAAATACGTACTAGTGACATTTCAACCCGGTTTTCCGACACCAACCGACACAAGTAAGTAATTGGAATAGAGATGGAACTCCATATAAAATTAAAATCTACTGAAAAATATTTTACCTTTGAGTGTGTGCTGTAAGTAGGCGAGATTTTTATTCGTTTCATTATTATTGAATGGCGGTCCGTCGGGATCCATTCTCAGACTAAGTGGTCCGCAGACGTTTCTGAGTTGGGGACCACTGATGTAGAACAACGGATACCTTGTTATCAAAATAAAAACAACAGTGGAGGCTCTCTCATGTGATGCAGGGATTTTATTTCTTACAATGGCCTAGGTTGCTTAAGTTCAAAGCCAAAGCCATAGCTTCATTTGGTCGTCATTGAATCGTCGGAAGTCATATTCGATTTTTTGTTGGCACAATTTGGTTTAAATTTCACTTCTTTCTTAGAATTCTTCATCGTGGCCAACTAATCACTCGGTGTTGACATTCGCTTTCTTTCAGACAGCGCTAAGATATGTCTTTGCTTTATTTTATAACATTTTTGTGATAAAAAATCATTTTACCGTACGAAATAAAATTCAATACATAGTAGCCTATTCAATGTGTAAACCAGGACTAAGGCTTGCCTCTATCGAGGCTCAAACCAATCTTCTAAAATTCTGATGTTTGTTT
Organism: Microchrysa polita; assembly: GCA_949715475.1. Classification (NCBI taxonomy): domain Eukaryota; kingdom Metazoa; phylum Arthropoda; class Insecta; order Diptera; family Stratiomyidae; genus Microchrysa; species Microchrysa polita. The sequence continues at coordinate 96,130,615 of OX454418.1, forward strand.
ATGTTTCGAACCACGGGTGACATTTTTTACTTGAAATTTAAAATGGAGAACTTAAAAATTATTGAAAATATGTTTTTTTCCATCAATTCTTGCGAGAAAGATTGGTGTAATCAAAAAGTTAAATCTTGTCAAAATACTTATGCCGCACCAAAATCACGCCTCCATCTTTTCTCTTTTCTATAACATGAGAGATGAGAGTCCGAAAGAGGCCAGGAAAAATATTGAGCATATTAATTGATGTCGATATGTGCTTTAATTTCGATAAAATAATTTTACCGTTATTCGCTTCAGTTAAACAAAACCAGTGTCGGGGCTCGAGAGTATGAGATGTCAAAATACATATGCCGACTAGTGTACTTTTAATTGGCAGCATCAAGACCGATATTTACCACTGTACCTTTACTCTATAAAAAGTTACACTGCGAAATGTAAATATCAAAAAATGTAAATTCCACATAATACTTTTGGGTCTAGGATATAATTTTCCAAGAAAAGGTCTGGGGTATTATATATCATTGTAAAGGAAATTAAATTTAGTTTATTACGTCTTTTGCGATCGAACTAATAGCAGAGAGGATACACTCCTATATCCTCTCTGCTAATAGTTTTCCAGATATTTTCGAAATTTCCCCTCTTCGTCACCCCTCCCCCGCCCTATAACGTGACGCTCAAATTAGTGTATCTTTTTAGTGCGTATAGAGGGGAGGGTGTGCAACAGTTTGGCATCAAAACTTTCCTCTCTTTTTTGGATGTTTGGGCCTAGAGCTAATTGTACTATACTAGAAATCATAAAATGTTATTTTCCACAATATAAATGCATATGTGTAGTTACTTAAAAAATAGTTTTTAAGTTCTTTCTGGCGACATGGAAATGACGCCACAGTAATGCAATTTTTGAAGTTTTCTTTACGTTTCTTTTTAATTGTAAGCTTGATCAGGAATCAATTGCAGATTAAGTCGGCGTTTAATTCCGGAATATTAAAAAAATGCTCCACGAAAATGACAATTCAACCGGGGCCTTCCATACAGTTCAACTTTTGTCAGCACATTTAAGAAGTAGAAAGATAAATTAAATTTCGGTTACATAATTAAGCCAGTAGAACGATTACCCCCCCCCCCCCCACACACACACATACCCAAAATAACAAAATATTAGAAAATATTTTTTTTTAATACAAATAATGATAGTGCTTGTCTTAGTCAGTTTTCAAGGGACAAACGTTTTTGGTCCTTTATTTGTCGAGGAAGCACCCAATTTTTGTTTCTTATCTGAATTAAATTAGAGAAAATAGTTTTTCAAAATCCCGTAAGGCGAGATAAATTACAGTAGCAAAGAGGGACACCCACAGAATGACAAAATTGAACATTGACGGCAATTTCAGAAAAAAAAATATTAGCATCCATTAAAGGTAAAGTTGGGTGATAGGGACCTATGTACATTATATCGTTTTCAGAAATGAAATTCGAATGGTTGCTTAGAAATAGACTCGAAATGTGTCAATTATAGTAGAACTATATTGTACATCAGCATTCGCCCCGTCATCTCCAGTAACAGTAGCGCTTCCGAGGTGAGGTAGCAAAATATTTCAAGTTTTTCGAACTTTGGAACTAACCTAAAGTATATGTACCTAATTTTGTCAGAATTGATCTTCAAGCCTGCATTACTACATTTAAATAAATAACAGGCGCGACAGTTTAACATTGGACTAAGGCCGCATATGTGTTAGTGCGACTTCCAGAATCTTAACTCCTTTTTTGTTGAGATCAACAGCACGCTCAGCAGTGTTATTTATCCCCACAAATGGTTACTCCTTTAACATCTGAGTGAGATTATATGTAGTCGGTCACATGGGTCGTGAGTTTGAAAAACACCATAAACTATATTCGTTCACGGTGAGTTTCGAACCCATGACCCTGTGCACCGATGGTACTACACCAGCCAGACTACATTACTACATTTGCTATACAGTTATTGAAGCTATTTTGTTTTATCCACTTCATTCGATAGGAGACAAATATCGTCAGTATATTGATCGAGGCATAAACCGTGGTTATAACTTTTTTTTTTATTTGGGCGTACGCTGAATTTTTTTTAGGAGCATTGTTACTTAATCGATTTTATCTTCCTGAAGTTATCATAGTTCATTGAGATGCGGTAGTTGTCGGTTCAAATGTTTACCCTGAAAACAAAACCTTACTTCCGGCTACATTAAGGTGACCAACCTTCCTGGATCCTGCGGGACAGTCCCGCATTTTACAGGTCTGTCCCGCATTGGAAATCGTCCCGGATTTGTCCCGCAAAACATCCAAAGTGTACCGCAAGTCCCGCATTCACTAGTCTTCTATGTACTCGTATTTTCTAACAACATGCTTCCTTCCAAATTGATATTATAATTCTCATAGTTCCGACATCCTCCTACATGTGTGGAGGAGACTTAGGACTTATTGTATATGTACCTAGTCATAGCGTCAAACGTAAGTTTCTTTTGTTTGGCTTTGTACTTCCGTATGCTTCAAAACCTCAGACATTGTTTCCAATTCGCTGGATAATAATGAAAGTTTTCGATCAATGGACTACACATCAAAAATAATACAAAGGCTGTTCGATAAAAAAAATTTACTTGTGTTAGAACCCAAGCCAAGTTCTTTTTCAAAAACGTCATTCCTCCATTTTCGGCCAATATTTTAAAATCAGAGATTACAAATGTGCCTTTCAGAAGCATTTTTATATTATGTTCACAGTGAACGAAATCATGTAATTTGGGGCTATTTTCATGTTTTCGTATGAAAACAGCCCGAAAACATTTCAATTCTCATACAAATTGACACATTGAAAATACGCTATTTTGCGTGTTTTCTATGAAACCTTGATTTTTTTCAAATGAAAACGTGTAAGCACCCAGGTCTCAAACCTAAATTCCCCTATTCAGCACATTCCGGCTCACTCCAATATTTTAACTGACACCCGACCAAATTGTTCAGTTTCGTGTGTTTGCCAATGTTCTTAATTTCTCCATGACGTTTTTTCGAAACTGCACGCGGGACTTAAAAAATTATTTTCAAGTATAAATTCGTACGTTCAAAAACATCTTTAAAAAGCGAAATGCTTCGAGCTGTAACCGAAATAAAGTTCAATATGGGAAATTGCCACGACTTTTACCGAGTTACTTATTGACAATCCGGAACTTGTTAGAAAATGTCATTCCAACGGAAAGTATGAATTTAAAAATAAATAATTTTACTAAACGTTTTACATATTTTAATTTTTTTTATACCTTGAACTTCCGACCCCATTCACTCCCACAACATTACCCAGCGTCCGCTCTAGCGTTTACGCCGCCCCGGGCAAGAGGACCATTTGCTGCCCCTTCAGTGCTATACCAGGCAAATTTATAGTAGATTTGATAGACTCGATTGATTTTGGCAGCTCTTGGTCGCATAAGGGGCAAAAACTGGATATTAGCGCTCATTTATGCCCCCATAAGCCAATTCCGGAGAAAATAGTCCCAACCCCAGATCCCTCTCCTTTAAAAAGCGATCTACTTGGTCGTTGTAACAGCGAGTAACGAGTAGAATTTTTCGAGTAATAGGTACACTTAACACGTTTTAGAAAACTCCGCTCTGGAAAACGGTGTGCCAGAGAATGGTGCTCGTTTGTATAGCAGTGTTTTTGGTATAGATAATCTTCAATTAATCGGATCTTTTTACGGGCGGATTTGTGAGTGTTTTTCATAAATGTATGAATAAAGTCAGAGGTAGTTAAATCAATCCCGATAATAACACTTCCGGGAACAAATTAAGAAGAACTGTTGCGGCTCTGTTACTGTGTTCTGTGGCCTTCATCTTGTTGAAACCCACCTCCTATAGCTCAAAATTTATTTTCTGAATGCTAGATGATAGAAGATATGGGGTGAATTGAAGTTTAACTCTGTGCCGGGTGGATGAAGGTTATTGAAAAAAAAGTATTTAAAATAGTGCCTTTGGCCATGAACCTTCTCACAGGATAGTTTTTTTTAAATGCTTTTATGTGCTGAGTGTTTAGTGCGATTCATTTATTTCTCTGTCATTCAACAGAATAAACAAACATTTTAGAACTTCATTAGTGGATAACTGAGCGAATTGTACAACTTTTCTTTTTGGGAAAAGACTGGGTGCTAGGAAAATGTAGGCAACTTATACAAAGCATTTTAGGATTCCGAAACTCAGCGCCTCGTATCAATCGTGGGTTCTTCAAAGCTAGGCAAGGACTTTGTCCAGTGGCGTAACGTATGGTGTTCCATGTATTCGGTGGGAAACGGCCCCCCAGCCGCCAGAGGCCCCCAATACTGCAAGGCCCTTTTTCCTAGACAATGGAAAAACATTAAAAATTTCACTAAATAAAAAAAAAAGTATTAAAAAAAAATCTCTCTAATGAAAAGCCATGGTTAAACATTTTTTTACTCGGAGCGACACAGAATCCCGGAGTGAAATAGTCGAGCGAGGAGCGATTTTTAACAAAAAAGAGCGAAGTTGACAGACTTATTGTAAGCAGCCGCAAAAATCAGCGTCCTGTTTGCCTAAAAATGAGCCCTAAGGCATGCGTTTCTTTAGTTTCGTTGTAAATTCACCAATAGAATTGCATGGTTATTTAGGTATTTCCAAAATAAAGTAGCTACGAATTAGTATACATTTTGATCGGCTTTGAAAGGTAGCAACGGGGTGCCGTTTCTATAGGAGGTGGGGTATGTTTTAGTCTGGTGTGTTACATATTAACTTAAAAATTTCAAGGCTTCACTTTGATAATAGTTCGAACTTGAACAATTCAAAATCTTAGATAATTTGATCTTTCCTCTCGGTCCCTAGAATTTCCCTTAGCAAAACCACTCTATTACAAACTCGCCGAAAAGGGGATATCTGCTTTAGCAGTTAACAACGCGATTCGTTTAAGTCACATGAAATTATAACATTTGTCATTGTGATGCATGGCTGAAACGGATTTTTACATAATCTTTTGCAATATGAAGCGTATTTTGAAATATAAAAAAATGTTAAAAATTAAGGATTAAAGGTTCATCAAGTACCTCAATCGATAATCGCCCTTACAGGTTGATCGCATTAACCGGACCTATAAACGAGCCGATGGAGCTTTAAAAATATAGGAAAATTTATTATGGTTAATCCTGAATTTTTAATTAGGTCAAAAGTACAAAAAAAGGGTTTCAATAATTTTCGCTTATTTAAAATTATACGGTCTGGGGGCCCCCATTTCGTTTTCGAACACAATATATTTTAGAAAGGTTATGCCATTGACTTTGCCTTGCCCTTTATTTTGTGGGTGTCAATTTCTTTCCCGCCTTGTGGAATTTTCTCGCCTCTAATCATTGCATATGTCTATGGTTTACTTTCCATTGGATAAAAATTGATATTAAATAAATTGCCCCCCCCCCCCCTTAGAGCGGGCGCTGACATTACCATAAAAATAGTTCATAGACACTCGATCTTATCGCACTTGTGAATTTTCTTTGAATGAATACCTTTCTAAAATTGCAGCTCAACGTGAAAACTGGGATTGTCGAGGCGCTATAAAAGTTGATTTTCTCAAATTAGTTGATAATAATTTAGACCCCGGTTTAAACCCAATTTCAAATTTGGTAATATTGGAAATGAAAAAAATCATCTATTAACGTCCCATACCCTGAAATGCACATCATACTTAAAATGTCCCGGATTGGCATTTCTAAAAGTTGGTCGCCTTAGGCTACATATTGCTAAGTAAATCGGTTTCACCATATTCCAAATAAGGTAGAACTCCAGGCGTCATTCTGCATCGGCAATTGAACTAAATTTCTCACATTGCCAATAAGATATTTAGCAAGGACGTACTTAAGGGGAGCGACAGAGGCGATTGGGGAATTCAACGAGCGTTACTTGTTCGTTGACATATTAACCCTTGGGGGAAGAATTCAACGAACGTTATTTGACTGCCTTAAGGTCAGATTAGATTATTGCTTAAATGTATTTCGACAATAAATGAAGGGCAAACATCAAATCTCAGAATGGATTAAGGCAGTTCCGAATGTATAATTAGGTACACGGATATAGGTTTAAAACTGAACAGGTTGAAAACTGAACGGTTTAACTACAGGGGTTATTCGACTCATAGGGCTGCCATAGGAACGGAGTACCTCTAAGGAAAATCCATTTTCAATATTTGTACATGCTAATCATTTCTCACGTAGGCCAAAACCCTAATTTGCTATGAAAAGTTCTAAAGAACATGCGGTACACCTTAAAAGCTCAAGAAACGCTAAAACCTTCTTGAAGCACCTCTGATTTAACTCATTAATTACAATACTGCAAGACTTCTCACGTTCAGACATGACCGACACATGCATTCATAATTGTATGCTCTTCTTTTTGCCACCCGATTCCCACAAACAACCGATTCATGACCTCAAAACCACCCTCGCGTTACCCTTCATCAATCCAACTCCAACTAGCTAGCTACGTCTTTTCACCTGAGTTCCACGAGTACAACCGACACTATACTCATAAGCTAAAGCTTCCTTCGTCACATTGGAACCATGTAAAAAAATAAAATAATATTCGCGCGATTAATGAAAGCACATCACGTCTAGTACAGTTCGTCGAGCAACGCGCACACCCGAGAGAATATCGCTAATATTTCGATATCTTTAGCTCGAGTGGCTAGCACTTTAGTCGGCCCAGCTTGCTCGCAGGTCGTAGCTCCTCAAGATGGATTAGTGTGTGGCAGTGAAGTGACTCCGCTCGATAGTCGAGGTACGGGCAATACGTACTGTACGTCTCAGAAGACGTAAAGATTTCGTTAAAGTCTCGTCGTTTCTATAGTACCGTGCTGATAGTGTAGTGCGCTCTGTGTGGTTCTGGTAATCGCGATAAGAGGCGATAAAAATACCCTCGCAATGCGAGGTAATTAACGTGAAAGAAAAAATGTTAATTGAATTTTGCTAATAGTTCCCAGTGATTTGTGGAAGTCCGAAGTGCAAGTGTTGCATAAGGGCAGAGCAATGATGCTCAAGGTTTAATAATTTTTTGCATAATGCCAAACTAAAAATATCTTTTATTTTTGATGGTATCTGTTATTTGAATACCTTTTGATAATATAATAATATAAAAAATACACCTAAGTCGAAGCCTAACTAACTAGTACGTGCTTAAAAATTATATTGTCGTGTGACATCGTCTGTGTGCGTGTGGTTTTTATGGCTCGTTACGTACATAATTTTACTAAAAATAGCCAATAAATATTGAAATTTCCCTGCAGAAAAATACTAATATGTAAAAAAATCCATTGTGCAAAAAATCATATTCATCATTTCGATGACGAAGTCTTTGTCGATGAGAACATCGTCCCAATCTTAAACGTTTGTACGTTGCTATCGTTGTTCGTTTAATTTGCGCTCCCCTTTTATAAGATTATTCAAGTGCGTGTCTGACTGTATTGGTTTAGGCGGCGTCAATTTATCAAGAATTAAATATTATGATTAAACAAAATTTGTGAAGTCATACTGGAAAACGGTGCATTGTGCTCGTAGTGATTTAGCCGGATTAGTGTATACCTACATCTCTACCTACAGTCACACGGCCTCTGTACTATACACCCAGACGAGAGATTTACGACACAAAGCAGGCAATAATTGACTGACTGGGACTATCGCGATTATTGTCACGAAGCCATTATTCAGCTATAGTACTACATAATCATACTATTGTAAGTATTTTTTTTGCCATTGTATGATTTTTATTAAAGAACAATAGCGTATGCATTCAAATGCGTACATATTTATATTTTCGATAATGGTAAATTTTTATACGATCGAATCTTTAACAATAATCAGCAGATATCCAAATCAATCCTTGTTATCCGAGATTTTGCCAACTGAATTTAACTACAATTGGTCAAACGAGCCCTGGCCCCTTAGTAAAAGCAATTTTTTTCTGGATCGAATCACACCCTTAACTCCTAGTGGAGGAGTGGAGCATGCGCGTTGACGACTATCGTGTGTAAAATTTGTTGGCTATAATAATCTTATTTCGCTATTTCAGCATAGTCTATTTTTGAAGATATTGAGGTTTAAGTGGTACAAGAAAATTATTTTTCAAAAATCTTCAAATGCCTGTGGCAACCAAAGGGTTAAGAATTGGGTGTATGTTCCGTACAACTTTTGTGCTGGAAATCACTTGGGGAATCACAATCCGGTGCGCTTATGCGGCAGTTTCCGGACACCTTGTATATGTATATTATTGATCAGTGTGACAAGAGGAATCGATTGAGCGAATATGCGAACTAGTCCCTCAGTTTTGAAGCTATCGAGCTAAAATTTTGTATACAAGTTTCTTGTTATGCTGTTTACACTGCATATGACGGAACGAATGAATCGGACAATGGAATCGTTTCTATGGGACTGCCATAAAAAACAACCCAAAATCCAAAATTAGGTTATTCTAAGAAAAATTTGTTTCTTTATGAACCAATCTTAACTAAACTTAATACAAGAGTGTATTCCTAGTACAAAACAAATCCAGGAACGGATGGAATGAGAACACTACATCATTATGGCTGTAATATATGCTCTGGTTAAAACATCCTGTTTGCCTGGGGAAACGCGTCAAAATGGTGGACAAATATGTACGGGAAAATGGTGCCGTTCGAGTTTCAAACACGCGAAAATCCTCAAAAAGTAATTTTTTCTCGTTGTTTGTTTTTTTTTTCACTGTTCTTAGTGCCTAACATGTCTTTTCGCGACACAAATCCACCGAAAACGAATATTTTTCATGTACTATCCAATTTCCCTTTGACCTTTCAATCTTCTCAATGCCAATATTGGCTGTCAAAATTTATGAGAGTTTTCTGGTTCCTACCTATATGGAGGGGGCCTTGTATGCAACTTATAATATGTACACAATGTTTTCTCACTGTCCTCTCTGTAATATCGTCACCAATATGTCAGAGGCCAGACTCTCAAATCTCTACTTTTATGGTCTTGAGAAAAAAAAAGTTTTTTCAAGTTCTAAATTTCGCCAAGAAGCTACAAGAATTTAACATTTCTATTGCTCAACATCATCATGCTCGTCTTTAACAGACACTTTAGTAAAAAACTAGGGGGCTTAGCCCCATGTTCGCTACGCTCGCCAACTCCCGAGGGCGAGGCTAATTTCGGGCGCGGCCGAAATTTGCATACCTTTCGCTCCCCCTCCTCATTCTTTTTCTTCCGTCTTGACAAAAGTTTTGGGCTTGGTTGAAATAAGTGGGCAAATAAAAATATTTACTCAGAAAATTTCATTGGAGTTGCGGGAGCATGACCCCATAGTACGATTCCATCACTGCCATCTAGATAGACAGGCTTATCAGCTGATCTGTCAGTCGTCATGCAACACAAGCCATGATGAGTCATGGTCCGCGCTTAGTACTGCCAAAGTACCGCTCATACAATCCACAAATTGTCCACAATCCAAATATCAGTGGCCAGTGGTCAGCCTGTCATTTCGTGTGACTTGCTATGATATACACATGCCAGTGCGTTGATTTTTGAGATAAATATGGTAAGTACGATGTTGATGTATACTATTTTACCACTTGCACATAAAAAACAAACGAAAGCAAACCATAACCTTTGTTTCGTAATAAACGCTCGACACATTTAAACTTTTGGGTTCCGAAGCACTGGTGTTTGTGAGCTCTAGAAATGTCAACTGTCACTGGTCACGAACGCACTTTGTCCACTCGTGGACGAACAAATTTCTGCAGTTCGGCCTGTCTATCTAGATGGCAGTGATTCCATTCGTTTCGAACTTTTTTCTTGCTTTGGTAAAGACACATTAGTAAATAGTATATTTAGAAAGCTTTAATGCTTACTCACAACTTTTTTCTCTGTGACTCACCGTTTTCGAGATATAGCCCAAAACACCAAAAATTGTACAAATTTCTAATTAAGGTGGCTTTGTTTGGCTCCCTCTAACTTACCTTCAGTTAAGGCAATGAGTGCATTCAGCGAGCACATATTGGAAAAACCAACTGAAAAGCGTTCTCTCCCCGCGTCCCACTCACCCGCTAATCGGTCCACATGCGATGTATCGAAAATTTCCCCTATGTAGCGTTGAATTGGAATGCTACATTTAGATGTGTAGCTGCTACTTGGACCGCTCGGTCAACTGTCACGTACAGCTGCTCGACCGTCAATACTGGAAATTGTTTATTCACAGTTCCGCTGAAAAAAATGTCATTTCTGAGCCAGGTTTTAGTGAACGTTATAATATTGTTCGATGAAAGTACGTATTTTCAAACGAAACTTGCAATTTTAGATTTTATGAATTTTTGATTGCCGCAATGTATCAGCTGATTAGAGAGAACTGACATTTCGTGTAGAAGTCCATTCAGCGAACACAATCTTAGCGGTTTTCCAATTTCTTGTGGTGGGGGATATGTAGCACATCCCAATATGTGCTCGCTGAATACACTCATTGTTGCAGTTCCATAACTTTCTTTCGGTTCAGGCTACTTTGAAGTTGCATTTTTGAAAGGTACAGAATATGGTCAAAATAATGGATCAAATCGCATGTGAAGGGAAATTTGAAAACTATTTTCCGGGAAAAAATCCCTGCTTTGGACTAGTCATCAGGTTTATGCTAAAGGATACTCATTTTCTTTAATTTTTGTTGCCAACATTCTAGATTAAGACTATTAAGGTACATTTTCCTCGACACGACTACAGCGGCCCTAGCGACAGCGACTCGCTCATTCCATATAAAAACTAATTTTTCTCTCATTCTAAAAACGAGTTTTTATATGGAATGAGCGAGTCGCTGTCGCTAGAGCCGCTGGGGTGTGCCGAGGAAAATGTACCTTTAAGATACGTTGTCCTCGACGCGGCCGCACGACAGCGACTCGCTCATTCCATATAAAAACTCGTTTCTCTCTCATTTTAAAAACGAGTTTTTATATGGTGTCGAGGAAAATGTACCTAAGGTACGTTTTCCTCGGCACGGCCCCAGCGGCTCGCCCATTGGCCATTGCATATAAAAACTTGTTTTTAGTTGATAATCGCTTGACATAGCTCCACAATGAATGAGCCGCGCGCCTCTTGTTGTATATAATGCCCGCATGAGTGGTTAACGTGGTGCACTCGCTTGTTTGTCGGTTTCGGGCGACGGCTGCTTGGGGTAGGGTAGTTGTTTCCCACAACGGTCGTATTCGTTCGGCCGATATACGAATAGCATGTATATAGAAAGCAGTCGCGCGGCTCTTGTTTTACAATGCATGCACGAATGGTGAACGTGGTGAACTTGCTTGTTTGTAGGCTTCGGGCGACGGCTGCTTGGGGTAGGGTAGTTGTTTCGCACAATAGTCGTACTGATTCGGCTGATACACGAATCTGTATGTATATAGAAAGCAGTCGCGGGACTCTTGTTGTACATAATGCATGCACGAATGGTGAACGTGGTGCGCTTGATTGTTTGTGGGGCTTCGGGCGACGGCTGCTTGGGGTAGGGAACTTGCTCTAGAGCCGCTGGAGTCGCTAGACTCGCTGCGGCCGTCGAGGACAACGTACCTTTAGATAAGAGTTTTTTTCCATGGTACGTCCATGCGTCTATACTTTACGACGCTAATTAGGGACAAATCGTACTGAATCATAATAAATTTAAAAAATAATTATAGTCTGAGAATTAGCTACTCCTTATAAGAATAAAATGTCTTATGTCAAAAAAATTAAAGGAAAATGAGACGTTAATGAAATAAGAAGAGAAATTAAAGTGAAATGATTTATTCACTTCATTTGAATTAATAACTTTGAACGAACACATTAACTACAAAGTCCAGTAAATCACCTCAACCTGTGTAGAGTAGTTTACAATAGTGCATATATGTACATACAGTTAGCATGCACGTATGTACAGTAGAAACTCGAAAATTAGTATCCGCTAAAATTAGAAATGCTTGGAAATTAGATCACATTTTTTTCTATTAGAATAACTCTGGAATTGGAATTGGAAATTTCTAATTTACGAGGTAATTATGAAATTGGAATTCATATTTCTAATTTACGAGGTACCTCCGAAATCGGAATTCGTACCTATTTCTAATTTAAGAGGTAACTCTGAAATTGGAATTTCTATTTCTAATTCAGCAGGTACCTCTGAAATTGAATTGTTATTTCTATTTTCTACTGAAAAAAAGGAGGAATAATAGCTGCTCAGAAACCTTTGTAAAATTGTCCGTTGCAGTACAGTTGTTTGAACAAAAAGTTCCGCTTATATGTACATAATACATAGTGAGTGCGGAGAGGTGCATGACTCGCTCGAATATTTCAGTAGATACGGTTCAAAAGTAAAAACAGTGTTGTGCCAATAATACAGGATGTCCAGCCGTATAGTTAAAAAAAAATGAATACATTAACTCTGTATAAAAAGGCAAAAATTATCGAAAAAATTAGACAAGGGTTTTCCAACAAAGTGCTGGCCACGCAATATTGTGTGGCACCCCCCTTCTTCATCCCCTTTCAAAAATAAGGAGATGCAAATCATCAATAAGGTAACTAATGCGTATTTACCCGTCAAAAAGAAAACGCTGCACTCAGTTGAAAATATTAAAACAATGCGGAAGAAATTGCGTATTAGATGGCAACATAATTAAAGAAACGGCACTTGCAATTATTAGATCTTTGTCGAATTTGGCAAATAAATCGTTTAATGCTAGCAATGGATGGTTGCAAAACTTTAAGCGCCGTTTCGGATTGCGGAATCCTAAAGTATGCGGCGAAAAACTATCTAGCGACACCACAGCGGCTTTCAATTTCAAACGTGCATTTAATGAAAAAATACAGCAATTGGGGAAATTTTGAATCTTCAAAGTGTACGCGACAATGCAAAGTAACACTCGGTTTTCGCAAGCCAATATTACAGATTATTTTGTATAAATTTCAAACGTTGTCTATTTTTGAACTTTCTTGCTATGTGAATTTTTAAATTTCATATGTTAATTTTCAATTAATTTGGATTAGAAAATTAAGTACTTGGAAATTGGAAATCCTTGAAAATTTGAATTGGCAGAAACTTTTATCTTCTAATTTTCGAGGTTCTACTGTATATGCATTGGATATCTTTCAATATGAACTGGTCAAACATGCTTTTTCCATCTTTTCGAGACAGTTTCTATAAATTGTTTTTCTACGCCACTTCTAAGTATGTAATTTAATTTTTATTTAAAAAAAGAGAGAAGATTGGACTTTGTCGCACAGTAACTCTAGCTAACACAAGTATCGATAGCCTTTCTTTGCAAGTCGTTGCGTTGCGTCGTCCGTGTCCATGGTCGTCAAAGTCAAAGTCGTTGGTAGTAGACTTTTTGAAAAAGGCAATGTCCAACATTTTCTATATCTGTCCTTGACCGTGTACATAAAGTCCACGCGATACTATGGTAGAGCAGTGCACCTTGCTCACATTTCATTTCAAAGTTGTTTTCTATAGTGGTGCATTAATAAATAAAAGAAAACATGGGAAATTTAGCGGCTGATAAGGTTGAGTCAGTATGTAGTTGACTTACTGGTTTGTAACCAATCTTCCCATATAGCGCATTCTTAAAAGTTCTATGTTGTGAGGAAAAAAATGCTCGGAGTTCGAGAAGCAGAACGCTTAAAGGTATCAAATTTTTTTTGTGAGTTTTTATTTCTATACTGCAGTGAGTTGTGCAAAAATGCTAATGCATTTGTAATTTGCGTGACAAGACTATACTATACTCTCGTCGTAATAGAAACGAACATAACGCATTAAACTTTACTGCTAAAAACACTTTGGGTAAAGTTTGACTAGAGTCCGAAAAAAATTCTGAGGTCAGTTGTCGAAAACTTATTGAAATTTGAGACTTTTCGCCAGTTAACCTTCGAGCGGGCGCAATGCATCTGACAGATTAACCCTGACAACGGACCCAGTCGAAACTGACTTGTTGACCGACCCATACGCCTCCGAGGCGTATCTGTGCCAAAATCAACAAAAAAGTAACTAAAAACAAACATTCAGATTAAATTATAACTTTTAATTTTAAATTTGGAATCTTCACATATTGAAAGTACAAAATTGAATAAACTAAATTATTCCTTAATTACAGAAAAATATTTTATATAGTAATATTTTTTAATATTTAGTAAGAATTGTATTTTTTAAAAATTTGCTTATTTATTCGTCAACACATCCAACAAATAAAAATTGGAAATACAAAATACTTCTGAAAACTGAACGCAAAATTTAAAAACAAAAAAAAAAAACAAAATAACTGACATGTTTGCATTTTATTTATTGCAATCAGGGCAAATTTTGGCCATATGTTCAACACAAATTGCATTACAATGATCACGCTTCATTTTTGACGGACGTTTTTATTTTATAGTTGCAAAAAGAGCAATACTTCCGCGATTTTGTGTTTTCCGCGGCTTCTTTCCTAGGGTCGCCCTTCTGCCTCTTCTACACACCAGTTAATACTTCATTCATTCATCGATAAGATATCCAGATTTCAGTAAACATCTACGCGTATAACTGTTTGATGTCATGACTTAGTTTTCCCATCATCCTTTTCTTCATCCATTTTCGGCTTCCGTTTTCTCTTCTTGCTTGTGGAGCTTGTTGAAGCAACAGCATCTAGTACATCCGCTCTTACTGCACTCATAAATCTTTCATCTTCAGCCTGTACCTGTAGTTGTCAGGTACATAGTTTGGGTCACCATCAGGATCATCGTCACTAAAATCTTCGTGTTCAACAGTATCTACAAAATCAGGGCTTTCGTCATCATCAACATCCATAGCATTCAAAACCGCCAATATTTCATCATTTCAGATAAACGTCAGCCATTTTCGGCACCTAAAAACCTAAAGATTATATAATTTGCATATATAATGCACCTACAAATTTCATACATTGAACCGATCCATACGTCTGCGCAGCGTACAAAAAGCAACGAATTATTTACATCACAACCGACTGACACGTTTCAGAGGCGTGGTGGCTTTTAAAAAACAAGTTATAGCTCACTGCATACAGGGACGTAGATCTTGCCTGGACGGATGCAGCAAGCAGACTAAGTGGCCATAGCATACCTGGGGATAGGAGCAGGTCAGTTGAACCAACGCTGCGGAATGGGGGAAAGATCACGGCTATACGCCTTCAAGACGTGTAGGTCGGTTGTCAGGGTTAAGTGACCAGTTCCTGTTGCGCCAATCAGCGATATGAAAAGGGAGAGTTCTGTAAGTCACAGACAGTAGCTTAATCTTTATCGATCAACTACCCAAAGCAGTTTTCAGTTTCTATCTACCATATGTCTGAGGGGTGGAGGGGATGAATTAATCTCTCAGATGTATTGCGCCCGATTGTGTTATTTTCTCCTTTTCTATGAAAATTTCCACTTGTTATACTCTTCATATTGCGTAATAACGTTGTGTTGACTTTTAGGCTCACCAAATCGTTCAATAGTGTGTTAATTAATTAATTTTTTAAGCGGTCGAGTTGTTGGAGGTTTTTTACATATTGAAGCTATTGAAAGCGGAATATTCTTAAAAAATTGAAAATTTGAAGGGTATCAATCTTTGTGAGCCAGTTTTTGTTTCTAAAATTTCGTAGAACTGTTTCAAAAAGACAATGCAATAATAAATAAGAGTCTAAAATATACAGAAACTTAGTTTGATCCTTTTTGCTGCACTTAATCTGTCAGATGCATTGCGCCCGATCGTGTTAGGATTAGTATTGCGCCCGCCGGAAGGTTTATTTCTGTTTTTTTTCGTACTTAGAAATCGTTTTTTTCTGAATTTATTAATATTTTATTTGAAAATAAATGTAGGACAATAACCTCTGTTTTGATGGCCATGAGATGTAATGAAACTACTCATTCCTTACCAACAGACCTAATAAAAAATTAAAAATGTATGCCCGATTACTTATTTAGAGACCCAAAATCGAAATGTATTGCTGTTCATCATTATTATCCAATAAGCTTCAAACATAAACCCAAAAACGAACTATACTCAATTTTATTTATAAATTCCTGAAATCGATTATTTTGGAAAGTCCCCCAGTCAGTAAACACTATTGAGATGATATTTTTTCGGTGGATAAACGCACACTATAATGGCATTGTAATTACATACATATTGCAGTACGGTTTCGTCGTGCCTTTTTATTGGAAAATGATAGACCGGAAATTATGAAATAATCAAGCCAATAAGATTGTTTTTGATCAACAATACCTATAATGTGGGAGAGATAAGTTTATATAGCTAAAGTAAACTTTTGTGCCAAGTATAAAAATAATTGTTTGAGAAAACGTTGACCCATTTGAGCTGAATAAATACACATGTTGCTTATCTTGGGTGTTGTCTAAATGGTGTGTTTGGATAAGAAGCTTCAAGTTGTTCCCAATTTGGAGCTGATTCGGTAATCAATTAAATACAGATAGAGGAGCATTTACTATTTGGTATTTAGAAGTTTATTGCTTTTGAACCCGCATGTTAAGAGGAGAGGTTATACGCAAATATAAAAGTTTATGCAGGATACGAATACAAAGGGACGGGTTTATTTGACAGGGGACTTTTAATCTGAACACATAGTTCGCAAACAAATAGAAATAATCGAATCAGTTATTGATCTCAATGCAATTTATTATGGAAGCATAGAATAAATAACCAGAACAAATTCTACATTTTACAAAAAGTGTAAATAAGTAAGCTAAATGAAACGCGGTAATTCACGTGATTCACAATTTAAAGACAAGATCATACCATAATTTCTTCTAGACATGTAACATGCGCTAACAGAGGTGTGTCATTGCACTAAACACAGCATCTAAGAAGTTGCAAACCACCAACGTTGTCTACCTACGTAACATATCTGTATCTCATGCTTCAATTAAACATTTTTCAACACATGTTTCGTATGAGTTAATTTTCTCTCTTTCAACAATCGCATATAGAAAGACTTCTCCACGTCCATCCACAACACCACGCAACAGTTTTGCAAATGGCCTTTAAAATCCGCCTCGCACTTTCTATTATTATGGTACCCAAAGAACCCGCAACAATCTTAACAATAATACATCACCGGAAACTCACGTATGGTAGCTAAATCGTTTTAACTACTTTATAACATCGCCGTGTTGCAGATACTACACTTAAATATTAAATAAGATACTCATGCTAAATGCTAAATGAAATGCAGACAATGTATGTATAGAATCAGAAAGACGGTACTTGGATAAGTCCGTAACCAATGAATAATTTCATTTAAATTTTTCTTGCAAACTTCTTGTGAGGGAGTTCATTTGCATTATACATTTCGTTCCTCATAATAGTCTAAGAAAATTGGACCAAATTATGGACATCGAACGGCAAAAATCCTACATCGGATTTTTTTTTGGATTATGGTTGGCGATGGTCCCCAGATTATGGCATTAAAAGTCCCAACCGATTGGCGGTCCGCAACCGCAACCGCAACGCAAAAAGGGGGAAAGGGGGACAATTTTTCGTTTTTTTTTTGCTATTATTTCAAAAACTGTAAGAGATACAGAAA
This sequence comes from Microchrysa polita, assembly GCA_949715475.1. NCBI lineage: Eukaryota > Metazoa > Arthropoda > Insecta > Diptera > Stratiomyidae > Microchrysa > Microchrysa polita. The sequence continues at coordinate 96,148,178 of OX454418.1, forward strand.
AATGGTCTGAGGACGAAATAAACTACATAAAATTACCTTTGTAATGATATATAACTTATTATAGTTAAATTGAATATTCCGGCGTTAGAATAGAATAAAAATTAGAATATTTTCTTTTTAGACTTTTTTTAAAAGCTCCATAACTTTTGATATATTACTAGTTCAGCCGTAAAATTTTGTATAAGTATTCACAATAAGTTCAAGATCATTTTAAGGTAAACATTGAGTCACTCCGGTCAAGGACCCCCCATTATCCCCCCATTTGAATTTGTCAAAACTGCATGTCTAGAACTCCCCCCATAATTCGAGTAGAGTGCTAAATTTTGGTTTGTTGCGATTGGAGGTCATAGTCACCCCACCTACCAAAAATCAGCTCATTCGGATAAAAACTAAGGGTACCTTCCATACGGTTGGGACTTTTAATGCCATAATCTGGGAACCATCCCCGACCATAATCCAAAAAAATTTCCGATGTAGGATTTTTGCCCACCAAATATGCCATTTTTCTTAGACTAATAAAGGTAAGCAGATTGGAGTTTCAGCTGAGTTATTAAGCGAACACACCGATACATACTTTGTGTTTTTGCCCGAGACTAGGGGCCGTAATTCGTAATGGATAGAATATAAATAAAATGGTAATGTAACGATGATGGTCATGTTTTGTTTGATGATTGTAACAAGACAATCAACATTTTCCTACGCCTTTCTAATGAACCGTATTAAGGTAATAATTTTCCAACAAAGTATTGGTTGATATTACTCGGTATGTTCTGATTTAACATTGGATTGGATACAATCTTACAAGTTGGTCATTCATACGACCAGACCGTTGATGTAGAAAACTAGCGTAACGTCGAAACTTATATACATAGTACATTATTATGGTATGTAGTTTTATTTAGGTAACCATTTTAGCAGAAATATGAGTAATACTGGTAATTACGGTTTTTCTATTCTATGAGAAAAGCCAAAAATCAAAATGGCCTAAGAAATAAAATCCGCATTGCACATAAATACATGATAATGATGGTCATAAATCCAACAGAAGCTGATTATATGGTCGATATTCTCATTCATGCTCGTATTTCTCACATCGGTTTGTATACTCTTCATAATGTTATGTGAAAGCGTATACTAAGTATACATAATATTATTGATCAGATGAGAAGAGAAAACTACTGGGCAATGTCCGTCTGTCTGTTCGTATGCAAACTAGTATCTCCGTTTTGAAGCTATCGAGCCAAAATATGGTAAACAAGAAAACAAGTATCTTTTTTGAAGGCAGAATACCTTTATGCCGCAGCGAGTGGAATCAGGGTCATGGTAGTACCATAAAAACCCAATCTTCGAAATTAGGATTATCTAATATGTAATTGTTTTCTTTTTCTTTTTGACCAAAATCAACCCACAACGAGACCGAGTTCTAATCGTGCGAATAGCACGATGAGTGTATACCCTATACCCATGTACAGACCTAGAATGCGCGTAAAACCGAAAATATTCAATTTATTTTTTTTTAAGGGGGAAGGGGTAGGTGGGCTGAATCTCACACATCTTTAATATCTTATAACGGCATCCAGCAGCTATCATTTGCGATAAATTTCAAGTTTTTCGGGACATTCTATCAAAAGATATGGCGGAATATTACTTTGTAGGGGATGTAGGGGTAGGGGAAGTCACACCTTCTCCACTTTCCACTAACTTCAAGCATATGTCACAATTAGGCATTGATGAAAATTTCAGGTTCCTAGCGACATTCTGTCGGAAAATATGGCCGAATTACACTATCACGGAGGGGTCATTTGTTTGGGAGGTAGGGGAACCCTTGGTCCGATTTGGCCCATTTTCAATACCACCCAAGCTTTTATCAAAGCAATCATCTGACCGAAATTTCAAAACGCTAGCTCCATTATTTCGGGAGTTATCGTGCGAACTGACAGACACACGGACGGACAGACAGACAGACAGACGGACATGGCTTATTCGAATCAGGGACCGATCCTGATCATTTATATATATACTTTTCCATACCTCCGGTGGCACCTTTGAGGTGTTACATAAATCGTCGTAACAAAAACAATATACCCTATACCATCTTATGGTATGGTATGCAATTATGCACCTCTAAGTAAAACTTTTTTTCTATATGAATGTATCTTAGCCAAGCCCCCATCAGCTAGTGAAGCTATAAAATATAAATATTATGAGATTAAGTAGTACATAGTCTGTAAAAGGAAATTTTTTTTAAATATTTAAAAGCCTGTAGCAGCTTAAGGGCTAAGACTTCGGGTTATGTTCCAAACAAGTTTTTGTTTGCGGTAAATCTAATTGGAAATCACTTTACGATGCTTCAAACCTACAATGTTTGTATTAAAAAAAGCTGTCCTACAACATTTGTAGCCAATGCAGTTACTACCCAAGCAACAATTCGTTTGCTTTAAAGAAGCACTTCACACTGTAGCAACCATATAGTACCACGGAATTCATTTATCGTGTGACATCGCTTAAAGTAATATTTTGATCCGATAAACCATCCTTAAAGTATTTTCCGGAAAGCTTCTGTCATTATTATGGAATAAATTCAAAGATTGTGGTATAAAACTTCGATAAAACTGTCTCTAAACGTCAACCTAAAAATGACACTCCGTTAAATACTCCACTCTTGTGTTTTATTGGATGATACAGCATACACATGCAATAGTCTCTCTAGTTAACTCACACACATGCATATATTCTTCTATAGCACAGTCGGTGTCATTTTTATCGTGTGACATTCGTATGCGGTCATCCAATAAATTGTTCAGCCTAGTTTTATTGAAGGATGGACTTTGTGATTTATTGAATTGACACTTATGAAGTGCTCCGGAATACCACGTTTCTTGAATTGAATTCATTGAAATATTGCATGAAACTAACATTTCCTCACTCCTTGTTAACTTATGAATCAATTAAGATAATCTCAGCGCAGAAAATGTCTGCATTTTGTTGATGAATGTGTGGATTTATTCAACTTCAATTGACTGACATATAAAGAAGAAGGTGCAATGGAGAAGAGTCGATAAAGAAGTGTTGAGCACTTGTAGTGTTTGCGAGCAATGTTAACTATATGTGAGGTTGGCCGAGTGGTTAGGGCGTCGGACTGGCGTCCGACAGTCGCTGGTTCGACGCTGGCTGGGGGAATTTTTTTTTCTTTTTTTCACGAGAAAATGACAGAAAATGATGACATAACACATTGATGTATGTCTTTTTCAAAGCTTAGTTCAGTGCTACAATAAGGTGCAATTGGATCTAAAAACGGCGCCAAACGCCATTATTGGACTATTATTCAGAGTTTATACCCTGTAAAGTGTCCCTATTGTCGTTAGAAGATAATATTTTACGAAGTATTATAGGGATGAAATTGTTACTTGGGTATCTTGCTGAACTATGAATAGAAAAAAACTTATTCGTGGTTGATTATCACTTAATTTAATGCATTTCCCTAAGTGGTACGGTCTGGACATTAGATCCCTTCCTCCTCTCAAAAGCCTTCTACGCCACTGAGTGTGCTGTAACATTGCACATACTGCTTACTCGAACATCCAGTAAATGATTTTAAATTTAAAGTTTATTTATCAGCAGCATATTCTAACCCATTTTCTTCAACTATGTATGCTGAGCTGACATTTTGACCTGTCGATGTCGTACGGTATTTGCCATGTCACACAATGAAACGTAATTCACTACATAATAAGCTCCTTGATGAGCCCTGTGGACCGTCTTGTCGGCTTTTAAGGTGTAAAGTTTGACTCCTGTTCCCTGTACGACCGATATTTAGCGAGATCATCGCAATTTAAAGTTTGACAATCGTTAATTCTCGAACTCAGGAACCCTTACTTGTAGAGCTACTTGGCGTTCACATTTTTTCCAATTACATACATGGAAACATGTCTATAAATTCCTGAGCGGAATTTTTAAATTAGACTTGACTTGACTTGACTCGACATATTTAGACGTTTGCAGCTTTTGAATCTCAAAAGGCTGAAATGTCCAAATGTGAACAGTGTGGTGCTCTACACTGTTCACATTTGGAGAACATTTCAACGCTCTACCTTTTGAGGTTCAAAAGTTGCAAACGTCGAAATATGCGATTTTAATTATTATTAATTAATTGTTTCTATCACAAAACGATGGAAAATCAGCCACTCTACTCCATCCGATTCCTCTATAGGTAAAAGCATCACTAATCTAACCATCAAGAATTGCATACTCTCCTTCAGAAATATCCTAACCAGGATAAACAACCCTTCCACCGCTCTGAAGGTTCTTCTCAGGCTCCACTCCATAGCTACATTGAAACTGTGCCTGGGAAAGCCACCGTTTTATGTGTATAATCTTATTTCGAGTACTCTTCCCTGTTATAGCCTTACGTGTTAAAAAATACGTTTGTGTTTCAAATGTTGATGATTTTTTGTCAATGAGAACCAGTGGCGTAGATGGCTTTTTAGAGGGGAGAGGATCAGTGGTCAAGATTATTTTTTCAGCACAGGGGAAAATTATTAAGATGAGGAGTTCTAAATAAGGAATTTAAGGAATACTCACCACTATATTGTTTCTACACTTTTCTACCGAATAAAAAATTATTTCAGTCGTTTTAGGTCTGCTGACGAAATCGAAAAATGGGCCGTCGCTTCAAGGTTTTAAAATTGTTTAAATTCTGCTTGTTTAGCTGAGATTTCGAAAGAATAGGTTTGGCACAGCAAAGCAAATGTTGCATCGCCTAAAATTATCAGTGCACAGAATACGCTCTAGACTTTGAAAGTTCGATCTTTGAAGGCTGTGGGTGTAGTCGTCTCTCGTCTGCAATACCGAGTGGAAATGTGAAGAATCGTTCCCGCAGGACGTAAAGACGTTGAGGCCGCCTCTATTAAATAATACCGAAAGATGGTGCGGCGCAATGAGTGAACGAGATGGTTGTGATTTTATTCGAGAAAAATCATACATAACTGGATACCGGGTAGCATGATTCAGTATTGTTCATACAAGTTAGTCCAGCATGTGCTGTAATGCCGCTCAGTTAGAACCCTATATATCTCACAATACAGATTTTCGCTATAATGTAAAATTATCTTAGTAAATTCCAGCTGATCCATTCTTGTGGCAGTCACACTTTCTGAAAAACAACGCTATAAATCCAAATCTCATGTACGCCAAGGCAGTATGCAATTGAAAATATACTGTAAAAAGGATTAATTCCGAAATCCCCCTGTGGATGGTATTTTTATTTTATTTATTTATTTACCAAACAAGGCATTAACAATATAATATAATATTCCAATACAATTCATTTCACATTACTATAACTATTTAAAACTTAGAAAGGACAGGAAGTGGACAACTAAAGTTAGAAAGGACAGGAAGTAGAAAATGGGATATATGTTGTATATTTAGTTTTGTTCCGATAGGTTAAGAGTTTGGGTCAGTTTCTGTTTAAAGGATGATTTAGTCATGCCAAAAGAAAAATGGATGCTATGTGCATTGAAGGTCCGACAACATTTGTTAACGGGTTCATTGTAACCATATAAGGTAGTATGCTGATATTCTTTAAGTAGGGTAGTATGTCTGGTACGTCTGGGTTGATCATTACATGCGATTCTATCAGAGAGATAATTAACACGAATGACACCACTAATAATGTCGAAAGTGAAACAAGCGGAAAGTAGTGTTCTTCTACTAGAGAGAGACATTAAGTTTAAAAGGTCAAGCCTGTATGTGTAAGATGGAAGATTTTGAAAATCACGGGGATCGTAAAGGTTTCTCAATGCAAAAAGAATGAATTGTTTTTGAATAGATTCAAACCTATTGATATGAATCTCAAACGCAGGGTCCCAAACAACACAAGCATATTCGAGCAAGGGTCGTACTAGGGTAACATACAAGGATTTAGTAACCCAGATATTACTAAACTCATGAGCGCGTCTCTTGATGAAACCGAGCTGTTTGTTGGCCATTGATAAAATTTTATCATAATGCAGGGTACAATGCATTTTGTCGTCTAAAACAACACCTAGGTCTTTGATATGGTCAACTCTGTCCAGCATAGAGTTATTAAGATGGTACGAAGTGGATATGACTTGTTTTTTTTTCGGGAAAAGCTTATCACCTGACACTTGTTAACGTTAAGGTGAAGATTGTTATGGTTACACCATTGGATTGGAGTTTGGATTGAAGAAACTCTGCATCATCAAGTGTGTCAATGGTGCGGTATAATTTTAAGTCGTCGGCATAGAGTAGATGGGGTATATCAGGCAGTATGGAAGATAGATCACTGATGAAAATATTGAATAAAAGAGGACCAAGGTGACTGCCTTGAGGCACTCCGGACGAGACAGATATGCACTTCGAAACCATACCCTGGAATTTAACGAATTGAGTACGAGTGTGAAGGTATAAACGGAGCCAGTTGAAAAGTGACCCAGTTATCCCAAAGTTGCAGACTTTATCCATTAACACGTTATGATCGACCCTGTCAAAAGCTTTACTGAAATCGGTGTAAACAACACCTACTTGATTACCCTTTTCCATTTGACAGAGGACATTGGAGACTAAAATTGTGAGGTTGGTAGTTGTTGATCTGCCTCTTCGAAAACCGTGTTGCTGTTCATTAAGCAGAGGATCAATAGTTGGAGTTAATTTATCGCAGACCAATAGTTTGGGAATTGCAGACGGAATAGCGATACCTACCTTTTCTAGATATTTTTACGAGTAAATAGCAAATAACTTAATCTATACATATAATTTAGTGTAAAACAATATGTGTCTGGCTGGTCTAGCGGTTAGTGCGCGCACCTTTGGTGCACAGGGTCTTGAGTTGGAATCTCACCGTGGATCATGGTGTTTTTCGAACTCACGAGCTTGTAACGGGCTTTGATCTCACTCAAATGTTAAACGAGTACCCATTTATGGGGATAAATAACACTGCTGAGCGGAAATAGGATGTCACTAACACATCCTGCGGCCTTAGCCCAATGCTGGATTGTCGCGCCTGCTATTTATTAATATGTGTTGTGTTACCTTATTTACGCCACTAAGGAGTACATTGAGAACTTTAGGACTCCCTGTTTAGTTTAGATCAAACCTTCCCTTCCCAAGCTTCACCACATGTTTCCCTCGTGAGATGGTATTCTTTCTCCAAATCGGCGTGAAGGGGAGGGGAGTAGTATGGCTGAGGCTTTATGTGTACAGCATTGGGTCTTCTGAAGTATTAAACTATGCTATTAAATCCTCAGCAGTAGTTTTATATGCGTTAAACCACCGATTGGATGTGATTGCAACTTATAGGAGCATGTACAGAATAATATCAATTCAGAGGAATTATACTAATCTAATATATACGTAATAACGTAATCAACAATCTTAAAACGTACACGATATTGCAAAAATATATTGTGTATGAGATCACATCCAATCTCACCGAGGAAGATAACCCTTGACACTTATATTTGAATGCATAGTACAAATTATAACGTTCACTAATGTTCATCGCAATCATCATCGTATCCGCTCTCTGAATTATTACTTTCTTCGACTGATTTTTACAGTTTTCGAATATATGGAATACATATCACTATATCCAGTTTTTTTTAAATGATTGATGGCCAACAGTTAATTTGGTTTAAACAAAATATAAATTAAGTCCAAGTTCATAAGGAAAATCCACCAACGCTTCATTGAAGACCTCAATCACAATGAAATTGCCTTTTCATTCAATATGAGTTCATGGTGTGCATTATGCATACGTACGAGTATATAAATTTTGGAGGGAAGGAAGGAATTGAATGATTGATTTAATATAAATAAAGTACATATAAAAAATATAAATATGTTTGAAAATATAAATTTGCAGCAATAAAGAAAATTATATTGACGTGCAAATGTTGCATACTTGCAGCAAGACTAGTTTCTTCCAGAAATTGATACTTGCGATAATTTTCCCATCTAAAAGGGAGCCATACTAAAATATGCATGAACCATAATAATACACTTTATAAATTTAACACTTTCCCGGACACAACGTCTATAGACGTCCAATTTTGAGCATTTGACCATACAAATCGTGTCAAATTTTGGCGTTGTGTCCGGCAATGAGTTAAATAACCTTTTATGAAAAAAGTTGTTTTGCATGCTGCAATTCTGGAAATTCAAAAAGCTTTCACTTTTGGCATCAATCAAGGAGATATGCATGTACAGTGAGTAACAGTCAAAGTGAGCCTTGCGTATCAAAAGAAAATCCTAGAAAAACCAATGAAAAGGAAATCAAACTAAATTGTATTTTAAATTATTTTATTTGCTAAACGTCAGTCTTTTATTTAATGTTTGTTTGACAATTGTCTTATTTTATTTTAACAAGAAAAAATAACTACAAAACTAAAAAGAATCGAAAAAAGATGTCACAATCAGTGGCGTAGATAGCTTTCCGGAGAGGGAGGGGATCATTTTGCAAGATCGCGAATACCATTTCGGTTATAAAATTTGGAATTTCAGCATTAAATTTTCTGTATTTATCACACTTCCAAATAGCAACACTAATGTGCAAAAATGAAAACAATTTTTGAAAACAAATTCCTAGAAAAATTGAACGCTCCGCAAAAATTGTGAAACTGCTTTGGTAATTTTGGACTCTTTATTACGGTGAGAAATCCACACCATTCCAGCTTTTGTATAAATTTTTGCTAATGTGAGGGGGCAATTGGAGCTTCATATTGGGTTAGATTATCCGCATAAAAATTTGATTTGCCTTCTGTTACTGACGGCATATCTTTCTACTTTGGAAATTTCTAAATTTTTTTTATATAAAATCTAGTTTAAAAAATTCCCCTTGATCCCCCCTTATCTACGCCACTGGTCCAATGAAAGTGAGCCACCTAAATAAAACCCTAAATAAAAGACATCTTAATACTTTGTTGGCCCCCCCCCCCCCCCCCTTTTGCATTAATAACAGCTTGTAGACGTCTGGACATCGATTGGAATAAATTTGAAGTGTAACTAGACGGAATTGCTTTCCACTCTACTTGTATGGCTTCCAAAAGGTCCTTTTTTGTACTGATGCAGCGTTTTTGGAGCTATTGCTTCAAACAGGCGCATAAATGTTCTATAATATTTAGATCCGGGGATTGTGGCGGCACTTTCAAAACATGGGGACAATTATTCGAAAGCAATTCGCGCGCAACCCGGGATTTGTGTTTCGGGTCATTGTCTTGGTAGAAGTAAAAGTCGTATTCGATTCCTATAGTTTATCTACACTTTCTTGAAGATGTTGGTCTAAAATATCCACATACACAAATCTGTCCATTATACCTTCAATATGGTGAAGTTTGCCGGTTTCAATACCCGCCATACACCCCCAAACCATGGCGGAGCCACCGCCGCGCCGTGCTTTGTTTGTGAATGGATATTTTTCGTATTTAACTCTTCATTCTTTATCTTTTTTCCGCCACAAAATCTGCTTAGCGTCTGAACCAAAGATGTTAAATTTACTTTTATCTGTAAATAATACCTAAATCCTAATGTTAGAAAGTAAAAATTAGCATATTTACTGGAATACCTTTTGCCAAAAATGCATGTCCTTATTAACGTATTTATTAGCAAACTGCAACCGTTTCTTATTTTGTTAGCAGCGGTAATATTCATCTTCTTCCGAACTACTCGTCCGTTGAAGCCTTGCCTCCTGAGACTCCTCCTTATGGTTTCAGGGTGTACGTCAATATTTAGTTGATTTTTTACCATTGGGGTCAATTGTGGGGCACTTAGATGATGGTTCTTTTTAATCTCACGGACTAAAAAGGCCTCATCTCTCGCTGTAAACGCCTTTCTATTACCTCGTTTTTGTTTATTTATTATCCTTCCGTCTCTGGAAAACCGGTGAATAATGTGTTGCACTGTTCCGCGGCCTTTCTGTACCAATAGAGCTATCTCCCTCTGAGATTTCCCTTCCTGATGGTATTTTACTATCAAACGGCGGATTTCTGTACCTGTCTGTCGACCCATCCTTAGTATTTGAATAAAAATATACAACTGAAGGAAAATCTATTAAATCAATCAAAAAATTGCAATTCCGGAAAATTTTTACCTTTAAAATAACCAATTCAATTAGGTGGCTGACTTTCATTGTGACATGAAATTCTGCACTGGTTTGATTTTTAACGGTTTCTACACCTTTGCATGAAATCAAAAACAATGATAATTCATACTGGATTGAAAGTAGACGTGTTTCGGAGAGTTCTAATACCAAAAATTTGTTTGTCCGAAAAGTATTTAATGAGATATTTTTGAAATTTGCTTCTTCTAGTTGGGTCGCTCACTTTGACTGTGACTCACTGTATGGACAAAATGTGCTTGGATTCTTTGATCAATATGCAGAACTACGTCATCAAAGATGGAATTCTGTCAACAAAATTTTGAGCTAATCATATGTATTTGGAATGAGGATTCGTACATATACATACGTACATTTTTCTACCATAACGCCGATAAATATGATATGTGCATCCAAAAATAATGCGCATACTCAATTCATATTTAATCATATACTCGTATGTACATACGAGTACAAAAAAAAAATAGATAAATGTAAAATATACCAAAACATGTACATTATGAAATCATCAATCGAAAATAAAACGCACATATAAACTGACAGGGTATTGGGGAAATACTTATTTCGCATTCAACACAAAATGTTTTTTTCCTTCTGAATGCTGATTTATGTTAACTTGGTGGTTGACATACAAAATGTAAAATATGCACATTGCATCAAAATCGTTATCAAACGTAAATATACCTATGTAAATATTTAGAATAGAATATAATTGACTTCGATACATATTTCATTCAAGAAATGTCGCAACAAGTTAAATCCGGAATTCTAATTTTGCAAAAAAATTAGATAAAGTATGCACACACACAATTTATGCACATATATATTCGGCCAAAGAATCCTAACTTGAAGTTTATTCCGCGAACAAATTCTCTCAAATTTTGTGCTTTTCCCCAAAAGACTTTACTTTGAGAAAAACCAGTGCTGTCTAGATTAAACAAGTAATTTTTTAGGTGCTGAAAACGGTCAATGAGATCATCCAGTTTAATGTCATCTCTTGGTGTTTTTCTACGATTTGGTAGATTTTATGAGAGTAGGTATGTACTATAATTTGACTATGCACCGCGATAAATGATGAAAATGGTGCATTCATATGAATTTAATCTAATCATTTATTACACAAAAATATGAAAGTTATCAATAAATAGTATATTAATAAAATGCATAGCATAGAGACATGTAAACTACCTATTCCTATATACCTATAGGTACATACTTACATTATGTTAGAAATCTAGATTGCATGGGCTCATACATTCCATAACGTACTACGTGTGTATTGTGTATACGAGTACATTATGATAATTAACCTAATTTTCACCAATGCTGTAGGTATATGTACTACACTCTGAACTTGAAGATGAAAGGAAAATTAGATAAAATGCGCACACATATGACTAGAACATTCGATATGATTTTTTTTTTCATAATTGCGTGACTTGAACATTAATACAACATCTTTGAGTTTCTATTTTTGACATTGAAAATGTTTATCGGTTATTTCGGAAACAGAAGATTACGTACCCTAAGAAGCCCGATATGAAATGCATAATTACCATGTATAGAACAAAATTAAAAAGGATTACATAATACATACACATATTTCTGCAGTGAACACTTTTTTATAATTTTATGGTTTCCAAATATAATGTAATAACTACATTATGTACACTGAGCTTCAATGAAACCGGGCCACACGGTAAGCGCGAACTCTAATCAAAACAGGCATTGTGTTTGTTGCGTGAGTTAACGGTACTTCAGATAAAAATCATAGTCATTTCAATTGCCATTAAATGCAATTTCTGTAGATATAACTTTCATAGTTTTAAGTTTCATACTTTTTGATAAAATTGAATTTGAGTTCGAAAGTGGCGAGTGGCCCGATTTTTGTGAAGCCGAGTTTATACTCGTATGTATACACAAATATTGCGAAAGATAATGTATGTCGAATTTGAAGGGAAAATGCTTATTAAAATGTGGACGTTATACAATTTGTTTGTACATACATACATATTACAATTAGATACATACATACATACATACAAAATGGCGCGATTAGGAATTGGTCATTTTTCTTAGAAGAAATTACTGTGCCAGTGGCGCCGGAACGAATTTTTTATTGAGGGGGGGGGGCAAGATTTTTCTTCTCAAATTCATATTAAAAACCATATACCGGACCTTTGCTCTACCACTTTAATGTCCTATGAAACGATACCAAATATTTGATATTACCAAGTAGTTATGAATCATATTAGAGAACAACAGAAGAACCCACCTTGAATAGTCTTCAAAATGAGAATAAGCCTTATGTTTCATTTGTAACCCATTTTGATCCCATTATATAATTCCAAACTGTTGAAGATTATCAACTTATAGTTTTACATATAAAATTTAACATTGCACGATTTTTCCAAAGGTTGTTTTCCGGTTTCCCCGTGAAACGAATTCTTTCATGATTTTTGGCAGATATAAATTCCCTGATCCCTGTGAACATTCAGAATAATTATATGTATGTATGTATCGGACGTTTTTGTATAATTTTTGAACGTAGACATGTTTTAAGACGTCGCAAAGCTGTGAACAACCTTTCTGATTATGCTGCTGTGGCTGGAAACGTCAGCATTTATGTTACTACTACTACGGCATGCGGCATATCCTTCAAAAGTATTAACTGTGAGCGAAGAACATCCAAATCTTCAGCATGGCATGGCAGCCCAATCCTACTGTGAGACTGTTTTCTGACAAGGAGAATGAATCCGTTTTCGTTGATCAACGGTCAATGGTTTCGCTCTTCGGTTATTTTAGAACAGTGGTTCCCAACTCAGAATCGTCTGCGGACCACTTAGCCTGAAAATGGATCTCAACGGACCACCATTTAATAACAATGAAAAGAATCAAGTTCTCGATTGTTTTGTCGAGGTACTGTATTCAAAAGCTCAGGCTCTATCTCCTGTCACAAATAGCCCTTATAATGTTTTTTTTATTCCTTCTTAAAAATAAAAGTGGAAAACCACATATCATATAAAAATCCTCCGCTTGACACATACATATCTTGGTGCTTTGGGACTGAGGAAGATTATTTATTGAAAATTAGATTCGGCTTCCATCTCTTCGAAGGCGTAGTCCACAAACTTTCATTGGGCTTGAATTTTTATACTAACACGACACCATCTTGTAGGATTTAAGATTTACAATGTTTTGCCAAGTTTGAGGGAAGGGAAACAAACTGTTTTGCTCGCGTCAACAGTTGTGTTACCAGCTGAACTTTTCTCGGACAGGAATAGGTGTCTTTTTGTCTGGAAGAGGTAACTTCGATTAAAGTAAACGGTTTATAGCTCGATCTTCACACTCGGATTTGTAACAATGTTTAGCGCGAGAAACCTTTTGAATTTTGACAATCTAGTTCGAGTTTTGATCACTAGTTTGAATAATTTCGGAATAGAGCTATAACCAATGAGCCTACGCAACCCATAGCCTTCCCTATACTAGCAAAGTATTTGATGGATAATCTGTTACATGACAATGAGAGCGCGTGTTTCGCATGTGACTTTAATCAGTCGCAAGATAATATAACCTTTTTGTAAGAAGCAGTGGCGTAACGTACGGTGTTCCATGTGTTCGGTCGCACACGGGCCCCCAAACCACAGGGGCCCCTTAACGTAGTGAAGAGGAGTGGACAATTTTGGACTGTGATTAAAAAAAAATACTAGAATTCGCATTTATAGACACACTGAAGCTAAATTTAAAACATGAACATGTTAGGAGTGCGCTTAAATGAAACATTTTTTTTTACTTCGAAGCAGTTTGATATGAGAACTTCAAGGAACATCTTATTGTTTCGCTGAAGAACCTCATTTTCGTTACCAGGGATGACCTTAGGGGACATTACGCTATCAGCTCTCGAAAGGGGAATTTCTTCTTCTTTTTGTCGACACTAGCGACAAATCAGCAGCCGCTGATAAAAAAAAAATAAAAAATTGGTAAAATCCAATTAACAGAAAAAAAAATCACGCGATTTACCCTTTCATGCCCAAATTATAGATTTTAAGCGGAGAATTTTTCTAACAACATTATGTCGTTCAGTAGGCATCTTTTATGATATTTTCTTTCAAAAAAAATTATAAGCGCTATAGTTAACAAATTAGAGCATGATGCCATATGGCATCATTGAGACTGAAATGGCACTTAGCAAGTTCCGTGTGAAAAATGAGATATTTGGGTGACAAAAATCCTAATGTCCATAACTCCCCCCAAAATTAGAGCAGAGTGCTAAATTTTGGTTTATTGCGATTACAGCTCATAATTGCCCCACCCACCAAAAATTAGCTCATTCGGATAAAAACTAAGGTTAACAAGCAACTAGCATTTATATGAATAGGGGACTTGCTGGTTTGTCTTCACGCCCAATGATGTCATATGGCATCATGCTCATGCAAAACCACTTTATAGGGTTTTCCTAAAAAAACATCGAAAAATCTTTTGATTTTCTCTTACAACAACCTCTTTACAAAATATTAAAACGATTTGCATAAAATGATTATTATCAGGAAATATGGGGAAATGGATAAATCAGTTTTTCGGCTTTACGACAATCGTCAAACCTTCTCTTAAATTTTATTAAAAATAACATCTCAAAACCAAAAATTTCACGCTGGAAAAAAACAACTAGGTATAACACTATTGAAAGAGTCGAATATCACACAAAAAGTTAAAATTTATTTCTTACATTTTCTATGAAAAATCATTAAATTTCATGATGCCATATGGCATAATTGGATGCGAAAGGGTTAAAACAAAGTCCCTGACTAAATCTTTAAAATAGCTTAGTAAAATGTGGTTAATTTCGCCTATGTTGCAAAAAAAAAAACAGTTTTAGTCATGCATCAAATATTCGGAATGTAGGTATATTTAAACGGATTCTACTCTACTTTTAAGTTGTGTAAAAAGTTAAGACGATAGTCTGAACATGATTCGAGATTTCATAATAAACCTAAATTTGTCAAGTGTAAATCGCATTTTTACACAGACCCTAATAACCGCCTACAAACAAATCCTGGATTTGAACTAAAAAACAAATTATTTCGACCCGCTTACTCGATTGAATCGTGAAGTTTTAGTATATACTGTCGATAGTGTAAATCCTCTCATGTCAGTTGGTGTAACCAAAAGGGACTATATCAAAAGTACCTACATCCGAGGTAGCTTGTCTATAGAACAACCAATCACCGAAAAGCTCGAAGACCGACAAATGATAACCCGATATGCAATATGCAATATGTAGTACTAACTGCCCCCTTAGTCAAAATATTGAGGACAATCAAAGGACCACATTTTATTTTCAATCAAAGTAGAAAACAGTAGAAGTTAAATTTTTTCGCAATGAAAACAAAAATTATGATATCACTTGAGTTGAATTCGCGTCATCACTAAGTCTGATTGGTCTAGTAGTACGTAGGGCGTCGGTCTACAAATCATAGGGTCACTGGATCGAATCCCACTAGGTAGGTAGGTAATTTATTATGCATTTTAGAGCGTAAAGAGATGTCAATGCTAGTTATACAAAACTCATTTATGAGTTATATGTTTTTTCCCTGTTAAAATGGTGGTGTATGTATACGTTAGTAAACGTGTTTAAAAAAAAATAAACAAAACAATTTTAAAAGAAATTCTACCCTTTTTGAAACAAATGCTTTTATTAATTGAAAGTATTATAAACGTTTTTGAATTTATTCTTGTCCCATTTATTTTTCATGGCAATGAAATAAAGTGAAACATATACATACATATGAATCAATGAAAAACGTCAATGGCGCCAAATCATATATGAAAATACATATTTGATTCATTAATGTTTTTATTGATTTCACAAGGTTTTTTCTCTCGGTGATAAAAGCTCCAAGCCGCTCACATAAGGGCACACTGATTAGGCCGAATAGGTTCTTAGTACATAGTTCTTTTGTTAGTATGCCATAAGTTATCAAGTCCTCGTCTCTGCTTCTATTAAGAAAAATTATCTCCATCTGTATGTCTATCTGTATCCCAACCATTAGTCCCGGGTCCTCGGAAGAGAAAAATAATCAATCGCTACGAGACTAAATCCAAATTCATGAAAAAATATGATTTCTAGAAATTCAGAAGAGGAACTGTTTCAGACCAAATTCAGGGTAAAAACCCTCATCGACTTAAATATCCTTTAAGAGTAAATTTTGTCGTTATTGACCAGAGTATGGAGGCAGGCAAAATCCTTTTATGCTGAAGACACTGCCGACATAATTCAGTATTCGAATCTGATGATCACACATGTTGAGGGTTTGGTATAGTCATAAGCCCACGTAAATCATAATTTTCCATGACTATTTTACTTTAATTCCGCTGAATCGAACACGAAATATGGTTTTAATAAGAAAATACCACAAAGTCAGTGAAAAAAAAAATTCAAACATTTTCGCCAGAAAACAAGAGTTTTCCCTAGATCATCGATTAAACACAGTTTATGATTTTTTTTCTATCGAAGGTTCCATACCGACAACACCCACAGGAGAAGAATGAAATTTTAGGCTCCATTAACAAAATTTATGCAAAATTATGATGGAAAATATTTACTAAAAATAGCGCAAGTACCACCAAAACCATGATGCTCTTAGCTCAAAATATTATTTCATACACCGAGAAAAATAACGTCCCTTAAAATTAACTCGATATCCTTTTGAAATCGAGTTACATTCCTATTAAATATAATCCTTTCCTATTAAATATATATCGCTTTAATTCAAATTCATTCTTTTTAAATTAATGCGAAATCCTTTAAATCCAAATTTTCAATAGGAAATCATTTTAAATTAATGGGAAATCCTTTAAATCCAAATTTTCAATTGGATTTTTTTCTTTACACTCGCAGTTGGTCGGCAGTGTGGTAGAGCGATGTCACAATGTATGGTGTAAATTATAAACGTCGTCCCGTATAGTCTGTGTGGTGTAGTAGGTAGGGCCGTTAGTCTTCAAATCATAGGGTCGCGCGATCGAATCCCACTGTAGGCAGGAAATTTATTATGCATTTTAGAGCGTAAAGAGGTAAATGAAATGTCGCCAACACCTATAGCGAGGTCAGTTATATCTACAAAACTCATTTATGAGTAATTTTCACAGGGAAAGAACACCCTGTGAAAATTACTCCTTTTTTTGTAATTTAAAGTATTCTTTTGAGCTCATGCATTTAAAACAAAGAGTCCATCCTTTTAAATTAAAAGGAAATCCTTTCGATTTATGGTTGTGACCTGATTAAATTGACACTGCATCACTTTAATTTAAAGTGATTATAGATAGACTTTCAAAAGGAATATCTTATTAGTTCAAAGGGAAATCCGTTTGAAATAAAGGGATTATACAATGATTCAAAGGGAAACAAATATGAAGCAAAATCATATTTGAATCTCTTTGAATCATATGCGTATTTTTTGAATTTACAGGATTTTTTTTCTCAGTGATACCAAACCCTTTTCTGTGTTTTTATACGAAGCGTTTTTTTATACCTTTTATTATGGAAGATAATACTTTACCATAAAACGGGTGCAAGAAACTCACCATTGTTGTATTGCCTTAACTCCTTGAGGAGCAACAATCAAGTCGCGAGATATTTTGGAGACCTCAGATCGATTTTCGTCATTACAAATGGTGTGAGAAATATGCAGCCGTGGTCCCTCAAGGATCGCCGATATTATGTAACACCTCAAAGGAGCCACACGGTCGGAAATTTAGTTTATTTATTAAACCTTTTTTGATTGTATATAGTTCCAATACAAAAAGTTTAATTTTTTTGTTTACACCTAAATAAAACTGAATAGTTTAAATACAAAACTTTGCATTATATTTGATTTTAATACATTCCGTTTAGGTTTTAATAAAATAAAAGTTTAAATCCAAAACTAAAATATTTAAATCCAGAACTAGAATCGGGTGAAATATTAAAACTGGAAAGGTTTACCTTAAAAAAGAATTTAGTTTAAAATGTTTTTTTTTTAAGTCGTTTTTTTTTTAATTTCATATTACATTTTTTTGTGGGGCATGGGTGCGTTCACTCAACCGTTTATGGGCTATTTGAAGTAAATTTGGATCACGCCGAGAATCGATCTCCGGACCCCTAGATTACTAGCATGTGCGACTCAACCGAGTGCGCCACAGAGGGCTTATACCTCATGATTATTTATTATTCCATGAACAATTGGCCATATGGCAAGTACTTAAAACTGTTTTTGGTTTAAAGTTAAAATTTTAGTCCAAAAGATTAAATTTTAAACTCATGGTTTGGATTTTAAACTCTGAGTTTACAACTTTCAAACTTTTAGTCTCAATTTTAAACTTTTAGTTTACACTTTAATATAAGTCTGGTTTTATTGAAAAATTTTAATCATGTCCAATTGGTTTACTTTCTAATACTTTTAGTCTTAAAAATTTATAAAACTTTTGGATTTCTTAAGAAATAAACCGAATTTCATTAAAATTAATAAAACAATTGAATTGCTTAGATTTGAAACAAAACTTGCTTAAAATATGGAGTAAACTTTTTCGGTTTACTGTAAAACTTTTAAAAAGAAACTAAATTTCCGACCGTGCACTCAGTCCCTGATTCAAAAAGAATAAGCCAAGTCTGTCTGTCTGTTGGCACGATAAATCCCGAAATACTTAAGTTAGCGGTTTGAAATTTTGGCCAGATGTTTGTTTTGATAATATCTTGTACGTACGGTATTGAAAATGAGCCAAATTGGGTTTCCCTATCTCCCATATAAATTATAAATTTTAATTTGGCCATAACTTTCGACAGAATATCGCTACCAACCTGAAATTGTTATCAATGCCTAATTGTGACATATCCTTGAAATTGATGGAAAGTTTAGTAGGTCTGACTACCCCTACCTCACCTACAAAACTGTATTCAGCCATTTCTTTTGATAAATTGTTGCGGAACAACTTCAAATTTGTGTCAAATCGCAGCTGATGGATGTCCGTATCAAATAATAAAGATGTGCCAGATACAGCCCATCTACGCCTTCCACACCTAGAAAAAAACTTGAAATTGAATATTTTTGATTTTGCGTGCCTTCCAGGTCTGTACATAGGTGTCGTGCTATTACACGATTTTAATTCGGTCTCGTTATTCTATCTTCGCGATATGACTAATAATTTTAGACATTATTCTTTTTACTTGAACCTACGGCACGGGAATTCTACATATAAATATAAATGACATTTTCCCATCAACCGTCAATAATAGATACAATGAAAAATAGAATTTAACTTCTCCAGACGGTATTTGTGCATATTGATTCAGTCACGACAATACAAATCGATTGAATTATGGACTCATGCTTGATTTATATAAGCAATAACAGCAATAACAATACTTATTTGATTTTTGAATTGCATTGTATAAAATGTTTAATTTATCTAATTATATGTTCATGTACTCTCCTATGGTTTGTATTAAATAAACACAATAAAGAACAATTTCCGCAAATCTGCTGTAGGTTTCAGAAGTACGTAATTTAAAGATCCAATAGTGTTTCTCCATACTGCTGTCATGTTTTACAAACGTTTTTAAGTAGTAAAACGCATTATGTATATGCTATGCTATACGTACATATTCTTCTGATTGGTGTTGAATTGAGTATTTTGTGTATAACGTCCAAGTTTCGTGTATGTAGATATTTGTGGCAAAATGCCAACTTTTTGTTTGCTTATATGTATGTAGTTTCTTTCAAGAGTCTGAAAAATAACTCAAAGGTTTTGTATAGCATTTATAGAAACTATGCACATATTCCTAGGAGGTACTAAACTATGTATGTTATGTACACATTTAAAAACATTTGTAAATTATGTTTAGACCGGCGAACACGACTTCGGTCCTAATTTCAACGTCCATCAAAACAAAGTACGAGTATGTATAGGTATGTTATCTGGTTTGTTTTGGTTAAATGCTAAGCTTCCGGCGAAGTTAATGATTTTCCGATTCAAATCAAAAAGTGAACAAAACAAACAAATTTGGAATGTGCTCTGGAAATGAAATGTGTACAGTAGAGCCTCGCTCAAAGGATTTTATACCTTAATGAAATATGTACAGTAAAACACGGATGCACATTGATGATACACAATTTTTTCGGCCCTGTAACGCTAAAGTCAGGGCCGGCCCTAGGGGTGGGCGAATTGGGCAGTCGCCCAGGGCCACTACTTTCAAGGGGCCATGGAACCTTTTATTTTCGGGGGCCACCACTCTTTAGGGACGTTCACGCATACCTGATGCAAAATCAATTGAATCGGTGGGCGATGTTGTCAAATAAAAATAAGGTTGCAAACACGCTGGATGTTTCACATCTTATCGGGAAATTTTGAATGTCCGAACTCCAAAAGCTTCAGGATAAACCTAAGTGTATTCTATAAAAAATACCGTGAAATTACCAGGTTCCAAAATTACAGAAATTAGTTTCGATTGAAAAATTCAAGTGATCAGTATGCACAAATATTTTCAAAAATTGCTGCTTTAAAATTCTAAAGCTTAGGCTGCCTACTACAAGCACTCCGATATGTCTACCGATAATGAGCATAAAATGCTTAAAGAATGAAAACCGCAGAAATGGAGTTGAAATTTCATAAAAAAATCGTTCAAGTCGCATCCATCTGACGTATGGCATTTCAAATGCTTGGCGAGGGGAATGCATTAATACAGCATGACCGATTTTTTATGTGCCAAAAAACAAAACATATCAGGAATTTGGGATTTATTTTGAAGCACAAATAGTCTGACAATTAAATTTTTTCAGCGAAAGCTTGACCAAATAATCAAAATTTGCTGTGATTTAACTAATGATGATGAAAAAAGATTAAAAATTTGACAGGGTGAATAAATACGTATTTCTTAGAAAGAGCTAGGTGACAGTGGCAGCAATTCCTGTTTTTTTCCTTAAACGTAAAAGGGGTTTTATGAAACATTTACAACTCACCAGTCGCAGAATTTTAAAGCATTGCTATTTTGGCCTATACATCCAAAGCAAATTCTTCATTTTTTTATTTGTTCGCCAAGCTCAATTTGACAAAATAAAAAATATAGCCTTTCACTCTATGAGCCAAGGGTATAACGAGCCAGTAAAATGTTGTGGCTTATCTTTGTAAAATGTTTATAAGGAAGGGGATCATTTTCATTTGATATTCCCAGCTCTCGTGCTTGCAGTTTCGTCTTACTGGAATATATATAACGGCGATTAACTATCAAAATTCTATTTTGAAAGAAAAAAAACATTGTCAAAGCGAAGACTTCCGCGGCATCAAAAAAATTGCGAATCACTGATATAACGTGTGCAAAAAAAAACATTCAGGCCAACTAGGTGAGACATTGGGGTGTCGTGCTATATCAACACAATAAAACAAAACAAAAAATATTGACAATCAACAATTGAAAACCAAAAATTTAAGCCAAAATTTTGGTTGGAAATTGGTAGGGGTCACCATCATCGTTTTTCCCAGGGCCACCAAAATACTAAGGCCGGCCCTGTCTATAGTTTTCAACAATTAAATTTGACAGGTCACCATTATCAAACTAACAGCTGATTGCAACAATCCCGTCAAGGGCGCCGGCTTTGAGGGGAACATCGAGGGAAGAACCTCGAACATAGATGTTGCGAATCGAGCTTTTTGTAGGCTTTTGGGAAGTCAAAAATTGTGCGTAGCCCAAAATATTTTTTTTATATATTTTTAATTACAATTTATGGATGTCAAAATTATCGCTTCCTTGCCGAAATGAGAAAAGAACATACAAAAAAATTTTGTTCGCAAAAAAAAAGAAAAACAAAAATTTGCTAACAACCTAACGACTATCTTAGTGGCATCCTGCGATCTAAAGGAGGAGACTGACTGAGACTGCTAACATAAATGTTGGAATGAAAAAGAGACTGCTGCTTTTGCTAAACATTTTGTTTGATCTTATCCCTAAGCTGCTTCCAAAAAGAGCAATTTTTAACTCTCATATTTACCTACTTAAAGACAAAAATTATCTAGTAGACCTGATTCCCCTTTCTTCTACATTTCATAAATTGAATCAATAAATATTAGATATCTCGGACTAGGATCGCTTAAATTCGTTAAAATAGTCTGGTTCGAAACGTCTGCCATAATAAATTTTTCAAATGCACATGTGCACTTATCCGTCAGAAATCGTGTCCAAATGTTGTTAACACTACCAAAAAATTGCGTGCACTTAAGCGTGTTGTGCACTTATCCGTGTTGCACTTATCCGTTTTGAAATGTATTGAAAATCGCATTGAATGGATGGTGCATGAAAATTGTGGGCACTTATCCGAGTTTTGCACTTAAGCGTGTTGCACTTAACCGTGTTTTACTGTACCTATCAAATTTAAACACTATACGTAAAAATTGACTGAATAAAAAACGTTTATTAACTTCTTGTCAATGTGCTGATTTCGTGAGGAAACAAATTTGTATCTACATACTACATAACCACTTTATCTGAAAGGGGCTTGTGCTATGAAGGACAATTTTTTGACGGATAGAGGTGGACAGTCACAGTTCTCCTTATTTGATCCTTTCTGGTAGAAAAATTTAGTTCCCATTCCTTTCTAATAATTGTGTGTTGTTATTTTCTCCTTTTCGTTGAGTTAAAAAACAATTTAATTTATACGCAATATTACAAATTAATCCGAACATGCAGCTCAGTGAAAAACCGGGGAAAAAATTATCTGCAAAATAAAATTATTAACTACAAAACCCTACACAATTCATACTTCAATGCCAAAAAGTAATGAACTTTGGATGATTATTCACGATTGGGGAACCAAGTCAAACAAGTTTTTTGTACTGTATACTAGAAAATCTATTTATATTACTCAATGGCCTGACGTAATTTGCCTATTAGTGCACGGCAAACATACTCGAACCTCCAACATGCAACATGTCATGTAGTGCCTAGATCTATGGTGCTTCCACTAGAAGAGTCATTCATCCAAGCACACACGCTTTGTTGTTCACCACATCGCATTCAAACGTGATGTGATCGATGATCATTGATTTGTATATTGAGAATCGATTTACTGAAATGAGATCGCATGAATGATTTCTAGACGTTGTCTTCAATGTTTAAGGAATATAATAATGACGACAACGAAGCCGTTGTGGCATGCTAAACTTAATTTGATGTGGCAAAATGACACATTGTTTTACCACAGATGTTATAAAGATACTTAAACTGATTGTTAGTTACATACTTTGATAATAATTGATACATTTCAATGTAAAAGAATCATCAAGTGATGTATATGTATTTCGCATCCAAGATTTCCGAAAATTTAGTAAGCGAAAGCATTGTAATTGTGTCTTTCCACCAATGTATTGTTGGGTCGAACTCGACGTATATAAGATAAATTTAGAAATCTGCATGAGTATTTGTCGTCATAAAATATTGTTGTGTGAACGCATTTTTGTCACGCTATTCGCAAGTCTTCAAGGTAGCCTTGGTTCTATGTATTGTACTCATGCCCCGTGTGTTTATTGGCTTTATGAATGCAAACAGACTGATGAAAACTTGGCCTCGTTTCGTTTCTCACAAAAGATTTATCAATCTGCACTGCAAAATAAGTTTGAACAAAATATTTCTAAAACGTGCAGCAAAATATGTTTTTTTTAACATTTTGAATTTGAAATCAATATTGCGCTATAATAAGTTGAGTCGTTTTTTTTTCACTGATCATTAGAATATTCTAGAAACCGAAAATAGTTATGTTATTAACATGAAAACACTTGCGAAATTAAAGGATTTTATTGAAATAAATAAATAACTGACAGGGCAGTCCAACATTGGACCAAGGCCGCAGATGTGTTGGTGACATCCAATTTCCAAGGTCTTAACTAGATTTTTGTAGAGGTGTTGAGATCAACAGCACGCTCTGCAGAGTTAATTATCCCCATAAATGGGTACTTGTTTGGGTTTTTGCTACAGCCAGTTTTCAGTACATATAGTTATGTATGTATTTGTATTGTTTCGTCTACCTCATGGCTATGTATTCTAACATCTCAACCATGAGGCTATGAGTATCACCAATCGTGTCATATGAACAACCGTGGTAAAGGTTGTGTAAACATTCATATTTTCATTCATATTTAACTGAAAATAAACTGCACACAGTCATTGATTGTCAGATGAACACGTTGACGTAACTCATACAAAAATAAGTATGTACATATATACTTTTTTTTAATATTCCGTAAAAAATCATAAATTCAAAAAAGAAACCAACCAATTAAAGTGCGTATAGAGTTAGTTTTCTGTATAATAAAACGACTAGTAAATCATCATATCAATTATTTCAGGACTTAGATAAGCAACCTACTGCATAGATACGGATACTTCGTGAATTACCAGACCATCCAATTGTGTCTAACTAAAATAATCACGAAAATATACGAAATATCTTCAAGATAACATGCTCGTACACAAATATGTACATAGTAATTTTACAAACTATCTACTTTACTGCAAAGAAGCAGCGGAATGTACTCAGTCGATAATTACAGAAAAAAAATACAGTGCAAAAGCGCTTCCTCTATATTACCATCAATTGAGGCCAAGAAATAGTACGCCGCCGTTCAATAAAACTTTCAAATGAAATCGTACAAACAAATATGTATACGAAGAGCAACCGTAGATCGAATTAATTAAGATCGTTGTCTTTTAAGTAATTAAAATTGGAAATGCAAAATAATTTAGTCTACATTTATTTCGATTTCGCGACGATTTTAAGTAGGTACATGTTTACATACCGGTCAGTCGAAGTATGATAGTAAGGAGATCGCGTATTAGAAGTAGATTTAAATTAGTACTAAGCTAATCACGTGTGTTTAACCCATATTTAAAAAAAAATGTTTTGTATTTATCAAATTTAATATTTTTTTTACCTCTTTTCCAGGCAAGGTAAAACCGGCAACCGGCTGACGAGTTGAAATAAAAATTCAAGTGCACTCTATGTATAAGCTGGTGTGAAATGTTTGATGCCTCTAAAATGGATTTCATTTGATGATCACATGACGAAACTCCATTCTAATCAATACAGCGATAAGTGAAAAAAAAGAAACGTGCTTGTGAAGTAACTGAAATTGTTAGTGCAAATAGAGGTGATTCGAGTGACTTACTTACGCGTGAAGCAAAAATGACCGATCCCATGCAAGAGGGCCGGCGCTCTAAAAGCCAAGTGTCCATTTACGACTATCCGGAGCATTTAAATCCTTTCTATGAGGATGAAAATCATAAACGATTACGATTCTGGAAAATAGGCAAGAGTAAGGATGGATCGTCAAGTCGTCGCGGCAGTTTTTCACTGGGTGGATTGCGTGAAATGTGGTAAGTATAGAACTAAAAATCCAATACAATATTTTAGTAAAAAAAAACATTTTAAAAATAAAAAATAAAAACATTAGGGTAGGTCTTACCGGTTTTGGCTAATGATGCAAGCCTCCATCTCTTAGCGAATGAATTCGCGGAATTGAAATTTGGTCGCCATACAGCAAACATATTTTAACCTTAAATTTTGGAGAATATTTTCGTAGATCCTGAAAGTAATAACTACCTATTACACTCCCAGTCACTTGAATAGGGACAAACTTTTCGAGAGTTGTTTATCTCAAAATATCCTTTTCCTTGCAGCGGAGAGAATAACTCAGTATTTGTTTACAAAGGCTATTATGTTGCTCATAGTTTGCGAGAAAAAAAATGAAACATTTAATAACAACAGTTATGTTTCATCAACATTATGCTGATGCACTAATAAATTCTATGTTCAAAATTGGGTCACTTGAATAGGGACAGTTGCGATTTGGTCGTTATTTCGAAAGTGCTAGTATCGTATCCTAACTGTTTTTGTTTTAATCCACTCAGATTGTGTTTTGACTTTAATTTTTGTAAGTTTCGGTAATCATGGGTAGAGGAAAAAGCATTAAATACCACGCAAATGGCTCAAATCGATGTTTTGAGAAATGAACAACACAGATTACGCGAAATTTCGAAAATAGTGAAAAAAAGTAAATGGGTTGTGTTTAACTATTTAAAAAATAAAAGTGGATATGGACGAAATATAAAAGGGCGTACGCGAGGTGCCCAAACCGCCAAAGAGGAAAGGGCCATTCTGCGAGCCGACTCTAAATTTGCACTATAAGCGGCTAGAATTGGAGCTAAAGTCGGCGTTACAGCTACAGTATCAACAGTACAACGTGTAATAAGCAATTCCTCACACCTAAAACGAAAGAAAACTCAGAAAAAAAAATCAGAGACAGCTCCCCAAACCATGACACTACCTTCTCTGCTATGATGCCTTGACAGAAACCGTTCGTTTTTACGTAGATCTTGGAAATAGAAATGGAACCCATCTCGGGCATCCAGGTTGATTTTCTTTTCATCCGAAAAACTACCCCTGCCGCCATGACATATTCTTGCGAACAAAATCCAGAGGATGGCTTTTCCTCTTTGCGTCTAACGGTGTTTTTTTTTCTGAATTTTCTTGAATTTTCTTTCCGTTTTAGGTGTGAGGAATTCCTTATTACACGTTGTACTGTTGATAAACTAGCTGTAACACCGACTTTAGCTCCAATTGTAGCCGCTGATAGTGCAAAATTAGAGGCGGCTCGCAGAATGGCCCTTTCCTCTTTGGCGGTTTGGGCACCTTGCGTACGCCCTTTTATGTTTCGTCCATATCCACTTTAATTTTTTGAATAGTTAAACACAACCGATTTACTTTTTTTCACTATTCTCGAAATTTCGCGTAATCTGTGTTGTTCATTTCTCAAAACATCGATTTGAGCCATTTGCGTGGTATTTAATGCTTTTTCCTCTACCGATGATTACCGAAACTTACAAAAATTAAAGTCAAAACACAATCTGAGTGGATTAAAACAAAAACAGTTAGGATACGATACTAGCACTTTCGAAATAACGACCGAATCGCAGCTGTCCCTATTCAAGTGACCCAATTTTGAACATAGAATTTATTAGTGCATCAGCATAATGTTGATGAAACATAACTGTTGTTATTAAATGTTTCCTTATTTTTTCTCGCAAACTATGAGCAACATAATAGCCTTTGTAAACAAATACTGAGTTATTCTCTCCGCTGCAAGGAAAAGGATATTTTGAGATAAACAACTCTCGAAAAGTTTGTCCCTATTCAAGTGACTGGGAGTGTACATTCATAAGGCCAAGATTGACAAATAATAAATGGACTTAACATGGAAAATTTTCCATTCGTTATATAAATCGACCTTCAAAATATTTGTGTCTGGAAGTTAAATAGGTTCAGTGGCGTAGGTACTGATTACAAGGATTCTAATTTTTAATGAAAAACTTGGAGCTGTGCCTATTAAAACATAGATGGATGGTTGGATAAGACGCTATGATGGGTTGGGATGGTTACGCCCAATACTGCAGCCTGTTGGCTTATTGTATTTCCCATTTAAGCGGAAAAGTTTCTGGTTATTAGCTCTGTCCTTCGTAAAAGGCTTAGAAGAAAGCTAAACAGGTTCGCCCATTATGGTAGTTTGAGCCCCAACGATTGCAGATTTGGGACCAGTGAAAGGAAGTTCGGAGCCCTCTCTTGCAAGAACATCCGCTTTCTCGTTGCCTTCGATCCCCTTATGCCCTTTCACCCATTTCAGAGTTACGTCGTTACGGGTAGCTAGGTTTTGGAGGTTTTGTTGGCATTCCCAAACCAATTTTGAGGTTGTCTTGGGACTTGCGATGGCTTTTATGGCAGCTTGACTGTCGGAGAGAATATAGATGGTCTTGTTTGTATAGGTATCCCTTTCGAGTACTCTCCCCTGCTGCAAGGTTTATGGCTATAAGTTCTGCCTGGAAGAAAGTTGTGTATTGACCTAGGGGTTTGGAGATACTATAGTTTTCGGTTTTAGTATAAACTCCTGCATCTGCCTCCTTCCTCTGTCTGCCACCCACTACCACACTGTTTTGATAGATATGGTTGTCGTTCCATTTACTCCAGTCTTCCCTAACCGTTGAGGTTTGGATGTTGGAGTTGGAGCATCAAAAGTGTACATGGCCAGGGTATAATTGCTGCCCATATCTAGGATTGGGTTTGTAATGATTTCTGTAATCGTACAGTGTCCTATTACGACATACAGCCAGTCAAAAGTTTTGGTACTATGGCGCATAATTTCACAAAATTTATGTACAACTTCCAATTCAAGATTTTGACTTTGTCGCCAGACATTTTTCTTTAGGAAGAAGAATAAGCCGCTTTTGCTGCGTGGAAGGTTGACTCGTCTTTTTGTAAAGCTGTAAAACATATTTCAGTTAAAAAAAAAACACAATCACTATACTAATACTTCAAATTAGATTTTCATAATAAATTTACCGTTGGTTTGAGTGTATTCTTTACTTTATTGTCCGTCGTTGGAGGAAGGTTTTCCTGCATCTTCGTATAGTACCGTCAGTTACAACAAATAACAGAAATTCTATTAGTCCCCGCACAAAATTATAAACGCAATATATTATCCTGAAGGCGTATTTCTTTATTTTAAGAAGTCCATTATGCTATATTTTTTTTAATGAAAACACGGTTTAAAAATTCCAAAGCCTTTCTTTGCAACGAAAAAATGCATAACGATAGGCCTATCTCTCGAATGAATTTTCAATGCAATCTTTCACATCCTCGAACGCTTTTGAAAACTTTCGTTTTCGTATATGGTCAAATTCGAAATTCAATTCGTTTTCGAGTTACATGATACCACTTTAGCCATTTCGAAAGCAATCGCTTTTGAATCGAATTACATAATAGGGCTCTAGTACTCATTTATGGGGATAAATAACTCTTCAGAGCTTGCTCTTGTTCTCAACACCTCTAGAAGAAAGCATGTTAAGATCTTGGGAAATTTTGGCCACCAACAGAGCCTGGAGAAGCAAGATTTTGCTATCAGAAGACTCTCATTCATAAATTTTTCAAACCATCCATTGCCCCATCAAAAATCAAGACAGACAGTTTTGCCCTAATGAGATGAAGTTCCAGTTCAGTCCACAACGGATACTGCTTGGTGTTTTTATTGTTTTATTTACCAATAAATTATTATCAGTTCGATGTAGCTCTTCCCTATGTGCCGTGACACTTGCGGTTAAGGGTTAAGGGTTATGCTGAACACTTGTGTCCACCAAAAGCTGTCATTTCTGGTTCTTTTTTTTAAGAATCAATTTTGCATTTTCTCTATTCGAATTGAGTTAGCATTCCTTGTAAATGGTAAAGTAAAACTTATCTACGCCACTGCCAATAATACGCATTTCAACTAGAACCCTCTTATTTATTTTAACATTCATTTAAATTAAGATAATACTAAAGTCCCTGTTCCGGCACAGATAGTGAAGATTCAACATGATATCTCCACATCAAATGGAGTATGCATAGTCCACATTTTAATTGAAGACAATTCAAAATACTTTACCTTGCCCATAAGCGTTCACAAAGCTAAGCGACAAAATAAACTTTATAGCGGGCACTGAGCAGTCAGCTTGGAATTTGATGCTTACCCAACAATATTCAAGAAAGATACTATATTCTTTACATGTGTACGATATGTGTAAAGTACATTGCCACATACTGGAGACAAACAGATATTTTCAAGTACTTTTGATAGAGATAAAAATGTCGTGTGCTGCATAAATTACAACGTCGGGGTCGGTCGCCCAGTTGTTAGGAGACGATATCGCTTGTGCACTTGTTCGTGACACTCTTCATTGCACTTTATGTCACTTTACACAGTGCAATTTCAGAATAAGAAATGACATAAAGAATTGGAGATGCACTCCTTTATGTACCGCGATCGATTGCCAACGTGATAGACATGGTAATGAAAAGTACTTATAGTACATACTCCCAAAAAGAGTGTACTATACGTCCATAGTCATGGCGTTAAACAGCTTTACAAAAATACAGACAAGTATTCTTTGGTTGGAAATTTTTCTTTGATACCAATTGCAAAATCTATGAGCATGCACTTGAGTTGAGACTTGGCCATAAGCTTATTGAATTTTCAAATAATTCGATTATTGGAAACTTGTATACTTTACCTTGCTATAAGGCCATATTTTAATATTGTGAGGCTATCATCATCAGAAAACTTTGTTAGGCGTAGGTGATTAGGTTTCAAATCCCAATCAATTCAAATCAGTGACTATTTATAGTGAAAGGTGAAACCATAAAAATGCGAGTTTGACTTCTAGGACGGCACTACAATTTTTCGCACTATCAAAATAAACAACTGCATTGTTGATGGTGTGATCTAGGTTTCTAGGTTTTCATTAAATCGGAAGATTTCAATTTTGGGGACTAGGATATCTGAGACACAGACTATCCTCCGCACACTTCTGCTTGAAACTGTAGTTCCGAAGGCTGAATATATTGTTATAGTTTTCACTTTTCAGGCTTTTAATATCCGGGACTGGCATACCCACGAAAGAGTGTCATTATTTGATTTCAGATTCTGCAAATTCTTGCTTTCTTTAGTTTTTTTAACTTTAGTTACCCTAAGGTTTTGTTTTCGCAAGGATCTCTTTCCCTGTGTCTGTAATCATGTTATCCAACCAACCTCCACTTCAATCATTACAAGAAAATACTTTGCCGTGATCCATAGCCTTTAAGCCCAAATTTTAAGTTTCGCAAAAAAAAGGTTCTCATTCATAGCAGCCTTCCGTCTGAAATGAATGAATTTACCGACAATGGTTATACAGCTCTGTCTCCTAGGGAGTATATTTATGTACTACTAAATCATTTAAATTTGCAGATCGTATTCAACGTGGTAATTTGGCATGTAAACCGATTAAATCATACAAAACAGTCACATTAAGAAAAAATATAGTAATAAACTGATTTTAATAATTTTATTTCTTTTCTGAAGAACTACCCGTAAACTATGCCTTAGGCACATTTCTTAGTTTTATTACATAAATATGCTCCAATCGCTGGCATTAGAGTCAAAATTTACTTTGTTCGGAGTTAGATAGCTCAACTCGTCAGAATTGTTGTATACAGGTATAAATTCTCGGTCAAGTCCATAACCACATCAGGTTCGAAATTCTGAAACATAAAATTCGTAAATTCCAATAAGTTGCTATGGGCAAGGGCATCCGCATTTATGTATGGATATTTTGATTAAAAGTTAACCATTTTAGGCCCAAGACACATATCCAAATCAACATGACGATAATCCATCATGATGATGAAAGCTCGAAATTAGAGTGACACATATGCTTTCGTCATTAGAATTCGTCATTTACTTTTGACGTTTGTGTAAATGGTGAAAATGTCCCTCACAATGGCGATATTTTGATGAATATTCAATTAAATAATTTGATTTGATAAATTTTACAACAGATGGCGTCCCCAGTCATTATTGAGCAAATGATGGTCCAATTGCGTAATTTGGAACTCGTGCTAATGATGATAAATTTGCGTCATTCGAAAATATGTGTGTCAAGCTTGTTATTCATTTTCGAATTTGAGCTCTCCAAATTTTATTTTATTTTCCATAGTTACAAAATTGATGTTCCATTGTTGATGTTCCGCAATTACGAATTTGATGCTCCAAAGATACGAAATTGATGTTCCAAAATTTGAGCTTGGCGGGAAATGGTATAGGTTTTTGATAAATTTGTTGCTACAAACCCAGAAACAAAATATAAATTAAATTTTTGTAGTCTACTGGGCAAGCTACTTGCACAACGTTAGTGTTGAACACTACAAAGTTCCGGAGATATTATCACTATCTATATGAATCGTGCTAAAAGGTTTTCACCCTTGTACTTAATCTGGCATGATGACGTTATCTGTGGTAAAAAATTGACACTTTGAAAAAATGGAAAAATGTTCAGGTACCCCCATGTTCCAAGAATTGCTCAGCAGAGAATTTTATCTAAGAAACTGTCTTCCATTTTGCAAATTATTCAGCATATTAGTGATTAGTAAATTACATGCTTGGACTAGGTACATACTAATATCGTCAGTTTACGTGAAACCCTTTACCCTAAATTTATTGAAAAGTAAGTCTCCGCAAATTTTTCCTAAGAGACGTAAATGCAAGTTTTCCTCTAGGTGACATAGTAGGTACTTAACTTACCCTAATACACTAATACATGATAATAAGTGTATGTAGAAATAATTTCACGGCGATTAATTATTTTGTTTGTGAATATTGAAAAATTGATTCTAGTTCCAAAGTAAACAAAAATTCATAAAATAATTTTAGTCGGAAAAACGGCCGAAGAAAATCAATTCCGGCTAAAAATCCGGCCGGCCGGAATTATGAATTTCTTCCGGCTAAAAAGCACGGTTTCCGGGTAAATTTGGCCGGAAAACGGCTAAATTGGCAACACTGCTTGGGATCCTCTATGTTAACAACTCTTTAAAAAATGATTTTGTTGGAATTCGACACTGGACAAGATAACGAAGAAGCTACGTTGAAATTGAACAGAGACTTTTGAGTGTTAGGGATAGTTCAAGGAATACGCCTATGTACTTAAATGCAATCAGATCATAATGTACCGACAAAACTTCTACGGATTTTTTACAACAAATGTATGTCAGTTTGACCTCGTATGTTGTCTCCATTTACACGTAGCGAACAACTTAATCGTTTGTTCGACCCCATATAGTGGAAACAGCAATTATTCAAAGTTGCACAATGTCAAATATTGCCCCCAAAGAAAAGCTGACTCTTTATCTTGTCGGTCGGCTCGGCAAGCAAAATTTCTTCTTCAACTTAACGGAGTTGTGACCGCAAGACACAAACATACCAGACAAAAACCACTTCATTGAATCCTCACCATAATATTCCATAGCTATCATCTTATATTGTAGTCGCAATGAATCGTTTTATTTTCTGTTCGTCTGGCATTTGAATGCACCCAAATGCAATCTTTCTTCCGTGTCTAACATGCATCTTAAAGATCTAAGTATGCAGTAAGTACCAAGTACTTATATGCAACAACTTTGCCGTGAATTCTGCGGTACTTGGCTATATAATGCTAATGGGATGACATTATCTAGTCAATCGTAGAGAATTGTGTTGTCTAGTCCGCGGTGAAGGTGAAGTTGTCGTCGCCAAAGTATACGCTGAAGTATCTGTGGCTATTGCAACGATGGTGTCAGATAATGGGATATTAATGGTCTGATCGTGGAGGCTAATTGTATTGAAAGTAACAAATTAATTTCAACAATTTAGCATGTTGTATTTGCACGAAGAAATGCGAACCGCAAAGACGGATATGTCAAACAGATGTGCTTTTACGTGATGCCAGATGTTTCCTTTTGGTCAGCATTATCGCGGCTAGTCGAGTTCAATCCGACACATTTGGCTTTAATAGGTGAAAACTATTCCTTATACATGAGGATAATTAGAAACACGACTGTGAGAATTCCTATCAGTTTTCTCTTCAACCCATTACTTAAAATGCGGCTCCATTTCAGCAATGATCGGGGTTTTAACCCTTAATTGGTCGCATGGGGTCAGCTCTACTTTAAAGCTAAAATTTGAGGGCTTAAACTGATCAAAACGTGCCCGAACCTCTGCTAGCTTTCCAACTTATCTAAACGTATTATAAATCAGACACCACCACATTTTTCACCAGTGCAGGCATAACGCTGTATTACTTTCTTTAGTGTGGTTAGTGGGGTATGGGGTATGCGACCACTTACGTGACTTTTTTGGAAAAGGCAAGTTTTTGTTTTTTTTAATTATTTTGTAAAACAATGTATATACATTTTTACCTGGAAATGGAATTTGCAACAGTTGGGTTTATATTCCATCATTTCATTCCGCTTTCCGCTATAAGAATGGAAGGGAAAATACTACAATCGGTGAAAGAAGCTACTGATAGTGAGGAAGATATTGGTGGTTTGGAATCAGATGAACGATGACATAGTTTTGGAAATTGAGTATAGTTCGTAGTGAGAAAGCGAAATAGTATATGAAACAACACAAGATGAAGAGGAAGAGATTGAGCCATCTTTAGGTAGATATTTTGTGTCTAGACATACAAAAAAATCCCTAAGAAATCTACATTTTGTTGGGGTCTCCAAAGACCCCGTGCGACCACTTACGTGACTTTCTCTATGCGCCTAATTAAGGGTTAATAGAAGTGTTTGCGTAAAAAGGAGCTTGATGGAGGTATATGATGCGTCACAGAGACACGATATTGTTTTGATCGTTGATCAAGGGACGAAAATCAAACATATTTAGATCTTAACAACATTACGTTTACGAAATTATGCTGTTCGTGATCTATTTGGATACCCTGCTTAAATTTGCATGAAAATTATATTTTAGAAATTATTCTTTTTATGGCAGTTTTGATCGAATTCGACAAATTCGATCAAAACTGCCTTGCTACATATAAATATTACATCAGCCTAACGCTTAAAAGATTATTATCAAAACCACGAAAATATAGATGCAGATACATTATATAGAAGAGTCAACATTGCTAGACTAATCTAAATAAACAAATTTTACTACAAATTTCTATTTCAATTCAGATGAATGGATTCGTTGCTCAATTCCTGATACTATACGAATGTAAATAAAATTCCCACCTCGTTTTCTCTATTTATTTACAAATTGTGTGGAATTTTTATTGCAATTTTTTTCCCAATTTTAATAAATTAAAATAGAGGTGTAAAAATAACCAGCACACTCTGCCGAGTTGTTTATCCTCATAAATGGGCGCTCATTTAACATCTGAGTGAGATCATAGAAAATTGGAAAATCGCCACTAATATAACTGAATCCGCTAAGATTGGGTTTCAAAGCCATGACCCTGTGCTTCGAAGACGGACGCGCTAAATATTAGATACTACTACGTCCCTTTCATACAGATCTAAGATCTAATTCTAAGATTCACTGATTGGTTTTCACCAATCGCGACACTGTACAAAAGGCTTCTTAATTTTTGTGTGCAATTTTAAAGGTTGGGTTTCAAATTTCCTGGCAGATAATAGTATAATCGATTAATTCCTACTTTTACCACAGAGCCGAGAATAACAGTCAAAAAATCTAGATTAAGCAGAAATCATCAAGTTAGTAGACGATGTTTTTTTGTGATTTTATAATGAAATGGTGATATGTCGATTCCTCTTTTCATCGAATGTATGAACATGTGACAGAGAATTGTTGTGGATACGAGATTCAAATCAAATTGCCACGTATGTATGTACATACATATGTATGTATGTATGTATATGCGGTAGTCAATAACATCGTCGCAAAAACGAATACCGCAGAAAAATATTTTGAGATTGTATTTCATCTTTGATTGAATCCGAACCAAATTCCACAATCTTTACCAGAATTTGTGCAAAAAATGTGCAGGTACGAGGGGGTTTTTGACAAAAACAATGTCGTCAAATTAAATGCTTCGTAAAAAAATCCGCCTGCTCTGATAAACTTGAGACAAGCACAAAGTGTTGAATCGGCTCGTAATATAACGAGCCGCCATCGCAGCAATTCACATCCAAAATCATTGGTTCTGTGTAAAATGGAGTCTTCTCAGTGTTCCCGTTGTCTATTTGACCCCCCGCAGGGGGGTTTGTGTCCGTGTGACACTCAGCTCGGAAGGCTGTTTGTAGTCGGACAGAGATCTTTGGTGAGTTGTGACACCACGGACCTAACAGTGCAAGGGGGCCCCTGGTACAGTTGATACGCCATGGCGAGGATCTGTACAAAGACCATTCGGGCGCTAACGGTCCCGTACTCCTGAGTTATGCACGGGTGGCTCTTGGCGTGCCTACCTCCCCCCATAGTTTGCGGGAGGGAAGCACTAAAGGCCTAGCACGATTTTGATGTCCCCTGGTGGGGGGGTGCATCATACGGAAGTCGTGTGAGCTTCGGAGGTGACGGCTCCGCATGACCCGAGTCAAGAAGGGGCTAGCTAGGGAGAACGGCCTTGGTGGAAAATGCCTACGCGCCTATATCTAGCTAGTTTGTGGATTGATGACCACACTGCCTGAGTCGCATTGCTGACTAGTAAACTGAAGGGGCCGCCTGGATGTGAAAAGCAGCGCTTCGTTGTCTGCACAGACGCGGAGTCACAGGTCCAACGAGCCTGGGGTGTGCATGCCCGAATTCGACGTAAGGCTTAACCAATAGGGGGCCGAAGGAGGATCACACCTGCTATGGAGAAGTCCATAGCGAATAGTGTACTACGGGGATGGGTGTGCCCAGGGGACCATGGTCCTTGCCCATCAAGGTGTTGGACTCGTAGTGGCTGGAGGTTGTTACCCAAGTCATCCAGCTAGTGATGCAATCCCGGGGTTGGATTCCGGATGGTGTGTGCATGCGCCTGATGGAGAAATTTCCGTCTGACAACAACACCTTGTCAGTAAAAAGCCGAAGGTCCAAACTTTTTAGCGGGACCGGGAGATAAAGGCCGAAAGGCTAGGTGCTCCCCTGACGGTATACCTGTAGATGGTTAGCTTGTCTATTTGACCTGAGAAGATAAGGTTCCCTGCCAGTGACGCAACCAGGGTCTTTGCCTGGAGGAGGCTAGGACCATCCATGCATATCACTGAACCTTCGAGGTTGCTGACCCAAGTATCATGGAGAACTCAATTTTTTGAATCACTCTTTCCAGCATTGCAATTCGTGCGTTATTTCATATCTTATAAAGAGAAACTGACCGTTAATGGAAGTATGTGATAAAATAGAAATTTACTATTTATTTACTATAAACGTTGAGAAGTAATTGCACTTTTTTGCCATGTTCAGGGCCGGATTTCCCATTAGGGCAACCTGGGCAACTGCCCGGGGCGGCAAATTTTTAAGGGCGGCATATTTCTGAAACTTTCATCCTACCATTGAATTAATGTTCTGTGAAATATACACATTTCGATATTTCAGGAGGAGGCAGTTTAATTAAATTAGAAAAAAAATAAAGGAAACTCTGCAAAAGTCGTTCCTTTGATCAGTGAAATATCTGACGTCAGTAGGCGTTTCGATTTTTGCTGCCCTACCGACCATGCCCCTTATTTTTACAATCCAACGATTATTCGATTGATCCTTGACTCCCAAATTGTTTCTATATGGCTGGCTAACGAATTAAGCGAACTTCTAAAATTATAATAAAGGCTGATCACTGAACTATTATTTTTTTAACTGTCCACGAAGCGTAAAAAATGCCGCCGTAGACTTCTGCCAGCCAGTTCACCACTATAGCTTTGGGAATCGCGTGTGGGAGAAGTAACATACACTCGGAACCAAGAAAACCGGACACTTTTACTTTTTTTACTTCTACCCTATTAAAACGAAAGGTCTTGACCACCAATGAACGGATCTGTTCCTTAGATCCACTTTCTTTCTCCTGGTATAGCATACCCACCTCTTCCTCCCGGAAACTGCAATTTCGGGGTGGTTTCATTAAGTATTGAAAACGACCATTTCGTGGGGCTACAGCTGGAGAACGGTTGTGACTAAGAGAAAAAGGCCTTAATATCCATTGTTTGGGAGTCGAGACTTTCGATGGACTTCAATTTCACTAAATGTTTCGGAAACTCTTCCTGTACTGAATACGATAAATTTAGTGCCCGTAGCGGGGAACGGGGGTCAACTCGGGGAAAAAGAGTTCAGAACCGATCCTAGGGCATCAAGATCTTTCGCGATAATAAAATAATAAATTTGGCACCGAGTGTATGCATTTAGTTTTATATTGACAACTCTAAGGAATCAAATTATTTCCCATCATGTGACAGTCTTAGGGGTTGCTTATGCATCTAATGCGTAAATTTATCATATTTTTTTCAAATATTCTTTTGAGCTCTAAGGAGCATCTGCTCCTACATGAGCATTTAATTTCCCCTTCAATGGAGTAGGTACGGTACCTGTACCTATACCATAAAGTAAGTAATTGGAATAGAGATGGAACTCCATATAACATTAAAGTCTACTGAAAAACATTTTACCTTTGAGTGTGTGCTGTAAGTACACTTTATGCCTATACTTCTGAACATTAACTTTGATTAGAAGTTCAGTCCAAACACCTTTCTATGAAGTAAATTAACTGCAATTTTCACCGAAGTTCTGCTACTTTCGAAAACGCCGGAAACCAACGTATGTTTTCAAAAATTGTACACCTCACATGCAACTGATCTACTTTCAGCTTAAACTAGTGCCGGAAGGCGGCAACTCGAATACTGCCCAGGGGCGCTACAGAGAGTAAATCCGGCCCTGGTCATGTTTCGGATTCTCTCGGAGTTTTAGGACCTTCGTAAATTATAAAACAAAGGGATGGGGGCTGACAAGCGATTCCGTAACCGTCGCTCCGGAGAGTACCGTTAGGGCGGGGAATTGGTTTATATAGTTTCCGCTTAGATTTTCGCTATCCATGCTTAGTCAAAGAAAAATTTGCTATTTGGTCGGCAAAAATCATACATTTTTGACGGAAAAAAACTACATAAAAGGACCCACCAGGAGTTTGTTCTACTCACTACTCATTTTATATACTTTAAGTTGTGTTGGATCACTTTGTATGGGTACCCTTTAGTTTTGATCCGATTGAGCTGATTTTTAGTGGGTGGTAAATTAGTGTCCTCAAATGACGACAAATTAAAATTTAACCTCCTGCTCCTGCGACTCAATTTCATAGCTTTACGTGCATTCTTTCGAGAGTTATGGTGCTTTTAAAAAAAGTTCCAAAATGAAAACATGTAATCTAATTTATTTTTTAGTCTGGCGGCTAATTTTCCTAAAAAAAAAGTCAATGGTACTATACATATATCATTGCAAAGGAAATTTATATAAATTGGAGGGAGCAACAAGGATTTTTATTTAATACAAAAACTGCAGTGAGGAAAACACATAAAACGACATTTTATATAGTTTTTTTTCGTTCTCAGACAATTTTTCTATTATCTTTTGTCATTTTAATAATCGCTAACATCCCCACCCTTTTTCGAGGTTGAGGTCCCCCAATCGGTCGGGACTTTTTCTCCATAATTAGGGGACCATTCCCCATTCCCAACCAGCCCGCAGCCAGAGCTGTGTGATTTTTGCCGCTTGATGGCCATATTTTGGTTTATTTTTCTTAGGCTAGCTGATCTTTTTCACACCGCCGTAAATCTACGCATATCATTGAGCTCCTCCCACAACTTCACTTTCAATGAAAATTTCAAATTGAATGGATATTCCCCACGAATATTCAATCTGTAAATTATTTAGAGCTTGGTAAAAATTACAATTGAAGCAGACGAATTTTGTTTTGCAAAAGTCTGCGTCTTTGTTTTCTCATTTTTTACAAAAAGACATTTTTACGTTTCTTGTATAAGGATGCCCAAAACTTGCACAGACGATCGTATCTTTCGAATAACCAATGCTCCATGAACACGAATCATATTTTCATTAAATTTGCAACAAAACTCATTGTTTCATATTTAATTTTTCAATTTTCATTTCCGGATTTTTGGGTCTGCGAGAGGCTTTAGCTCCCTTGGCCCCTCCCCTGGTTACGCCACTTTTCTCTGCAGCCATTAGTGCAACATTAGTCCACGGGCAAAAGAATCTTGACAATTGTACAAAACCTAAACTCAAGTCATATATATTAGAATTCGCATAATAAAAAAAAAAACTGGCACCCGTAAAAAGAATTTGCATTGGAAAAACTCAACAATTCAAATTGCAAGAACCTTAAAAAAAATAAGATATTAAGAAAATTAACACTTCCAATAATTGGACAAAATCTATTCCGCAAGGTGTCTGCCTATGGAATGTTCGACTGTATAGACATGCTTAGAACATGTATGTACATACTAGGTGTTTGTTTTAATATTTCATAAAGCTGCTAACCTTGTTTTTTTTCCTTCTTACTCTTTTCAGGGCTTTTAAATCTCTTCGTGGCAAAAAGAAGTCTTCTACACTAGGTATTAATAAAACATCGGAGAGTCCAGAGCCGCTGCGAAAATCCTTAGAACCTAATCCATATGCAACATATGATCCACGATATCGAAATACGTACGATAATGGCTCCATTAATAATAACTTTCAACGAAATGTTCCCTATAGAACGTCGTTACAGGACATGAATCAAAACAAGGTGATATATCATAGAATTGTTGTATTTGTTATTATTAAACTACATATTAGCAAAAATTACAGCAAAGAAGAAAACATTCAAGGAATTATACATTCTGGAATTGTAATACCAGTTTGCACATCAAAATAAGCAAAAGGAAAAGCGAGATGGAAACCCAGATTTTCTGTTTTTTCTATCACTGAAAAAATCATATGCTAAAGACAAGAAAAATACAACAAAAAAAAGCCACGGAATATTTTTCCTGATTTGAGATGTATTTTCTTGTTTCAAGAAAAGTCTTTGCTTAAAATAAATAAATAAGCATTATTTTAAGCAGATTTTTCTTGGAACAAGAAAATACATAATCAAGAAAAATTATTCCTTGGCTGTTTTTTGCTGTATTTTTTTCTTGTTTTTAGCAAATGATTTTTTCAGTGTAGTAACTGGTGGAAAATTTGCGAGAAAGTGAACCATATCCATATGCACCTCTTCTTCGTCGAATATACACTGCGCGACAAATGCTTAGGTTCATGGATATTTTCCTTTAAAATTATATAATTTCTATGTACTCTGATCAGAAATAATTTTTAAATAATGCTCTCTCAATTAACGGTTATTTTAATAAATATTGCAACTCTATCAAGCAACTCGCATAGCTAACGGAATTTTTTAAAATGAAAATCGCAATTTCCACTGCGACAATTGTATAGGTTCACTTAATTTAAAGAGTTATCTCGTCCTGGTGAGAAGTGTTTCTGTAAACATTTTTTTCGCGTTATACTCTGTGAGTCGTATAGTGGATAATGTCAAAAGGAAAGCAACTTTCTGCCGAGGAAAAGGCGACAATTTCCATACTAAAGCAAGAAGGATATTCAAACGGACAAATGGCAATATGGATTCAGCGGAGCTCGAACGTTGCAAGTAATTTTATACGAGATAGTGAAAATTATGGCCGACGATACGCAGGAGGCAGGAAAAAAGCGATTTCCGGTGCATTACGGCGACGTTTCCTAAGATAAGCCTCGAATTCGTCCCTTACTGAGCGTAAGCATGGAGAGAATTTGGGGTTATCAACAATTGTGAGGACCATCCAACGAGTTCTTAGATCTTCTTCTTGTTTGAAACGTTTATGGTTAAAGAAAAAACCAGCCTTAACCCCGCAGCATCGCCTACAGCGCCTGGAATTCGCCTCAAGATTCATGAACTGGACATCGCAATGGAGAGGTAATATTTACGGATGAAAAATGGTTTTGTGTGGACGGTCCAGATGGGTTCTCTTACTATTATCATAATATTAGGAAGGAACCTATGTACCTGTCACGCCATCACTCCCGAATAGGTTCCGTTATGGTATGGGGAGCCATATCATATCATGGAACTATCGTCTTGGTCATCCTACGAGGTCGCCAAACGAGTTCATCTTATGAACCGCTCTTAGAAGAGGATATCCCTAAGATAAATGTCATGGACGAAGGCGACCCTTGGATATTGCAACATGATCTTGCCCCAATTCATACAGCGAGGGTAGTTAAATCGTTTATTTTGGAGGAAAATGTGACTTTGTTAGACCGGGTGCCCAACTCCCCTGACATTAACACATTAGAAAACATTTGGGGGTGGCTTGTTCGGGAGGTTCACAGTAGTGGTAAACAGTAAAACCCTAAAGAAGAGTTAATTCATGGAATTAAGACAGCTCGGTCTAAAATACCGCTATCCGTGCTGCATTCTTTACACAATTCCCTACCTTGAAGGCTTTATAAAATTATAAATAAAAATGGCGGAAATACACACTATTAAATAACAAAAAATTCTCTTGTTTTTTTTTGTATTTCTCCTGCTTGACACTTTTCTGAAATATTTTTCAGCGAAAACATTAAGTATAACGGTAAAATCGTCCCTGAACCTAAGCAATTGTCGCAGTGGAAAAAGACTCTTTGAATGAAATCAATTACTGTAATTTAAGGAGAATGTCCTGTAGGGCCTCAGTCCATCCATTTTATTTGTGATATTTAATAGTTTCGAAAATAACATTTCTTGAACTGGTAAACTTTTTTTTTACCGTTTCCTGGAAGCAAATATGTGTGAACCTAAGCATTTGTCGCGCAGTGTATACCGAATTGTGATAATTCAAGTTATTCCTGCAATCATTTTCTCTTATAAAACTTGCACTAAACGGATCTATCATAATATTCTGAATAAGCGTTAATCTAACGAATTTATTAAACTACGAATGGACAAGGAGAGTCTAATGAAAATTTCATCAGTTAATTATATTTAACCATCGATACAATTTTTTATTGCCCGTAATAAAAACGTTTATCTTTCTTTATCTTTTGCAGGGCATCAATGGCAATGGTATTAACTTTATGCGCAATGATAACTATCGAAGCACAATACAAATAGGCGCTAGACGTAATAATTTCAATGATTCATTATGTAATACACCCACAGCACCACCAAGAAGGTATGTTTATGGTGGCTCTATAACACCACAGCCACGCACTAGATTTGATCACAATACTAGTTTGCAGGAAGTTAGTCTAGGGTGAGTAATACAATTTACCAACACCACAAACTTAAGAAAAAGAAAATGGTTAAATGTTGTATATCTAACAAATTTCAAAAATTTTTCGAAAAAAGGTGTAGAAATCCTCTCCTAGCTTGTGGGGTCTGATCCTTATACTAAACAAAAGTCTTGCTTGCTGGTGTTGTAATTTGTGATATATGTAATTAATTACATACATACATATATTCATTTTTAATTTATGGTGGTAATTATTGATTAAATGAGTACACATAGTGGTATTTGTATTCAAGAAAGGTGGCAATTGGGTTTGATAAGATAAATACATCGTATACTTCTTTGGTTTTATTGTAAATATGCATTGGGGTATAAGAAATGCAGTCAGATACACGGGCTAATTGGTAAAAATTAGCATTAGAATGATATACGCCATGCCAATATCGCAATTAAAAAATAATAATACAGACAAATGTAAATAATAATTTTGGCAATCTGTTACTTTTAGTATGTCTGACTGCATCTCAATATACTTATAGCGTATAATGTAGAATATCAGGTCGTATGGATAAAAATATGCTATGCTTCTTACTTGGCTAAACAAGCACATCATCAATTTATATTTAAATCGACCGATTTAGCCAAGCATTAAGCAAAGCATTTTTGTATTCATGCGACCTATTCTTCTTGATTTGATACAACATAAATATTTATGTAAGGCATCCGTCAAAAGTTCTTTGCTTAAATATTATTCACTGAGCTATTTTTCTTAGACGTGATGGTACCTGAGAGATAATGTCTTATTTTCACTTAAAGAAATGTCTAGTTTTCACATAATTAATCAAGAAAATATTATTTTCTTCGAAACAAAAAATCTCATTCACTTTTCTTATAATAAGTATAGTTATAGACCTCGTATTTTAAATATCAATTCTTCTTCTGTAATCC
The DNA here is from genome assembly GCA_949715475.1 of Microchrysa polita. Lineage (NCBI taxonomy): Eukaryota > Metazoa > Arthropoda > Insecta > Diptera > Stratiomyidae > Microchrysa > Microchrysa polita. The sequence continues at coordinate 96,191,879 of OX454418.1, forward strand.
GGATTAAGATTAGCTTAAAGTAAAAATATAATTAGAATTTTTTTTCGTTATATATAAAAAAAACAGTTATGTACAAAAAAAGATATGTTTGGTTTACACCGAGAAACTTTATGTAGTTTGCTTAAAGCAATTAAAAATAAACAGTGAATAACAAGTACTGTCCAAGATGTATTGTGGATAGAAAATTACTCATACACGTCAAATTTTTCTTCTAGTATGTAGTTTTATACATAATTTAGCACATTCTTGCATATTGGGACAAACTAACATGTTTTATGTACACACATGACACGCGTATTGACAGAGCAAACCTATTTATATAAAATCATTTTTCCTAATTCTATCAGATCGTCACAACTCAGCGTAGCTAGCAGTACGAATCCTTTCGAAGATGAAGATGATGACGATGTGGTTATAGGAAGACTATCCAGCACTGAAAGCAGTGATCATCCAACACCAAATAAAAGAAGGATACGAAAAAAGCGACGTGCACCACCACCTCCTATACCGGTAAGCGATTTCTTTCGTAGCTACTTGAAAGTCATTTCATTTATCCCTGTGATAATTTAGAACTCAATTTTTTAAAACAAGCAATCGGAATGTTGGACGGAAAAAATGTCCCTAGGTAAACGTATTCTGGGGTATGATAAAATATTTTATCTGTTTACATGTATGTATTTGCACAACTGTTTTTAGTGAAAAAATTGATTTTCAGTTTAATAAAAAAAAATAATTATTTCTCGATTTTGAATCTTATTGATTCCTCAAGTTTAATCGATATCTGTGAATTTTATTGAGCTCAACAGTTCTGCATGTTGCCATCACCAACGGATACTACAACAGGGACACATCAGTGTCTCGTCTCATTCTTGACACTGTCTTCCTTGACTTTAATCTCCAGGAGGTGAATTTTAAATAAGATGTTTTGAAAATAACTCTACTTGACCCTTCGAGTTTCACTAAAGTTTGAATCATTGACCATTTATTTAAAATTAAATTTGTCTTTTGCATTTTTTCGGAGATTGCAATACCCGAATGTACCAATATCCCATACTACGCAACTTTGGGGCAATTGTTCAGCTAAAATAAGCTGACCAGACGTACAACATTTTGCTGTACAGTACAACATTTTGACCTGTCGTCCAGCATCCAGAAGCGTACAACAAAATGTACAGCATTCTCGATTTCACACAAGGATACCTAATGAGCAATCTAACAAGCTTCTACTTCGAATTGTTTTGCACCACACAAGATGAGCGACAGACGACAGGAATTTTAGTATTATCGGAAAAGAGATTTTCGAGTTTTCATCTGTAACTTACGAACTAAAACATTTCAGATTTGATCCATTCTTAGATATGTTTTGTGTCATCAAGAGAAACACGTTTGTGTGCAATTTGGTTGAAATTTGTGCACAAATAAAAAAGTTTTTCTTAGAAGAACATGATTTGGGTGGTTAGGTTTGTATGGCAGCCCCATGACCCCATTATCCGATTTGATCCATTCTTAGATATGTTTTGTGTCATCAAGTGAAACACATTTGTGTGAAATTTGGTTGAAATTGGTGCCCAAATAAAAAAGTTTTTCCTAGAAGAACTTAAATTGGGGGGCTAGGTTTGTGTGACAGCCCCATGACCCAGTGATGCAATTTCGGTGATTCAAATTCAAACATACAAACAGCCTGCAACAATAATAAGCACGTGTGCAAAATTTCAGCTACGTAGCTTTTGTAGTAGCCGAGAAAAACGCGCTGCAACAGACAGACAGACGGACATCGTCCAATCGACTCATCTCGTCATGCTGATCATATATGTATGTATACTTTTTGTATGGTCGGAGATGCTTCCTTCAATGCGTTACAAACTTCATGACAAAGTTAATATGTATACCCTTTCACTCTATGAGCGAAAGGTATAAACAATTTTTTCTTTAATATGCAAAGCCTATGATCGGATTGGATTACACCAACGCATTTGAATTTTAACATACGGAAAATTAGCAAACTAATCGACAACAAGCAAGGAACTCAGCTTCATAGCGGAGGTGTTGGAAAAAATTTCTTCTGCTATTCAGAAGGGAAGGTCACCACAAATCTGTTGATTAACGTGGAAAGCTCATCTATCAAAATTAGGGCAACGGAAAATGATGGGACGGTTATTTCACAATTTTTCCACCAGTTTCAGATTGGGACTGAGAAACTGAGTTAATATGCAATTAACTCCTTTGGTCCTTCAACATAAATAGGGGAAAAGGAACCTAAGCACTGGCTTTAAGTGCCAGAGATTGATAAGGCACTATGCAGCTATGAACTGGTTATGATTCAATGTAACATGCGATTAAGAATTCTACAATTACACACAAAAATACGAACAAAAGTGGCAAAATTGTCATTTTGTATTCGACCAGCCAAAAGTGTCAGCTGAGAGATGAGGTGATGCTTTATAACCGAATATTACAAAATAACTCTCCAATAAAAAATCGATTAAAAATAATTTGCAAACACCTAGACATCTGGCTTAATTTCGAGGAAATCGGAACTTTAATGCAGTTTAAAGAGAAAATGAAGCAAAATCATTATTTTTTTAAGAACAAAGACATGATTTTGCCTCCAACAAACAACAGTTGATCCTTAGGCATAGGCTATTAAATAATTTTTTTTTCGCACCTTGTGGTCACCAGAATTATTGAATTGACTACCACGATTTTTCGAAATGCTCCCATAGTGGATTTTGGTTTGTCTCTAAACCGAATCTCACCAATAGGTAGTGTACGAGTATGTAAAGCATTGACCATTCAGGCATCTGGTTACTTTAAGCTAAAATCATCTTTATAACAAGCCACGAAGTAATAAAAACGTTAATCAAATCGGCCACTAACAGTAGAGCGTTTCACTGTAGTGTGACATTTTGGATGGGAAGGCAAATTTTACTCACACTCCAGGAAACCGCTAGCGGGCTAACACATGCTTAAATTCTACTTCGTGGCTTGTTATGCAGATGGTTTCGGCGAATCCTATCAGGTTAGTCTGGTGGTTCGGTTCGATGTATCGGGGAAGTCAATGATCTTTGTTTCTTCAAATCAATATCAATGACAATGCCTTTGTTATAAGTTTGGCGAATTCTGACAATGTGACTTCTAATACGACTTAAACGCAATTTAACATATTTCCGAAAAAAGAACAAACATTAAATAATAATGATCTTCCCAATAATCAGAATATATATCCTCCCCTCACACAAAAAAAAAATCCAATTCCGATGAGAAATGGCGATTATGTAATCCTTTTCTGTCAAAATCATCTAAATGGATAGCTCATTCATACCTACTCATATTTCTATCCATGATGAGGTAATAACTCAACAAAAAAGCACACTAATTGACCGTCAACCGCAACAGAATGTCACCTCTGACGATATCATTATCAGCGAAAAAATACAATAAAAAATGAAGCGTGTAAATTATTTTATTTTTCGCACCACCACACCTTTGCTTACCGAAAATATACACAAAAATATACACTGATTAGATAAATCGTCGTTTCCACATGCATGTGATGTACAAATTGTTTACATTAATAACGCAAACCTATAATGCCGTTCACACACATACACATTTCAAAAAGAAATTAAATGCAGTGAATTTCCGTTGCCTGCTTCCAATTCAAATATGTTTTCTTAATTTTTGCCGTATTTTTTTTTTAAGGGGAAAAGGTCTGTATCATTCTGAAAGATTTATTGAATTTATGATCTATTCGGAACACAAGTGTGTGGCGAGCTTAAACATTTTTTGTTGTTGTATTTTTTCATTCACGAATGACATAGTTTTGCGTAGGTTTAACATTGCTTAGGTAAACATTCAGACGACAAAGATACTTTATCTTACTTAACAATCATTTCTCTGGATTTTTTTTTGCTCCAAGGGCCACCGTCAGATAGAATATATTTTTGCATTAATACGAAGACACTAAATTTGCTAGTATGATTTTTTTGCTGCAATGATAAATATAGGTATAATTGAACAATATTCAGTAAATTGCATGACATCATATAGCGTATCTTTTTTGGTAGCGAAAGCAAAGTAGCGAGTATTTGCTATTTTACTTACATACATGCGCAATTAGAAGATGGTTCAATTAAGGGGGTTGTGGTAGATTATGCTAACAGCAGAAAATACAATGATGAATATTCTTATGGATTCAGAAGAGGTACAGCAAAGTCCAAACGAATTCTGTTGATATCTCTCACGTAAGGGCTATGAAGCGCAGGTTAATCAATTCCATTGAGGTACAAGTTTAGTAGCCATATAGTCAGTCGATTGTCTGATCAAGTCTCTAGCGATTTAGTGAGATGGAACTGCGCAGGAACCCGACGATAAAGGGTTTCAAGCAACAATTATTTGATTTGACACAAAATTGTACAACGTAGAATTGCCTCTAGCACTACTGAAATCGCAACTTTGTGCAACAACGTACAATGAAAAAATTAATATTCATATCTCAAGATAAGTGTTCAAATCACCCCAGCACTATTTGCTCACTAATTTATTCTCTGTTCTATTAGCTACAGTTTTCATAATTTATTTTTTATTTCTTTTTGTTTTAGATTCCTAAAAGCATAGACGAAGAGGTTCAATCCAACCAATCGAATAATGCTACATCACAACAAACTGTAATAACCGAAACCGTAACAACCTCTCCAACCGCCACGCCACCCTCTACACCAACTGATGGCGGTCCTAAAATCACTTATCGTTCAGACTCCTACGAGAACCAACTGCAACGACAAATGCAAATGTCAAAAACCTTCAACGATCAGGAGCAGCTCGAAATATCCGAAATAGCGGCAGAGATCGAGCACTATGTTAAATTGTTATCGCAGGATGACGACGATGTGTCGGCTGTTCGCCTTATACCTGTCACAACGCCTGCCGTTCCCGTGCTCAAAAAAGCTAAAAGTTCAACGACTATCGCTAGAACACCAAGTCCAGAGCAAATTAAGAAATCAGGAAGTGATAGCATTGGCAACTCACAACCGAGCAAAGAACTCGACGATGAAGCCAAGGCGAAGGTTGCCACCTGGGCCGAGGGTATAGCAAATAAAAAGAACCGAGAAAGTTTCCGTAAATTTATCGAGATTCGAAGAAATTCTTTGAAACCTACACCGGCAGCTAGACAAAGACCGTCAATAGTTAGTATCACTTTATCCGAGCCAGGTGATACGAAGAAGTCAGCATCACCGGAACGTGAGACAACTCCTCCTCCGTTGGAAAAGCCATTGCCGGCAGCAAGACAAAAATCTCCTGTGAAGGATGATGAAGTTGAATCCGATACTTCGAGTTCGAAAAAGCTCAGTGAAGTCAAGTCCCATGAAAGTGCAACTTGTCCCGTTACACCTCAAGCAATGGATCAACGAAGTGAGTCCAGCAAAGAGCACACACCGTTAAATTCAAGCTACGATTCAAAAGTCCAAGAATCCCCATCGATGGAACTTAAAATTACCGAGTCAAGAGAAGATATATCCGATGTATCAAACACTAGTTCAGAGCGCTATCAAATTCGTTATATTCCCTTGAAAGACGGCTCTCCGGACTCGCCAGACTCACCACCACAATTGCGCAAGGAACCCATTTCCGAATTTAAGCCAGTCAATAATAATATCGCTACTGTTCATTCAACTTACAATGAGGGATGGGTCACGGATCAAGAGCCACGACGTAGAGCTTCGGTCGAACGTCGTCGATCTGTTAAGGAAATTATTGAGTCGATCAATCGGAGCCAAAGTTTGCTCAAAGTTAATCAGGATGCTGCTCATAAGTCGTCATCTAAAACCACTTCTTACTCGGTGAACGATCTGAATGGATCGTTAAAAAATGAGCAACCGGTTGAAACGCCTAGTGCGACTCCTTCATCCAAAGAATCACCCGAAGTTGAGGAGGCCTATCGACGACTTTCCCAAAGTGAAACAGAAATAAAACGAATGATTCTCGAAATGGAGAATTTAACACAATCCAGCGAGATGAATAGTTACTGCGATAATGTCCCAAGTATTCTGGCGCGTTTTGACGAAGAGGTGAACAATAATGATATCTTTAAGAAATGTGTGCTTAAAAAACAACAACAGCTTTTCCGTGAAGGATCGCCAACAGCTTCGAATCTGGACTGGAATCCCGTGCCGAAACCAAAAAGATCAAAAAATCTAAGTGTCGAGTTGAATAACAACAAAAGTAATGGGAACTGAATGCCTGAAGTTTTCAATGAAACAAAGGCGCATGATTTGCTGGTGCAATCCAACAGGCAAAAATTATTCAAAGCAACTAGATAAACAAAGCGAATTGATAAAATTTAGATTTAGTGCAATATTTGTACAGTGAATGAGTCGTTGATAGTCACAATTTGTTAAAAAAATATATTTTAATTTTGTTTTTTGAGATTACAGAAAAAATGTTGTTGAGATAGAAATGCAAATGTGTTTCGGTTGTCATGTATTTAAAGTAAAGTTTTAAAAATATTTTATTTATGTATACATATTTTACTGTTAAAGAAATGATGAAGAAGGATTCAATATGAATGTATTTTAAACGTTTAGGTACATAGTTTCTGTATGTATTTTACTAAATAAAAATTGAAGTGGTAAAGGATTGTTTTATTTGTTTTGCTATTAAAAATATAAAAATCTAACGGCGCTTGTTAATAGTTTTTAAATGACACCGTTTGACACGGGACCAAAAATTATGAGTTTAAAACAAGTCCAAAATACCTCCAATTAAGTCTATCCACAGGATTTACAAAATCCTAGATTTAAGTAGCAGTTGTACCACATTGTACTGCAAATTGAACAAGGCAGTTACTTTCTATTCTAATTTGATAACATTCGATTTAATCTAGTGGGCGACTTTCGCCTCGATTAATTTAGTGGTTTTAGTAAATCCTGTCAGTAGTGTGAATTCCCTCTAAAACTAGGTCTTAGTAAATCTTGTCGATAGTCTGAATCCTCTTTTAAAGGGAACTTAAAACTCGAAAAATTTTAATTTCTGGTTTTTATATGAAAGCTAAGAGGATCGATGGGTGTGACTTCTTCTAGGTCTGTGCATGGTTTGCATGATTAGAACTCGAGTCTCGCTAGCGTTGAATTCGGATAAGAAAGTTTTCATTTGGATTATGTAGTAAAACCAAATATATTTTTAACAGAATCCCAAGGCAAATTTTACACATCTTGCTGAGTCTTTGTTTCGGTTTGTTGTACCTTCTACAGATTGCTACTTTTAAGTCGTGTTGAATGATAGTTGATAATCTTAAAAGTTGAGTTTAATGATCATGAAATAAGCATAATGGGTATTGAGTTTAGTTGTTGGGCGTGCTCTTCATTCGTAGATAAGGATCCTTACAATGAATTTTAAGTAAAAACGAGAATGCGGCAAATTTCCAGCGAGGTCCAAATGTCGATAACGTAATTTCCCTCGCGTGACAATCCCGTGTGAAGTTCAAGGCAGTATTGCCTCCAATGGAAGACGATTATGGAACTAGACGATACGCACAAAAAACTCGTATTGAATAGGCGTGCCTTCAATTTAACGCGGGTTTTTAAGTAAAGATATCAGAACAAATCAGGACAGAGTTATGGATGCAAAATTGCTCCAGCTCCAGTTGAACACGAGGACGGCAACGCAGTGACACCATATTGACCCCAACGGTACTTACTACGTGCTATCGCGATCGCTGCCAATTATCATTTCCCATGGGATTCTGAAAGAATACATACCTATATGGCATTTTTCACGAGTCCACGATAACACCATCGAGCGAAATACTTTCTGACTAGCTTCTCGTTCACGATGATGATCCCAACGGAATCCTCGGACTGGCACATGGATCAGGCAAAAAGGCCTTTGTTAATTTCTATGTCTAACAACTTTTAAATTAAGTAAAAAAAAAAATTTAAAAAAAAATAACAGGCGCGACAGACCAACATTGAATTTCCAAGATCTTAACTGCTTTTTTGTTGAGGTGTTGAGATCAACAACACGCTCAGCCGTTATTTATCCCCATAAATGAGTATTCGTTTAACATCTGAGTGAGATCATAGTCCGTCACATGTGTTGTGAGTTCGAAAAACACCATAAACTGAATTCGTTCACGGTGAGTCTCGAACCCATGACCCTGTGCACCGAAGTTGCGCGCACTAACCACTACACCAGCCAGACTATTACTTCAATTAAGTAATTCAAACAAAAAGAAACCACAGTCTTGACTCGATAATCCGGATAAATTATTGCAAAGGGTAATCCGGACCAATAGAAAATCCGGATTAGCGCAATTATTTTTTTTTCTGGGGAAAAACAGTCCAAATAAATAAAAAAGAACAAAAGTCGATAAATGTATTATTTCTTTCAGATTAGTCAGTATCATGTCATTTGCCAAACTGTCCCGTAAGTAAATACAAGACCAAATCTACCATTACACCCTGAAAATCTCAAATATCCGGATTATAGAGTCAAAATTGCTGCCGAAATCCAGACTACAGAGTACATAGTGGAAGCATTTAGTGGCCCGTATTAGCGTAATATCCGGATTACCGAGTCAAGACTGTACCTTGCAAAATTAACCTTAATTTGTGGTACTTTTTATATTAGCAGTGGAAAATTACATCCGAAGCGATCACCGTTAAATTGTACGCAAACCACAGCTCTTTTTTCTGTGACTTTTAGGAGTGTGCCCAGTATATTTTTCCACAATTTCTGCTCAAATGTTTTCTATAAATCTCCCAAACAGCCTGGGGTTTTGTTGATATATGCGTCTTTCAGTTAGCACCAAAGAAAAAATTCGGGAGCCTTTTGATCAGACAATCGCGGGGACTATTTTCTGGGAGGCCACTTTTCGAGAATGTCAGGTCCCAAGGTTGCAATTATGGACAAACTGATCTCTGCGGAGATAAAGGTATCAAGCCCTTTTTTCAAATCTGGCGCATCTAGTCAATTATAGCAACGCCATCTAGATTAAGGTGACCAGACTTCCGAAGACCCAATGCTGGACACATATTAGCAGAATGACGTTTTCACGACGATTTGGAGAAACACGAGGCCATGATACATGCCATAGATCTCATTCTTCTTCTCTTCATAAATGATATCTTCGTAAACAGAATTGAGAAAATATTCTCGGAAATTTGTGGTGAACCTTGGGGAGGCAAGGCTCTGTTGATACTAAACAGCTATTATGGTCTCCTCAGTGGCGTTGATAAGCGGGGATTTATCCCCCTGGTCACACATATTTTTTATACTAAATTAATATAAATTTAGTTCTTTACTATTATTAATCGGGCACATTTTGCAACAATATGTACCATCTACCGTATAGCTATGTAATATTTTTCTCGAAAAAAATCACAACCATCCCATTCACTAATCGGCGGGAATATCTTTCGGCATTGCATACTTCAAAGGGGCGTCTTTGCGTCCTGCATCCTCGCTCTGCAGAACATTATTGAATTCTGCAGTCAAACCACTGAGGCCTATTTTTACTTTTACTCCAGTGCGGGAACGATTCCTAACATTTCCACTCGGTATTGCAGACAAACCTTCAATTTTAAGTTCACCCCACAACTTTCCAGGATTGAACTTTCAAGGTGTAGAGCGTATTCTGCGTACTTAAAATTATTAGGCCATTCACGGTTCCTCCTTGCTATGCCCAACCTATTCCTCGGGAATCTCTGCTAAACAAGCAGAATTTTTAGATCTCGCCAGCAGACTTCAAACGACAAAAAGAAGAAGAAGAGCATAGAAACAATGTGGTGGTTACTATTCCTTAAACTCCTTAGGGTTCAAAAATTAATTTAATGCACTTCCTCTGTGCTGAAAAAACAATCTTGATCACTGATCCTATCCCTTTTCCGAGAAGGTATCTACGTCACTCGTTCTCCTTAACAAGTATGCGAAAGTCGTATGATCTGGAATCTGGCTTTTCATGATACTTCTTTTCTTACCAAAGAAAAAAAATAATTTCCATGTAAGGACAATTTTCCGTTAGAAAACACAAAAGTGTGGTTTGGGCAGCTGTAACTTCGGAACGCGGATAGGTAAGAAGGACCTTGAAACTTGTAGTCAAGTCAAGTAACTCCACAAGGGTGTCAGTTATCACCAAATATGAAAAATAGTACGGTGCTCTGCAAGTTTTCTAAATTTTAAAATTTTTCTCACGAACTTCAGAGTTATGGACAATTTTCAATTAGATACCATCAGAAACATTAAAGTGAGATTATCTCACTAAATATCGATTATATACGGTACAGGGGTCAAACTTTACACCTTAAAAGCAAACAAGACTGATCGTTGGCTTCACCGAGGAGCTTATCATGTAGGCTTCATTGTCTGGCTTGGAGAATGCTGTACATTTTGCTGTACATTTCGCAATGATGTACGGCAGATCCAAATGCTGTACTGTACAGCAAAATGCTGTACGTCTGGTCAGCTTAATCTAGATCAAGGCCGCAACTCAGCTGTACGATGACGGCATGGATCCAGCTTAAATTGTTTGTCCACACGGGCAAACAACAACAATGTCATGAGAAGCAACAACAATGCAAAGCAATTTAATCTGCGGATTTGACGTTTACGAGACTCGTAATTGCGGCCTTAATATGTCGACGGCGGTGATTATAGCCAACAATAGGTGTGTTTTTTTGGTTATCCCGTGTAGGTTTGGGTAACGAAACTTCATATAAAAAAAATGACAGGTGGATAAGCATTTTTTTATATGGAAATTCGTTACCCAAACCTACACGGGATAACCAAAAAAAACACACACAATGTTTCATTGATGTTTCGCTCTCCTCTGTAGTACTTTCCCTGACAAGCTCATCTTTTTGGCCGATTGACAAAATCTAGGCCCGCTCATATCAGATCTCAAACGCTCCCATATCTATCAGTTTAATGTCTGACTAAAAGACAAAAAAATTATTAGTTTATAGTATATAGCAGGGATTTGGAGCGACACTTTTTTTCGCTCCGCTCCGCTCCCGCTCCGACCAATATGAATCCGCTCCGCTCCAGCGGTCCGCTCCGACTAATTTTTTTTCGCTCCGCTCCGCTCCATTACCAAAATACAACAAAACTTTATTGTTCTTAGTAAATATTTATTATTTTCCGCGAATTCATCAATTCAACTTATATCTACTCAAGTATTCTAGAAAATGACTTAATAGGTGCGTTTCATTCGATCAAGTTCAGAACAATTTCGTACAAATTTGAACATAAAATTGAGTTGTTCTAGATAGGGTGTCCGGAAACTAAACTATCGCATAAGCGCGCCGAAATATGATACTATTAATGTCATTTCCAGCAAAATAGGTGTACCCGGAATATTCCGAATTCTTAACTCCGTAGCTGCCAAAAAGCATTTAAAGATTTTGCAAAAATGTTACCACTAAGACCTCCGTCGGGAAAAAAATTTATATGATGTAAGATGACAAAATTTTGTCTTTGAAGCTTTTTTCACAGCTTAAGCTGCTTATCCGATTTTTAATGGGTTTATTCTTAGGAAAAATTGTTGGCCACGACCGAAAGAAAATATGTAGGTAGTATGAGTATTAAATTTTTGAAAAATCTTTAAATGTCTGTGGTAGCTGAAGAGTTAATAATTCGGGCTTTTTTATACTCCTTTTTGCTGGAAATATGCGATAGTTTCCGGACATCCCGTATAGAACGAGATCTGTAAAATTGTTATGGCACTGTCTTGTTCTACATTCAATAAAACACACCTAATAACTAATTTAAATTAAAAAGGGCGTTCATTCATCAGGACAGGACTTTTCTGTCATGGATGATCTTAAATTTCTTATTAATGAAGAGTGATGATTATGACTAAATGCAAAACCTCTTTTATCATAATGAATTTCACGATATTCCGAAATTTTGTAAGTCTCCCAACAAACTCTTCACCTTTAAATCGTCAAAAATCACCAAATCGTGCCATAAAATGAAAAATTTCTTCGAAAAAAATCATTTTTTTTCTCGGAATATTATCAATTTTTTTCTTTGGAGCGGAGCGACTTTCAAAGCAAAAATCGCTCCGCTCCAGTCTGCCAGAAACCGCTCCACGCTCCGCTCTTTCGCTCCGAAATTTAAGGTCGCTCCGCTCCAAATCCCTGGTATATAGTATAATTATCGAATCCGAAAGAGTCTTTTTACCCACCCACCCTGTATAATGTGAGAGAAGAAAACAAAAAGTACGAAACAGTATGAACGAAACCAACATGTATCGGTTCTTCTCTATATGCTCTCAATTAAAGTCTACAACACACGAACACGACTACGACGCGTACCTATACGCCTGTACCACCTATACCCCATGAGCCATGAAGATATTTGTATCATGCGAGTACCCAAGAGTATCCGTATCCGTAACCGTACTCGCTCGTACCTTTGAACCGGTTTTCTGTTGTACTTGTATAGAGAGAAATGATCGTGTGTGTACGCATGTGTAAAGTCTCGTCATCCTCATCCTCACCGACCGACCCCATCAATACATAATACGAAGTAACATTCGTATTCCCGCTATGGCGAGTCCGAGTCATCATACTTGAGTACGGTGGTGATACGGTAGTGTTGTATTCTTAAAGCGGATAAGAAACATTGAAAATTATAAAAAATTTCATTATTTATCGGGAATTAAGTGACCACCAACGACTACAGATCCATAGAGGGTAGTTTCATTTGGTTATGTTTCTTTGAGACTATTTTACCGGGTGAGTACAATATTATTTAAAGGCAATATTTCTACCAAATTAGCATTTCTTGCAGTCATACATACATATGTGCATGCTCAAGAAGTATTATTCAGTACAGTCCCCGGTATATGTATTTTGTCAAATCATAGTTTTGCGTTGTTGATTTTGAAATGGGATACACATTTTGATCAAATAATGTATGTTGTAGTGCTATAAGACAACATAGAAGCCCGAAATGGTAATTGTTTTTCGAAGGCCATACTATCCGGTTGATTGAACTGGTTATTTTGACATTAACATAACTTCATTCCTCAAAACGAGTATTTGATGCAAAAGTTAATAATATTCATTCAAAATTACCACAATATTTTTGTTATCTTTTAATTCGTAAAGTAGACGTGCAAGTTTAGTATGTGAAATACCTTATTGGATAAATTTCTTTGCTAGCACTACACACTTGTCGTAATTTTTCAAGACCATTTTGCAAAAGAATGGATCAATTTTGAGTCTTTCACTTCTTTCCTCCTAAATCGAGAGAAGCAAAAGCATTCCGCTCGCCAAAGGGAAAAAAACGAGACGCGAACAAGTAAAATTACCGGGCTACAGCCTTCCAGCCAAATTTTCCCCAAAAAAAAAAATTTACCAAAATATTCAGCGAATCAAAATCTAGTGCATACATTAAACTTTTCCATCGGTGCAATAACGGGAACGATATATGCAATAAATAGAATTTTTTCTCTGGCATGCTCAAATGAGCTAAATGATGCCTTCCCGATTGCGTAATTGAAAATGGAAGATGGAAAATTAAAAATTCACAAAAAATAGAAACAAAAACCGAAAATGGAAAAAGAAAAATCGAAAATTAATTATGAAAAATGTAAAAAGAAAAATTGAAAATGGAAAATGCAAAATGAAAAGTGGAAAAATGAGAAATTCGAAACTGAAAAATTGAAAATGGAAGATGGAAATAGAAAAACCGAAAATCGAAAACGGTAAATTGAAAATTAAAAACGGAGAATTGAAGACTTAAAAATTAAAAGCTGAAAGTGGGAAATTAAAATTGAAAATTGAACAGAGTATTCACTGTTGTTCAATGATGTAAACATTAATGTTTTCTATATTAAAGTGAAATGAAAACTATTTGCCGCAATGTTTTTTCGGTCTTTAGTTTTTTGTATACTTTTCAACTAAAATGTTGCTTCAATTTTTGGGCACCATTTATAAATCGAAAAACTCCAGTGAACTCCAGATTAAACAAATTAATTCTGTTAATTTCATTTGTACATTATGTATTTACAAAAGTCAGAAAATATACATTAAAATATATTTTCCATTTTGCAGGAGTTTGACGACTATCAGAATGGATGATACAGCTTCACAGCCTTGCAGACGGGGTAGCCTTTTGTGGAATCATTTTTCAAAAATCAATCAAAAGCAAGCCGTCTGTAACTACTGTTCTAAAATATTACAACTATCAGGAATTGGTACTCTTAAGCGACACTTAAGAGCCTGGCATCGTAACGAATTTTCGATCTACGCGAAGGAGTATCTTGCAGCAAGAGAAAAGACATTTGCCGAATTCGAAAAGAGTGACATTTTCTTACAAGGGGTGGAATCGTCAATTATAAAGGCGGTAATAGATACAAGCACGCAATCCGACTTATTGAAATCAGTAATTAACTCTGAGGCTCCGTCGAAAACTAAGAGAATCCCTTCTCGTCAAGGACGCACAGTCCCAACATTAGATGATAAAAGTGTCGACAAATCGCGGAGAATAGTGGTTTCTAAACGCAAACCAAAACAATTTTCTTCGAAAAAATCCACTACATTGTCTCCTTTAAAAAAATGTGAATTTGGAGATATTGATTTACACGAGCAGCTAGTTCGTATGATTGCCAGTGGATGTCATCCGCCCAGAATGGTGGAAGATCCTGAATTTGGTAAATTTTTAAGTATGCTCCATGCAGACTACGAATTACCCTCCACAGACTACTTAATTAAGAAACTTATTCCAAAAGTGCACTCAAAACTATTTGCCGAAATGAATAATGCTCTTTCGCAGGCCTATGGAGTGTGTATAACTATCGAAAAGTGGAACTTTGGAGGTAAGTCTCGATATGCCGGTTTAATGGGACATTATATCGATAAAGAAACGAAATTTCGCTCGGTTATGTTGAGCGACATTGAACTATCAAAGAGCGAATCCGACTTATGTAATCATCTCAAGATAACTTTTCATAACTGGAATATAGAACACCTAGTTGATCGTATTGTAACCGAAACGGACGACCAATCTGTTGACAAAAATGGCATTTTTAGTTGGCCCTTGGTTAACTGTTTCGCTCAAACTATAAGCCGCATTGCAGAAACGAGCATACAGAAGTTGACATTCCTATTGGATAAAGTCAGGAAGATAATCGACTTTTTTCAAAGCAATGATGAGGCGACAAGCAGATTTAAGCAAATTCAAGAACAAATGAATATGAAAAACATTCAACTTTCAACGGAAGATCCAATGTATTGGCCATCCACTGTTGAGTTACTTCAAAATGTCCTGGCTACAAAAGATGCGATGATTGCAACAATCGCTCTCACTCAAAGCCAGCTTCGTCTTGAGTCTCTAGACTGGGTGATTTTAGAGCAATCCGTTAGCATACTTGGCATTTTTACAACACTTTATGTGGAGCTCCAGACCGAAAATCTCTCTTTATCATCCAAGACGATCGTCTATTGTACCATATTGCGACAACATTTACAAGAATGGCTGAAGAATACATCATATGTTAAGGAAACAAGAGAGTTAGTCGAAGCCATAAACGAGTCAATCAATTTATATTTTTCCGATGTGGAGAACGATGAATCATTGGCGATAGCAACAATTTTAGATCCACGATACAAGGAGAAGGGTTTCAGCGATGTCGCAAATTACGATAGAGCCATTGCTGCGTTGAGAGTCAAGGCCGCTGAGATCACTTTCAGTGACTCGTCTGACATGGATGTTCCAAAAAAGTCATTTGAAAATTTGATGTGGAACAACTTTGATGCTCAAATGGCCATGTATCAGAAGGACAGAACTGGTGCAGCTGAAGTTGAGATTTATCTGGCAGAACCATATCTGAGCAGACATGAGGATCCCTTCAAGTGGTGGCACGATCGAAAGAATATGTATCCATGCTTATACAAAATTATGTGTCGTCATCTCAATCTGCTGGCCGTGACCATGCCATTTGAGGCCATTTTTCCCAACAAGCGAAAATTGCTGTCGCGGCGAAGAACACGAATGAATACAAGTGTGTTATCACAATTAGGATTTATACATTGTAATATATAAGATCTTGTAAAGAACTGGCCAATAAAGATTTTTATAATTAATTTTATGTTTTTTTTGTTAGGTTTATTGTTAAAGACCGCCCCAGCCAGCATGTAACCCGCCCAAGAGGTGAGTTCCAGGATGCTGGGTAGTCTGAACTGAGAATGGCATGGACACATATATACTGCTGAAGCACAGGGTACGTTGTGATACCTTATTGTGCCTGTCTAGACAGTTTCAATTTTCGTTCGTCTTCATCATTTTGACAGTTGAAACTTGAGATGCCTGCGCTATTGAAGAAACGCATTCTTTCTTGAACGCGATTGCTAATGTTAAATATAAACAACTCATCATCTATTCATACTATTCATGAAAGAATTTATCATTTACCCGTCCTGATCAAAGCCGCGGCACATATTTCCAGATAAATAATCAACGGATGTGGATAGAATGAGGCATTGATCTCTTCCGTTCACTTGACGCAATCAACGACACGTTCAATATTGAAAGTGGATACGAAGCTTGAAGACGATAGTGAAGACGAAAGCGCACATGTGTGGACATAGCCATACAAGTGTATTCTTTTATCGTAAAATCTCCCAGAACCATACATCGACTTAGCTCCGATTTCCTTTCGGATGGGGTCCCAACGCTTGAAACCAGTATTTTAGAGCGCCTGCACACTACAAACTTTTAATCTGCCGATAGTTTGATCGTTCTTCTAATTAGCAGGAGACCAACTGAGATCAAGTGTGCGCACTTCCATATGGTCTCGTGCTGATTAGAAGAAACGATCAAACTATCGGCCGATTAAAAGTTTGTAGTGTGCAGGCGCTCTTAGAGCGGCCGCACACTACAAACTTTTGATCGGCCGATAGTTTGATCGTTCTTCTAATCAGCACGAGACCATATGCAAGTGCGCACACTTAAACGATTTCAAATCGGCCGATAATAAAGTTTAATGGGCAGTACGATTCCCATTAAACTTAATAGGTTGACAACTATCGGCCGACTACTTAAATAACACAGCGCACACTGAGAGCGCGCACACTTACAAACTTTTTCGTCGGCGTCGGTTGTTATTGTCAAAGTATGTCGTTGATAAGTGACGAACTTATTGAAAAATTAATCGAAGAGATCGCAAAAAGGACCAGCTTTATATAAAAAAGCTTAAAGGAATACTCAGATGCTATCATGAAGAAAAAGCTATGGTCGGAAGTGTAGTTTAGTTTCAGGTTTGCAAGTTACAAGCCTACACACCCTATCCCTCAAGTCGCCTTCTACGACAAGCCGGGAACGCTGTGGTATAATTCTAACCCCAACACCACAGGGGTCAATTTATATTGAGCTTCGTACATATTCACACAATTTAGCACAAACAACATCGCGCGCAATTGTGGTGATTTGTACGAAACCCAGGAGAGTTATATTCTCCCCTGCCCCATTAGTCGCCTTCTACGACACGCCGGAGGAAGCGGAGCATAATTCTTGACCCATGCCACAGGGCCCAATATTCTCTGCTTATTTTTTTTCTTCTCATAATCCTTCTCCTCCTTCGTTTTATAATTAGGGAAATAATAGCTTTTCTTGA
The DNA here is from genome assembly GCA_949715475.1 of Microchrysa polita. NCBI lineage: Eukaryota > Metazoa > Arthropoda > Insecta > Diptera > Stratiomyidae > Microchrysa > Microchrysa polita. The sequence continues at coordinate 96,209,499 of OX454418.1, forward strand.
TATCATTCCAATTAGCACTAATGTCAATATGGCGCTAATGTCAAAAGCAACAGCTATCGGGCTATCGGCTAATGTGCGCACTCACTAACAACCAAACAGTTTAGTTGTAAAAGTGTGCGGAGAGACTGTCCAATCCGACCAAACTATCGTACGATAGTACGGTCTGCAGTGTGCGGTGGCCCTTAGTGTACCTAGTGGAGACATTTGCATTTTACGCCATAACTATCGGATGCTAGAGGCAAAAATGGTTCTCTTCTGGCTAATTTTTTTTCTAGAATCAAGTATTTATCTCCTATAGACAAATAATGAAATATAGTCACCATTCTACCGGTTATTCATCATAACATTGGAATATAATTAATTTTTGTTTTCTGGCAGTATTGCGTAACACCGATTTACTAATAAATATCACATAGGAAAATGTATCCAATGTGAAAAACTATCCATATTCTCCTGATCTTGCTCCACCAGAATTTTACATTTTTATCGGTTTATATGTTTTGCGAAGCACGGTGGAACGTGCCTGACCAACGCTACACATGTGCTACTGCTGAAAATATGGAACGACGAGGTAATCCCCGAAGATTGGCGAAAAAGCATAGTCTGCCTAATCCACAAAAAGGGTGACAAGCTGAAGTGTGAGAATTACAGGGGCATATCATTAGTTTGTACGGCCTATAAGATTTTATCGAAAATTCTGGAAAAGAGAATTAACCCACACGCAGAACGAATCATTGGCGTGTACCAAGGCGGCTTTAGACCTGGTCGTTCAACGACTGATCAGCTTTTTACCGTGAAGCTACTACTCCAGAAATGCTGGGAATACAACATCGACGTATACCAAATCTTTGTCGACTTCAAGCAGGCATACGACAGTATCGATCGAAATTTACTGTGCAACATTTTGGTATACCGGCAAAGTTTGTGCGACTCAAAAGGATGACGATGACTAATACCGTCTGGCAGGTCAGAGTGACCTATTTGAAACTCGTCTGGACTCAAACAGGGCGATGGGCTGGCGCCGACGCTTTTCAACCTTGCTCTAGATTATTTAATTCGAGCCATGAATAGCGGAACGCTACTCATCAAGTCGACTCAATTAGTAGCGTACGCCGACGACATCAACATCATGTCTCGAAGATTGGGTGATGCAGAAAGCCTCCTGCATAACCTCAATAACGCCACAAAGGAAGTTGGACTACATATAAACGAAACCAAAACAAAGGCTATGATGCATACGAAGACGAGGACGCCAGAAAATTCAAGCATCACAGTGGGGGACCTTAATATCGAGTATGTAGACAACTTCAACTATCTGGGTTGTAACTTATCGAAGGACGCCAACGAGACCGACGAAATTAAGCGACGGATACAACTAGCCAATAAGACATATTTCTCGGTCCTCCCTATAATTAATTCGAAACGCACAGGAACACGAAGCTCCGCGTGTACAAAATGATTATCCGAACCGTGCTATGTTATGGCTGCGAAACATGGACCCTCATCCAATCCTCCGAAATTTTGCTAGACGGATTCGAACGAAAGGTCCTTTGGCGAATTTTCGGAGCCGTTTGCGAGCGAGATCAATGGCGTACCCGGTACAACGATGAGTTGTATCAATTGTACGATGAGCTGGAAATATCGAAAATCGTCAAGTTCCAACGTTTGTAATGGGCAGGGCATGTACAACGAATGGACGATAATCGTATACCAAAGAAGGTGATGAACGCACAACGAATTAACGGAGCGAGGTTGCGTGGACGACCGAGAGCTCGCTGGGAGAACTCCGTAGATGAAGACGTCCACCTGCTGCTGGGCTTCCGAAACTGGAGGACAAGGTCACGTAACCGCGACAATTGGAGGTCCACGATTCAGGCGGCCAAAGCCCGACGTCGGACTATCGTGCAACATTGGTGATGTTTTCTTATACGCCAACTCCATTTGACAATATTCTGGAGATTAATAAATTACGCACATTGCGCTTATTTAGACCCTCATTTTCTTTGTAATTTAGGTCATACTATTACGGTGTTTTAGTGACACTGAATGGGCATCACCTGTTGTTGTTTTTGTTGTAGGGGTGCAAAAAAGCGCGAACCGCTGAGCATGTCTGCAGATGTGCTCTATGTTTCGTCGTCGTTCTCGCCTATTGTCTTATCGACAAGAACGTAGCAGCTGCAATCGGGTTGTCCCATAACGCCCTCGGAGTGATGTTAGTGGGTGCAGCGGAGCAGTTTACATCTTCAACATGAGACGCACCACCTGACCTAAACTGAGCCAGTGGCTCTCGGGAACATAGTCTCCTCTGGCGACATGGGTGGTGGGGGCTCTGAGAGGACTCTTATTCCCACCTAGTCTCCCTATCGACCAATTCACAATTGTTGTGTGAATATCTGCTATATCCGCGTGGTATACGTACAAAACTATTGGTAGGTCCCTTTTGTATCTCTGGACTTCTTTCTCGAGATGTCACGTGTTAGTGACCGAAGACGACTTAGAGTCACATAGGTGATCTAGCGGGAAATGTTTAGTTTTTAATCATTCAATTCATCACCTTCTAAAAGTATCAAAGACGATTTAATTGCAGTTGGTAAACTAGTGAGGTGGATCTTCATCATTGTAAGTTAGAAAAACGAAGAATCAGTCATTGAGAATGAGCAACCTTTTTTATATTTTTGTTTGAAATAAAACACGCACGATGGAACAACTGTAGGAACCGACCTGTGAGTATATCGAACGAAGCAATAAGTGAACTTGCCGCGGAGAGTAGAAAAAACTCAGAGCTAAGAGTCAGGTGTCCGGAATAAAGCGACCAACCGTCTTGAATCCTGTAGGCAGCGCCCGCTATAAGGGGGGGGCAAGCCGGGCGGTCGCCCGGGGCGCCAAATTTGGGGGCTAGCACTCGAATAAAAAAAAGAAATAATAACCAGAAGGAAAGAAATCAATATCAACTTCCATTTAGTGGAAACGAAACCTACAGATGAAATATAAAGTTGAAAGTTGTGTTTTGAAGATGCAAAGTCCTTGCGAGGCCTCTGATAAAAGGGACTGCATTTAGAATCCTAAAATGCTGAGTAGCAATTGCGCAAATTGTGCGTCTGTGATGCTATCACCCGCCCTACGTCCGTTCTACTTTACAACAAAAATTGGAGGTGTATGTGCTACTTTCGTCCTCCAATTGAAAATTTAGTACCTCTCTTGACCAGCATTAAGGATTATATTTGAACCTTCTGTACATGATCCCTTGTTCTTACTAAAGGGGAGGGCCACCTAATTTTTAAATAGAGGAAGAAATTATAGAACGTAATCTTATTATTGAATCGTGGCAATTTCAATTCCGGAAGTAAGGTCTAAAACTTCAGTTTAGTCTATTGAATCGGAGGAGAGCACGTCGCCGTCGCGGCAATCTCCCGATCTCCTCGTGGATGGATCGCCTTAGTTGATTCCAATTGCATCAATTCATTCATGACAAAATGTTTGAGTTTCAGTAAGATGAGGGATGGAATCACAGTACACATTACTAGAGCCGCAGTAGCAATACTTCCTAATTGTTTTTTTTTTCTGGATATGCCTGATTCCCCCTATTTAGCTAGCTTTGACCTTCTTCTTTATAAAAATTCCCAGTATGGGCGTAGGCTGGATTTCCCCAAGACATAAACATTAAACATCATACCCCTAGCCCGGAATTGGTATAGGGGGTCGAAGGTATATAATTAAACTTTATGACAACAAAAATATTAAAAAAAGGGTTAACAATTTGAGAAAGGTTAATCCAGACCGACCTTTGTCTTTTTAACTAGAAATGGCATCTGCATGGGTTTTACTCCTGAATACATGACCTTTGTCACAAAATTTATCCCTTTCAGACGAAATGTCACACGAACTTTTTCCAAAGAAAAGTTCGTGTGACGTATCCTTTATTCTAACGGCTAAACATGGCGGACAGCAAAGACTCTATAAAGTAAGCCCAGAAGTCAACACGGATAATATGGGCTTTTGGGCGGCGAAATTTTTTCTTGAATGAGGTTGGTTGGGCAACATGATTGCAAAATATAGGTAGTTAGGATCCTCACAAAAAGACTTAGAATGTCACTTACGCAATAATTTAAGTTTCAAAAGTCTAGGTCAAGCAAACGCGGATAGGATATGTATATGATGATTAGGTGTGTTTTTTTGGTTATCCCGTGTAGGTTTGGGTAACGAAACTCCATATAAAAAAAATGACAGCTGACGCACCTGTCATTTTTTTTATATGAAGTTTCGTTACCCAAACCTGCACGGATAACCAAAAAAACACACCTATTATAATGACGCCTACATGTGGGTGTTCAACAACGCCATCTAGATACATCAAGGCCGCAACTCAGCTGGATAATGACGCCATGGATCCGTATTCAATTTATTGACGGCTGCAAAAAAAACAGAAACAAACATAAGCACGTCATCAACAGCAAGAACAAGGCAGTGAGACTAAACATTACAAAGTGGCACACAGACGGGCGAGTGTACTTTTTTTCGCGAGTTTCGTCTAGAAAATGTGTTGTTTGAACGGCAAACAATTAATTAAAAAGATAGTGGTTCCCAAGCAACAATTCGTTTGCTTTAAAGAAGCACTCCATACTGTAGCAATCATATAGTACCACGAAATTCATTTATCGTGTGACATCGCTTAAAGTAATATTTTGATCCGATAAAACATCCTTAAAGTATTTCCCGGAAAAAAGCTTATATCATCATTATGGAATAAATTTAAAGATGGTGGTATAAAACTTCGAAAAAAGTGTCTCTAAACGTTAACATTAAAACGTACTCCTTTAAATACTCCACTCTTGTGTTTACTGGATGATACAGCACACACATGCAATGGTCTCTCTAAGTTAACTCACACACATGCATTATATTCTTCTATAGCACAGTCGGTGTCATTTGTATAGTGTGACATTCGTATGGTCATCCAATAAATTGTTCACCGAAGTTTTATAGAAGGATGGACTTTGTGATTTAATGAACTGACACTTATGAAATGCTCTGGAATACCACGTTTCTTGATTTGAATTCATTGAAATATTGCTTGAAACCAACATTTCCTCAAATATAACCTTTATAGACAGTTTAAGGGTTGGAGACACTGCAATTGAATTTAATTTCATAAGGTAGACTGGTTATTATTAAACACCAAAATTTAATAAGAGAAAGGAAATAGAAAACTATTCCATGCATCAGAGAAATGGGAATGTGAATATCGAATAATAACCGAAAAATCTTCCAAATATTTATGGAAAAGGTCCTAATTGAACCAAAGGATATTATGAATATGAAGTATGACATCAGAGGCAGAGATAATGACGACCACTTTCGGCCTAACTAGAACTAAAAAACGCAAATTACATGCATACGCAGATTAAGTGAAACCAAAGAAAGATTTTAAAACAATACCAAAAGCAAACCTCTGTTACTAAGGAAAAAGTTCAAGCTACTGCAACTTTCGGAAAAAGTTTTTTCGGCTAATATTCGTTATTTTATTACATTTTTACAAAAAAAAATCAATATTTAAAGAAAATGCCCAGTTTATGTGGAAAAACGGATACCTGGTTATCAAAATGTGGAGGCTCTCTCATGATGCAGCGATATATTGCTTACAATGGCCTAGGCTGCTAAGTTCAAATCACTGTTTCCATGGCCAAAGCTTCTTTTGGTCATCATTGAATCTTTGGAAGTTATATTCGTTTTTTTTTGCGGCACAATTTGGTTTAAATTTCACTTCTTTCTTAGAGTTCTTCATCGTTGCTCACTCATCACTCGGGGTTGTCATTCACTTTCTTGCAGACAGCGCCAAGATTTGTTTTTATTTTGTTTTAAAACATTTTTTTGTTTGGTAATAAACAGTTTACCATATAAAATAAAATTCAATAGTAGCGTATTCAATGTGTAAACCAGGACTAATGCTGGCATCTATCGATGCTCAAACCAACCTTCTAAGTTCTGATTTTTGTTTATGTTTCGAGCCACTGGTGATATTTTTTATTTGAAAATTTATATGGGGAACTCAAAAATTAATAAGAATATGTTTTGTGCATCGATCCTTGCGAATAAAATGACTGCAATCAAAGAATTAAATATTGTCAAAATACTTATGCCGCACGAGAATTACGCCCCAATCTTTTCTCTTTTCTATAGCATGAGAGTCCGAAAGAAGACAGGAACAATATTGAACATATTTATTGCTGTCGATATGTACTTTAACTTCGATAAAATAAATTTACCGTTATTTGCTTCAGTTAAACAAAACCAGTGTCGAGGCTCGAGAGTATGAGATGTAAAAATACATATGCCGACTAGTGTATTTCAACGGCGTACATAATCTACTATCAATCTGCCTGGGATAGCCCCTAAGGGGCGGTAATTTGCCCTCTTGCCCGGGGCGGCGTAAGTGCTAGAGCGGGCGCTGCCTGTAGGATAGTCCCGCATTTTGCAAGTCTATCCGCATGTTCTAGAAGTTTTTCTCCAAGCATTCCAAAGTACTCCCTAAAAATCCTTCTCGGAATGACTTCCTTTGAAATTAAAAAGGGTACATATATAGTGATAAAAAGAATGCACGATTTCCTTCCTTAGGGTCTTTCGTTTTTCTAGACAATTTTTCCTACAGCCGTAGGCCTTCTACTTCATACCGAAGTATTGACTATAAGGCCTTTCTAGAAGTTCTTAAAAACTCCATTCCGAAGTACTGAAAAGAAGTTATTTGCTAGAAGACTTTCTCGAATAATTCTAAGCCCTCCCAAAGAAGTCCTTTTCGAGATGCCTTTTTTCCGCGGACGTGCAGATTGGTACATATGAAGGTATAGGTAAGAAGGCCTTTCTTTCTCTCCTTTGACGTACACACATGGTCAATCCTGATCCAGTTTTTCGTTCGATTTTCAAAAAACGAAAATCCAAAAAGGGATTTGAAATCTCCGTGTGTGCGCGAAACCAGAAAGGTCTTGCTGCTGACTCTTTTTTCCTACCGGGTTTGTCTCTGCAAGTGTTTAACTTACCTTCAGATGCAGATGCAGTTTACATCTTCAACATAATTCATATTCGTCGTGATTTGTCGTAAATCGTTTGAACATTATGGTTTTGTGGTCCTACTCTAGATTTTTTAGCAATTCCCTGCACATTCTACTACGCACAAACTTCTGTCCGAGCCAGATACAGTTTTCATACTTGATACTGCGTTCGCTTTGTTCTGCGTTGCTCTACGTTGTTTTTCGTTTTCTTTTCTCGCTGGGGAACCCCAAAAATTTTCAAATAGGAAACATCATTAATACGAACCGGTCAAAAAAAATGTTAGGTTAACAAATTGTCAATTGACATTTGACAGATTATTAACTCTCATCCCTACTAGATCGGACCCCACGTGAAAATAAACCAGCATCCCATAACACAGTTCCTTAGCCAAAATATCCTCGTCAAATCTTCTATTTTCACCCGAAAATGGGTAAAACACGGAAAACTAAACGTCTTGGCCCAAAAGTCAATCCACTCGGCATTCCCACTAATCGTGAAGCAGACCAAAATGAAGAATTGTACGGCATCGGTGATCATCCGGAAGGACCAATCCAGGCGATCTTTGAACAACTACAATCCGTCACCATTGAAGATAAAATGAACGCCCTCCAGTCGTTGGCACTAATGTCGGGAAATATTGACAAGGCTCGCATCATCTGTTCCAGTGAAATAATTCGTGTGGCAGCGCCTCTTCTCATGGATCCGAACCAGTCGCTCCGGAATGCAACGGCTGGAGCTCTAAGAAATTTGTCTGTTTGTGGTGTGGACGTCTGTGAAAATTTGGTCGAGCAGGATGTTTTAACACCGCTCCTGGCATTGTTTGCTGAGTATGCCAGCAGTCCGAATTGGGTGCCGACATTTGACCGGGAATTGAACAATGAAATGGACGAACGTTCGGATACGTTTTTGCAGGTGGGATTGGAAATGACCTTTCCGAAAAGTGTCTGTTTCTACTAACTCCTGTTATTTTCATATATTTCAGGCAATCAGCATATTGTGGAATCTATGCGAAAGTACCTCTGTGGCTCTGGATAATTTCAATCAGACTACAATTGTTCAAAGTTTCATACGATGCTTGGATTGGAACATTTTCGGATTAGACATTTCAATTGCTGTCGCTCAATGCCTTCTGGTTATTTCCGAGGATAATGCTAACTGTTGGACTATTTTGAATAATTTCGTGCAGGAATTTTTGTGTTTGTTAAACGTGGATGGTAGCTTTGATCACTCATATTTACGAACCCTCGCTGCAGGTACAGTTGTTCAGCATGGCATTGTCATTGGGTCATATCCATATAATTTTTCTTCTGTTTAGGTATTCTTTCTAATGTACCCGCCCTCTGCGCCGCACATTCAACAAAAATATTTGAAGCTCTCGCTAGAACACTAGACCTAAACCATCGTGAAGTTTTGAGTAATGTTAGTAGCAAGCTTCCGCTTTTAGATGAGCAGGATGCAATGATTGATGTTTCTGATAATCAGAACGCTATGGAAGGTAAGTTGGTTCTCGTTTCTAGAAGAAAAGAGAATGGGCGACCTGCCAGTACCACAGACAGATATGCTAAGGTTTAGTTGTGTCATGTGCTTTGCAGACGAAACCGATGAGGCTGCATCAAGACGTCGGCGTTTGCAGGAGCTACCATCTGGAGTCGAAATAGAAGTAAAATCAATAGATCGGCTCTTAGAAGCCCAGAGAGTTGCTGCGGAAACAATTACGAATATTTGCTCTTCTGACGATGATGGTAAGTGACCCGCCGTATATGCATTTTCGAAATGAACTTTAAAAATTAACGAACGGAATCCTATTGCAAATAGAATGGATCGATAGCGACAATGAAGAAAACTCGGATGCTGAGAGTGTTCACGATTACGAAAACTCTACAAACGGCTCTACTAATTTGCAAAATATGGACAAATTGCCAGTAGAAATTTTGGAAGTTATCAAATCGTTAGGTTTAATAGAAAAGGCAAGTCTTCCGAATTTTTTTGTAGCATTTTATTTTTATTTTTTTTATTTTTTTATAGCTTTGGCAGCGAGCTCAGCCAATACCTGAAAATGTGTACCTTATATTGCAGGAGAGCAGGACTCGCCTAGCAAAAAAGTAAAAACTTTTAATTATCAAAATGATTAAATTCAAACAACTCTTTTCATAATCGCCTAGGGTACGTAGTCTTCGCCTCTCAGCACTATTGTGCCTGCAAAACTTGTGCAATACAATGACAACTGAAGATCTTGGCGGTCCGCCAGCCATCTATGGAGTGTGGCTTGATCTTGGACAACAGGTGTTTCAGGGACCGAACGATATCGTAATTTTAGAGCCAGCCACTTCACTTATGCGCGCCTCGCTTGAACATCTGAAACACAGTCCGGAATTATTCAAGCAAATGACTCAAAATGATTTGGAACTTATACTAAACGGTTTGAAAAATTGCGCCGAGGCCGAGATTCGTGCAAATTGGCTTCGCATGTTAGGCATTTTGGGTTGTCTGTTGCCGGAAGCATTAGTGAAAATTATTATTGCATTTATATTGGAGACATGTTTACAGGTATGCTATTGCAATAAATCTAAATTCAAATTGTGAAAGAGGAATATTAAAAAAGACTTCTAAACAACAGGAAGACGAAGTTTGGACAATTTCCGAGGCAATTGACGCTCTGATGGATATGTTTTCGGACAATGACTGGGAGCAAGTGTCATATGAAGTGAATTTACACCAAAAATGCGTTGAATTGGAGAAGATATTTAAGTCAAAGGTTGGTTCAGTTTTCAGTTAGTTGTTGTTGCCATATTTAAAATTTGCTCTAATTTCGACAGCTTCGGCAACAGAAACGTGACTTAAAGGAACGTTACCCGGCTGTTGTGACGGTGAAAACGAATTTTAGTAGATTCGTGAAATACGTTGAACGGCAAATGAAAAGTTATAAACCAATAACAACGAGCTAGACTGCATTCAACGTGTCATCATCAATTATGAGAATTTAGTTTTAAGAGCATTTGTGTTTGACGTACAATAATTTGTATATGAAAGTTTTATAGAATGAATTTATTGTATAGTATACATGAATATTTTATAAAGATGAATTATTTTTGATTTAGTGATAAGATTTCTTCTTTTTTTATTCGTTTCCATGACTAACTAATAAGGGTTGAAAATGTTGAATCCCTAATGGCAATAGCGGCCACTCAAGAAATTTTGTGTAAGCTAAGGACAGCAGATAGGAGGTGTTACCTAACGTATTAATGGCTATGTCCACCCATGCGCGCTTTCGTCTTCCCTATCGTCTTCAAGCTCCGTTTCAACATTGAACTTGGACGGGTAAATGATAAATTCTTTCGTTAATAGTATGAATAGATGGTGAGTTGTTGACATTCAACATTTGCAATTGCGTTCAAGAATGAATGCTTTTCTTCAATAGCGCCGACATCTCAGTTTCAATTGTCAAAATGACGAGGACGAACGAAAATTGAAAGTGTCTAGACAGTTCCAATAATAAAATGTTGAGAATCATCATCTAATTAGATCAGGCATGTCAAACTCGGTTGGATTTGAGTTTGACACCCCTGAATTAGATCATTAACATCGCAAAAATATTCAAATAAATTTAATCCAAATTAGATTTACAAATTGTTATATTGTCTAGAAATAAAATTCTGTTTACATCCACTAAGCACAATAAAATCACACAAGAAAATATTCAAAATGTCCCAATAGGAAAAAGTGCGCTTCAGAAGGGCAAAAGGAGGGCTTCTCGGGAAGCAGAGAAGCGCTTCCCATTCCATTCCTCCTCATGTACTTTTTAGCATTGCATGTCCGCGGCGGCAAGCAGTTCCTTAAGATGCGCTCCAGAAGCGCTTGTAGAGAAGTGAGTGGTAAGCGCTTCTGGAGCAGCTACAAAGAGTCTATATTTTTCTATTACGATCTTGAAGTGCTCCCTCACCATTCGTAATTATACTTCTGTGGAAGCACTTCCTCCGAAGCACATTTGGAAATGATGAGGAAGCGCTTCTACATCGCTTCTATCGGAAGCGCTTCTATTTTTCCTATTGGGGTATTAATATCACTTTATCAAACGATTCGCAAGTGAAGATGAGCTACATGCACGAAAAGCTTTCCATTGGCTAAGCAGATCCAGTGCATACATTTTGTTCCGAATACATTGTTGCAATAGAATTGTCAGACGTGGAGCGGAGCTGAGATCCGATTATCTCTTTATCTGTCGATCTCACCGTTTATGGTGTTTTTCTAACTCACGACCCATGTGACGGACTATGATCTCACTCAGATGTTAAACGAGAGTACCCATTTATGGGGATAAATAACACTGCTGAGCGTGCTGTTGATCTCAACACCACAACAAAAATTAACTGCTTTTTTGTTGAAGTGTTGAGATCAACAGCACGCTCGGCAGTAGATCTTGGAAATTGGATGTGACTAACACATCTGCGGCCTTATTCCAATATTGGACTGCCAGCAGTCATTTTAATATGGGGCAATATTGAATTTCATGTAAGAAATTTCAGTATTGGGTATTGTGTACATTTTGTTTATTGTGTTCAATAAGGATTTTTTAGTATATAGTTAGAACCTTCTATTTTAAAATTTAAATATTTAGAAAAAAATACTTTATAAGATTAGAAGTCATTTTCATTTCTTTTCAGTGAAGGGGCCCTTCACTTTAAGAGCCGTAAATTGTTCTTAAACTATATTTCCGTTTGAACCCAAAAATAGATTCCATTGAATTATTGTGTGGCAATCCTTGACGCAAGGGCTTAATATACAAATTAGAGAGATGTGCAGCAAATAAACTCTTTTTGTGAACTTAAAATTTAAATCAGATTTAGAAAATGGGAGAATTTGACTTGATCTTTGTAAGAACGAAAAAAATTGAAATTAACACTTATGGATCTGACTACAAAGAGACATGGCGACGGAGCTTCATTTTTGGCAAAAAGTCCATAGGACTCCCAGACCTTCGAATAACAGCTTCCGATTTAGCGGCTTAAAACTAGGCTGTGACGAGCAAAATCTATAACGAATATAGAGGTACGGAAATTTACTAAATAGATGCGAATTTCGTCTAAATCTGCTAATTTTAGCGAATTGTTGCAAAATGTTCTAATTTGTGCTTTTCCCACCAAAAGTAAATTCTTCTAAAACAAAAAAAAAATTAAAATTTTTCATTTCAGACTGTTTTTTTTTTTGTCAAAAGATTCCCATTTTACAGTAGAGAAATTTCGAAATGCAAGGAGTTCGCTGAATGACGAACAATGGCTTGCGAAACACCGAGACCGAGCAAGCTGTTTAGTCGGAGGTTGGATGAATAGCGAAAGAGCGGTTTTTGGCAGGCTGGAGCGGAGCCATTTTTGCTTTGGAAGTCGCTCCACTCCGCTCCGCTCCAAAGTAAAAAATCAAGAAAATTCCGAGATAAAAAATTTAATTTTTTCGACGAAATTTTTCATTTTATGGCACTATTTGATGATTTGGACGATTTAAAGGCGAAGAATTCGTTGAGAGACTTGCGAAATTTCGGATTATTGTGAAATTCCATGACAGAAAAGTCCTGTACTTGCTGAATGAAACGACCGTTTTAATTTAAATTAGTTATTAGGTGCATTTTATTGAATGGAGTACAGGACAGCTTCCATAACAATTTAATAGATCTCGTTCTATATGGGATGTCCGAGAACTATCTGATAAAGGCACCCAAATATGATTCCTGGTGATATTTCCAGCAAAAAGGAGTATAAAAAAGCCCGAATTATTAGTTCTTCAGCTACCACAGACATTTAAAGATTTTTCAAAAATTTAATACTCATATTACCTACATATTTTCTTTCGGTCGTGGCCAACAATTTTTCCTAAGAATAAACCCAATAAAAATCGGATAAGCAGTTTACGCTGTGTAAAAAAGCTTCAAAGACAAAATTGTGTGATCTTACTTCATAAAAAATTTTTTTCCGACGGAGGTCTTAGTGGTAGCATTTTTGTAAAATCCTTAAATACTTTTGGCTGTCATACAAACCTCCTAAAATACAATTTCGGACTTTTTTACAAAAAAAAAACACATTTTTTAAAGTGCTGTATCCTGGGATCCTTTGCACCTACAAAGCTATGGTTACACTCAAATTAAAGAAGATTTTCTTAGCTTTAAAAGTGCAGTGGACGACTTACTTGTAGGAAGTACCTTTTAGAAATTACAAACAAAAATATGAAAATGTTGAGGTTTTTTTAGGGTTACGGCGTTAGCACAGGTTTTTCGAAGTTGCAAACTTGATGGTACACTTCTGGTATCTATCCTAACAATATCCCAAAACAACAGAGCCGAGCAATTTTTTGCGACCTAAAATCGTTAAATGACTGGCCTAATAAACCAGAATTTTCTTATCCCCTAACAGAACTAGGCTCTAGAATGGGGCAATTTTTGCAATATGTACATTTATTTAACAGAACAATAAGTGTAATCTCGTAAGGGTGCACACATTTTGCAATATTTCTCTCAACCGAACCTAACCGAAACATATGAAAAATATTTTGGATTGGATTTATTAGAATATCTTGTTACCGTTACAGAACAAAAATGTCTGAAAATGTTCGTCTTACAACTATGCTTATAACGGCAAAAATGCGTGACCAACCATTTTTTAATGATTTTTTTCGTAATGGGCACCGATTTACTATCACCCGCTTTCAGATTGAACACTAAAACTATACTTTACCGAGCTTACCGGAATCCCTTGGTTTTGCTGTTATGACTTCCAAGAAGACAATAGAGAATCAAATAAAAAATTTTAAATAACAATTTATATATTAAATTTAAATTGTTAGTATTTTTTTTACAACAAAATATTATGTAATAAACAACGATTCTATACAAGATGCGTAAAACAATATTCTTCTTAAATACATTTTCGTTAATCGATTTAATTTCTTACAAAATAATGCAATTTATTTATATATACAATCAAATAAGCTCTCTTAATCTATTATACTAAATGGGTTACGCAAAGCGTCCTTGCTCAAAGTTTATTCGGTATTTTTTTAGATGAATTTATGAAAATTATTTTTAATTATCGATCCTTATAACATTCCATGGCCTTATTAATCGTGTACTTATAGCAGATCAACTGCATCAGTGAATTATATTCATTTCAAAAATATTTTCTACCATCTATGCATCTTAAGTTTATTCACAATGTTCTGGCTAGGCTTTAATGTAGTACGCGTTGTATAGTTACAAACATATAATTCAAAAATATTATTTCTTCTCTTTTTGAATGTTAAGTGTTTTTTTTTTCTGGAACATGGAATTATTAAAATGTCAGTTTAAAATTTATCTTTTTCATAAAAAATATATCTTTTGTTCTTTTTACAGATATTTTATTTCATGGAATTTTCAGTTTGCATATACGTAATCTTCTCTTTGTATTAATGAATGCGTGTACATTTGTACATTTAGTCGATTGTGAAATGTTCGATAAAATACAATGAATAGAGATGTTGTGTATATTAACGTAATTTTCTGTAATGGAAAAGTAAAATCGAAGAAAAAACAAGATGATACTAGAAAATTTTGAAGTAATTCGATTCCGATGAAATATAACCTGTATAAGATTTATTACATTAAAAAGTTTGCTTTTTAAGCGACAATCGTGATTATGTTCTATTCTGATCCATTTTTTACTTGTATGGTCAGCGTTATTTTTAAACACATAGAATCTGCTTTCCTATACAAAATAACGATATCATGTTATAAATTCTTCAATAACAGGACTATCAATTTCTTCCTGAAAGACACATTGAATATCGGCACGGCACATTGGACAATATTGTAATTGGTGGCTACAAATGCTGCAGAACCCTCTGTGAATAGATAATATGATAAGTTCATTCAGTCAAAGGATTATGTTGGTATAAGCTGTTGTTACCTGTGTTTGCACGGTTCCAATCGCATTGTTGCCTTCTTATCAAAACATATCGTACATGAATCGTCCCGTACGCTTACTCTTCTCAACTTCTCCAAGAAAATATGTCTGGGAAGAACAACCTGTTAAATGTATAAAACGTTTAGTGAAAATTGCTATTTAGTATTGCTTAATCTTACTAAAACCATCATAACACTCACCTTATCTTGGGCCTTTAATGTGGCATTATCATTAAAATTTTTGAAATTCCTATTTTTAGGTGGATGTCGAAATGGTTCTGCCCCAAAATTAAATCTACACTGTTGAAATGACATAAAGCTTGCTGCTGCAAAAAATCCACTTCTGAAAATGTTACAAGACAATTTTGTGTCATACATAGATCGCTCAAAATCAAATGACGAAATCACTTACATAGCATTATTAAAGACTTGCTTAAACACTGAACTTTCAGTACCGTCTAAACTAAAGATTACTTCGTGCGTATCTAAATCTAATAAACAGCCTAAAATTGAACCCGCATGCCATACGGGCAGCTGATGACTGACCGATTTGGCATTATGCCAAATTAGACGGCGACAGCCATCAAATGCAATCGAGTATTTGTCATCGCCGATGCCGTAACCGTCGTCACTTAGAAAGCTTGAGTCCTTTGTCGCCCAACCGATTTGCATAACACCAGGCGTTATGATCATAACTTCATAATACCAGCATCCAGAACTAACCTGTAGGTGCCAAAAACGGGATTGATTGAAATACACTACAAAATACTTATAGAAACTAATTTAGCCTTACCTGGAACGTACAGCGCACACTTTCAAAGGTGTATGCATCACAACGAGCTTCGATGCCATCTGGTGAAATTTTCAAATATTCACTCACATCCTTTGTGTTTAACATAACGTTCACATTAGAAACGTCCACAGTCTCATAGGAATATTTTCTACCTTCAACCGTAACTAGAAAAAGAAGAAAAGTTCATTCGCGTTTACTTACGAATTATGTCCAAATTTATAAGCCAAAATAACATATGTACATAAAACATAAATTTATAGGGCAAGAGCGTCGGTGGAACTGTTTACTTATATCACAGAGTAAAGCCAATAAAAAATTTAAATTTGTTCAATCATGATCATGAGGATAGTACCCCAATCCACCGTTTTTAACGGTAACTATTGACAGAAATGAAATATTACTTCATACTTGTTCCATTATGTGATCGCCTTCAATATATTTTGCATCTAATGATCCTAAATTCGATTGTTGTTAGAAAACGTTTTCGATTGGCTATACAATAATCCTCAGCGAGTAACAAGTTACTCGAGTACTGTGTTACTCGTGTGGTTCCTGTTAACCCCTTGTGGGGCATAGGACATCCACTACGCTTATTTTCCACCTCGTTCTGTTCTGTGTCATCGTCTTTAGGTCTGACCACCTCTTGCCTAATGAAGCAGCCTCACTATTAACCGATCTTCTCCACGTATTTCTTGGGCGTCTTGGACTGGCTCCTTGTGGGTTCCATTCTAGGGCCTGTTTTACAATATTTTTTGGCCCTCTTCGAAGGGTATGACCTATCCATTGCTACTTTCGCCTTTTGACAGAAGTGCCTATCCAATCCAGGCCTGTCACATTAGGGAGATCATCATTCGAAATAATCTCCGGTTAGCGGATTTTTAGGATACGCCGTAGACACTGGTTGACGAAAGTTTGCAGCTTAGTTGTTATCTCAATTGGTCATCTTCCAAGTTGAACAGCCATAAAGAAGCACAGATTTTACACAGATTCGGATTTTGTTGCGCCTGGAAATGTTGTTATTTTGCCCGAAGAAAGTCAAAGTGAAGAAGACTAGCCTTGTTTATACGCAATTGCACACCAGCGTCCGCACCACCATCTGCTGTGACTATGTTTCCGAGGTAGCAGAAATCGTCAACTTTTCCGACTGCCTGACCCGAAACACAAATTCCGCTTTGTCCCCCTGGATCAGAACTCAGCGTTTATCCTGAGCCCAGCATTACACCTTTCACAATGCAGAGCATCGGTCATTTCACCTACATCCTAGTTTTTATTTGATAGAAGACAAATATCGTCAGCATAGTCTAGGTGATGCACGTGATCAAACATTTTCCCTGATCCCTTTCATTTGGTTTTGTAGCGCGCTCACTAGTACATCGTTAATGGCTATAATCAAAAGAATAGGTGACAAAATGCAGCTTTGTCTCACTCCACTGTGCACCTCACAAGGATATGAAAGCGAATGCAAAACATGACATTGGGCTCCCTGATAAGATTTCTTGATGATAGAAATTATTTTATCTGGAATGTCCCTCCTACGAAGAGCTCTCCAGATATACTCCCGATCAACACTATCGAACGCCTTCTCGAAATCAATGAACATGAGGTGTTGTTGTTGTAGCGATTCAAGAGAATTTTCTCTTGAATCGAAGGGGGTCTTGACAGCTCTTGGCCGCCGTTTTAACAACGGGTAGCTCCGGGACGATTTACATCGAAGAACCGGCTGCCGTAGGAGCATTTTATGGACAACACACACATCCATGGGTCACAGTGGGATTCGAACCCACTCACCGTCAACTCAGAGATATCAGAGATCTGCCACTGAGCCACCGAGCCACCGAATGCCCCAAAATGAGGTGTAATAGGGATTGCTCAATAATAATTCGGAGAGTGTTTTTATGGTCACTACATGAAAAACCCTCACGAATGCAAGCCTGTTCACTACTTAAGGTGCGATCAACTTCATCCTTGGTCCGGGTTAAAATAATTTTAGCCATCAACTTGGAGACAGCTGGAAGTACGCCAAATATTACAATCCTTAAGGTTACCCTTTTTCGGAATTTTATTAATCACGCGCTTTTTCCATTCACCTGGAAGAGTTTCGGTTTCCCAACACTTTCTGTTTAGGGGAAGCAGAATATCCGCTGTAGCGTTTGAATCCGCTTTAAATAATTTAACCGCAATTCCATCTATCCCGGGGCCTTAGCGGCGTCCATAGATTCGATAACCCGCTTTAATTCCGTCTTAGATGGTGGAGGGACGTCTTCTTCCGTCGTTGGAGGCTCGAAGCGGTTGTTTAGGACCCCAAAAAAGTGATCTTTCCATCACTGAAGCTGCTGTTCTTCGGTAACCGATACCCTTCTTTATCTTTCACAGGATGGTCAAAGGCCATTGGACCAGATGGCATTTCAATGGTCATGCTGAAACACCTAGATCTTCCGGCCATCGAATATCTAACGATGGTTTCCAACTTGTCGATATCTACGCTTGTCATCCCTGAATTCTGGAAAAAGGGACGAATCATCCCCCTTCTCAAACCCGGTAAAAGCGCGAAACTCGCCGAATCCTACCGTTCAATCACAATTGTATCACCCGTTGCAAAGACGCTCGAAGCACTCATCCACCCCACCCTTGTATCGCATGCTGAGCTAGCTTCTCACCAGCATGGCATCAGGAAGATGCATAGCACCACAACAGCCCTGGATATGATCACCCATCACACCCAAAATGGCCTCAACCAGAAACAGCCCTGTGACAGAACCGTCCTAGTGGCCCTCTACCTGTCGAAAGCCTTCGACACGGTCATTCACTCTGCGTTGTTGGCCGATCTCCTAAATATGCATATATGCATGCTGCACAAGAGGTTAGATGGATTGCCAACTATCTAGCTGGGAGGCAATCCTTCACAGAGTTTCGGGGCAGTTGTTCAAAGCACAGGAAAATTAAGTATGGAGTTCCACAGGATAGCGTACTCTCTCCTACATTGTTTAACATCTACCTGTCGAGCCTTCCCACACCACCAGAAGGTATCGAACTAATTTCCTATGCAGACAATTGGACAGTACTTACCTCGGGGAATGATTTAAATGCCATGTGTGCTCGACTGAATGACTATATTGAGAAACTGGTGGAGTTCTTCAATATGCGCAACCATTTCGCCGTCTAAATGTACTGCAACTCTTCTCACCACCTGGACGCAGGAATTTTCGGAGGTGCTTGGGATCCGTACTGGTAAGCATGCTGAAGGCAAAAAACAACAAAAACAAATTGTTGTTGGACGGTGGATGTGACATGCTCAAAAAATGATTTGAGAATCCACCGTCCAGTTTGTTCATAGTGGAACATCACGTGTGTATACTCCGCCAGAGATGCGACACACGACAGAACAATTTTTTTTTGTTTTTTTTTTTTGTTGATCCGGTTCTCTGACACATAGTTAGAAACAGTGGCCGTGTCGAATCGGTGGCTAGCCATTGCCTAGCCCCACTCAAAATAATTCGACACCAGGGTGTATTTCTAGTCCTATATAAGAGGATCGAACACCTTTGCCTGGTTGAGTCCGATAATGCCTCTCATGGTATTACATGGCGCGCTGCATACGTAGAGGCATCTGACGAGAATTGTAGCGCGCCATGTAATATCATTTCAAACCCGACTCGAGATACACTTTGTGTGCCGCATTTATGCTGGAGTTTGCACACAGAAGTGATATCCCACTATAGTATAGTGGTCACAAACCGTTTGTGACACAAACTGGAATAAGAGCCTTAATTCGTACCTATCTCGAATAGACCCGGACATCCAGAACATTTGTCCGAGCTGCATTGGTGCGCCACACGATGTGGACCACCTGTTTCGATGCCCCGCTGCACCCACTAACCTCACTTCGAGGGCATTATGGGACAACCCTATTGCAGCTGCTACGTTCTTGTCGCTTGAGACAATAGGCGAGAACGACAACGAAACTTAGAGCACATCCACAGGGACTCACACCCTTCTGCACCGCTACAACAACAACATGGATAGAGATCAGGGTCCCCTGTGCAAACCCATTCCCGAGGTACACTATTCGCTAAAGACATCTCAATAGCAGGTGAGATCCTCCTTCGGCCCCCTTAAAGGTTAGGCCTCACTCTGAACTCAGGAGTGAATATCCCAGGTTCATTTGCCCTGTGAGTACCCCTAGCTGCTCAAAGCGATGAGTATCGCTGCTTTTCACGTCTGGATGGCTCCCTTCAGTATAATAGTCAGCACTGTGACTCGGGTAGTGTGGCCATCAACCCACAAACTGGCTAGGTATAGGCATATTGCACAGCACCATTTTTCCTAAATATATCCCTTGAGTTTCAGGTAATGCCGCCAATTCCGAGGATTTACACGTTCGCTTATAACGGATTCCACCCCAGCAAGAAAACACTGCGACGTGCTCGACTTAATATATATAACTGATCTTCCAAAACAAAAGGGTAAAAGTCAATCATGCCGTAAGCCACCTACGTACATGACTAGGAGGGCTCGGGATAGTCAGCGCCCGAAGATTTTTGTTCAGATCCACACCATAGCGTATCAACCATACTAGCGGCCTCCCTGTGCTGTTCTGGTCCGTGGTGTCACAGCTCAGCAAAAATCTTGGTACCATGCAACACAATTATTCTGTGTCTCATAGACTCCCTTGTCGGATATTTAAATGAACAGCGAGACTGTCTCTTTGTCATCACTTCGACTCGATTCAACTCTTTTTCAATACAAAAGCTGGGTCACGAACTCAATGCAGCGGGCATGTATCCAACGCTCGCTGTAGTGTAGTAATCCATTACTGAAATCATACAAACAAAACTGAAAAGCCACAATCTAGTCCCAATTATTTATTCTCCGCTAACCCAACCAATTCTCAAAAAAAAACGTCCTGAATACTTCACGGAAACTTGTATACTGATAAATTGTTTACACTGGAAATATATTTGCCAACATTTGCCACAAAGCCATGCATCCCCCCCCCCCGACTAGCATAATTCACGATTAAATGCATGAGTATCTCTGCCCAGGGCTAATTGTTACGTCGAGAGTCAAGGTCGGAAAAATTGTAATGTTTCTATAAGAGCAATGCAATTTATTGTTTATTTCGCGCTTAAATAAACAGATAACGTGAATCTGTACGTATTCTCTAAATGCCTATACGATTGAATGCTTCGCACATGGTTTGAGCATTTGTATTGTCCCTACATATCTTTGTTTCGGCAATAAATAAAGAAATGTTTACATATATACATGATCTGACAAGATCAAGAAACAAAATGTGAACTGAAGCTTAAGCTGATCTGTCACTGTGCGTCACTGTGACTAATCCACTGACCTTCAACTTTACCAGATCGAGATCTGCTCATCTCAAAAAGCCGGTGTTGTCGTCACGCTTTTATTGTAAATACACTTTCATTATGGCGTTAAATAATAGCCAGATAAGGAAAATAAAGATCGATAGCTATGCTCCCAATCGATATGCGCGAGCTTATCAAATGTCTAGCAAACAATAGTTCCCAACAATATTAAATTGCGATTCAGATTGACAGACAATTTGAGATAAGAATAAGACGTTGTTGTACTTACAGTAGTTATCGAGGCACCATCGCGCACAAAAACCAATCTGCCTTGTAATAAAATCACTGCTCTCCGCTTTCGGCTCCAATCTGAGGAGTGGATTGTTTGAATGGCTGGCCAACGTTCTCTGAAACAGATATTATTCAAATTAGGTCACTCGGTTCTTTATTCGATTGGCACGTGGCACCCACCTTTATTGTCGCCTTATTTTCACTGGTTTGAGCAAATTTCTCGAGAGCAATTAGCGATAGGAGTTGAACGTCCGGATTGACACCCTCCTCCAGATTGCCAATCAAATACGTCAATGTTGTCTCTGACAGCATAGCTATGCTGCTTGGTCCCGCCAACTTTTCGGCTAAACAACCCAATATCACGCACAAGTTACGCTCCTTGCGTGGGGTTCGTCCCAGTGAGTGCGTTATCATGTCGGCCACCTCAAGAACGGATTCTTTAGTCGGTAGGGGACTGTCGTCTAGTAGTAAGGCAATAACGCTCGGTCCCATTGGATGCTCGACGGGCACGACACGTATCAAAGACTGCACCAATTGTATCCAGCCGGCCGGCTTGTCTGTTATGATGTGCAGCAGGACCATTGAACTGGGTGGTTCGGGTTCACTGAAACAAAAAATTGATTATGGTATTTAGAGGATAATTATACACTGTTTGTCGTTTTTGAGATTACACTCATGTTCGATTGTGATATTTTTAAAAACAAACTCGCGAGATACTTTGAGCCATTGCTTGTGGGCGGAAAAATTAGTGGGTGAGTGGTCAGATGTGACGACAACTAATTCAGGATGTGCTATAGATACTTACTTGTCAACAATGGTTCCAATAACGTCTAGCGTCTCCAATACTAGCTGGTCAACGGTCTCACGTAGCGTTTTCTTATTGTAGTGCTCCAATGCGCAATAGCGTTGAATGGGCTGTTCCGAGCCGCTGCCGGTGACTGTTTGCCCTGACAACGGCTCGTTTGGCGGCAGACCATCTTCAACTTTGTCCTTACATAGGCAAACGCCCATAGTGTTTGGGGCGGTCGAGCGCTCGAAACGTGGGCCGCACGATGTGATGATCCCGCGACAATTCCTCCGAAAATTACTGAGTTCTCACACAAAGAATTCGATGTATGTAGGATTTTTAAAAATGATGCCGATTAGGGATTAGTCACTTCTATCGGATCAGCATTTCGATAAAAGGCTATGAAATAGTTCGCAGCACAGCTACGTCACAAGGACACTGTTTTGGGAATTTCGTAGAAAGTGTATAGCGCTAGCGATCGACCTTCACCTTGGCTCAATTATGCACTAAGCGGCTGATTGTAGTCCAACTAGGACTCCTCTATGATGAACTAACTCGATAACTAGAGAAAAACGTCACTGAATATCTGATTTTATGATTAATCGAGCGCATTGAACGCCAGACATGCTTTTTTTTTTGTTTTCACACTCTACGTATTTGGGACTAATGGAAACTTTGATGACGTGCACAGGATAGACGTATTTACAGACACTCGATGGTTGCGTGAATTAAAATGGGCTATAGGGCAAACTTTGCGCAATTTCGCGGAATGTATGAACGGACGATTTTCGCAGGAACGTGAACGTAACAAATAATATTTATAACCCGAAAGTCCGCGACGACGTTAGTGAACCCATGAAACATCACTTCGGTTGTCAGATGATTGAACGACGTTTATCTTTTGTGACGGACTGTTGGCCACCGTGTGCGGAATATATTAGTTCAGGGGTGAACAAAATATTTCTATTTTTATTGGTCCGTTTTATTGGGTCGAGTGCAGGACAGAACAGCACAACTTCCATAAAATTTTGACAGTTGCTGTTCTATATATCCTACCAAATTTGTATGGATTTTTGTTCTGTCAAAAGAGCTCATTTTATGGATTGTAATTCATTCATTTTCATGAACTCAGACTATGGTCTGAGTCCCAAAAGTGACGAGTCCCAAAAATTGTTGTATAGTATGATAGCTGCCTTTTATCTATCGGGAGCAGGATAGAACAATATGTACTCGTATATACACCTTTGAATTTCTAGAACAATGGAATGCGCATACACTTAGCCACAAATGCCAACAAAAAGTGGCTAAACTTTTTAAATTTTCAAACCATATTTTCAAATGCTAGTATAAGGTTCTATTGGATTAAAAAACGGCGCCAAATAATGCCATTATTGGACTATTATTCAGTGGATATACCCTGTAAAGTGCCCCTATTATTGTTAGAAGAGAGTATTTTATGAAGTATTATAGGGATGAAATTGTTACTTGGGTATAAGCGTCTTCCCAAGTTACAATTTCATCCCTATAATACTTCGTAAAATATTCTCTTCTAACGACCCAAGTAACAATTTCATCCCTATAATACTTCGTAAAATATTATCTTCTAACGACAATAGGGGCACTTTACAGGGTATAAAGCCCCGGATAGAGTTCGAGCGGAATGAAAATGAAACGGTAATGAACCGGCATAAAAACCGTGGTGAATTTAAAATTTTAGCTTCGAAAATTGATACAAAGGCGTTTTACGTCCTAAATAATCTTAAAAATAACTAAAAAAAATAATTTCCCCATTGTCCGAATGCATTTTCAACGTGAAAATGAGTCGACTCTGTAGCATATTCTCCGTCGGGCGTGGTGAGTTTTGCAAACGTCAAACCGATTCACTGTCCACGACGAGTTCATCGCGGAAATTATCTAATGACCGGGGAATCGAAAAATAACACATAAAATGGCAGAGACAAATTGTGAAACCATTCTCGGATTTTAGTTTATGGAATACCCCATCATTTACCACATATTCCACGACAGTAAGTATGCATTTTCATTGAGAAAATCGCCGCGGACAAAAATTTCATTTTCATTCCGCCCGATCTCTATTCAGGCCTTAAACTCTGAATAATAGTCCAATAATGGCGTTTGGCGCCGTTTTTTTATCCAATTGCACCTTATTGTAGCACTGAACTAAGCTTTGAAAAAGACATACATCAATGTGTTATGTCATCATTTTCTGTCATTTTCTCGTGAAAAAAAGAAAAAAAAATTCCCCCAGCCAGCGTCGAACCAGCGACTGTCGGACGCCAGTCCGACGCCCTAACCACTCGGCCAACCTCACATATAGTTAACATTGCTCGTAAACACTACAAGTGCTCAACACTTCTTTATCGACTCTTCTCCATTGCACCTTCTTCTTTATATGTCAGTCAATTGAAGTTGAATAAATCCACACATTCATCAACAAAATGCAGACATTTTCTGCGCTGAGATTATCTTAATTGATTCATAAGGGGGTTTTCACACTTACGCCAGATTACGTAATCTGCGGAACTTAATCAAGGAAATTAAGCTGTGGTGAATTTAGTGTTCACACTTACTTTGCCTAATCTGCTCATTTTGACTTTGACGTATTGTAAATTAAATTCATTTTAGTAATATGTCACAAAATTCGGTACGGTCACCTTTTTCCCAATATAACTTTATATTTCCTTATTACACATCAGAATTATTTGAATGAGATAGCAGTTGCAAACCTTTTTTTCTACCACCGATAGCGGAAGTGCTTCTTGCCAAAGCGGAAAATATGGTGAACGGTTCAAGCGTAGAGCCTGATTGAAAGAAAATTCTCGATGAACTCTACAGGATCAACAATGATCATAAAAATACTTAAATATGTGAACACATACTTCAGAGATGCGCGAAACCGATTTCTTGTTTGACGACATACATACATAAAAACTAGTGCCCGCCCTGCGTTGACTGAAACTGGCGAAAACATTATGATGAGCACCCACAATAAAAATCAATGATAAAATACCTAATGTGCTAAAAAATTATAAAATGATTTTATAAAACTCATGCAGATGCATTGTCAATGAAATAAACAATGAATAGAATTAAAATTTTGGATTTTAATCATATACATATGTGCATATATATGTATGTAAGTATACTGCAGTAATACTGAAACTTCTACATAGTAAATAAATCAGTATACAAGAACATGATGGTTTCTTCCGTATATTATAAGTCCAAGGTGTTTTGAAATTCATACGTTCGTCGTGCCGGCATGCAGCGTATTATAAGTATGACTTGCCCATTTTCGAACAGTATATCAGCAGCAGATTTATTCTTGCAAATTAAATATGTATAGCTTCCATGTTGCGCAATGCGTAGGTTACGGCCCGATTTCGATGCATTTCTTTTTGTCTTAATTTAATTTCAGTTTCGTCCATTGAAACGACTTTACTCTCTAATTTTTTCAATTGAAAGACAATTTTTGACTTAAAAAATCGCAAATTTGGCATTAAAAGTGTCATTTTCGACATTTAAAAAGTATAAAAAGTCACCTCGACTGCGTGGTGAATAAAATAAACTCGTTCTGCGTACTTGATTTGCAATATTCAGATTATCTAATCTGCAGCGTAATTAGGCCCAGATTACGTAATTTGGCGCAGATTACGTAATCAGGCGTAAGTGTGAAAACCTCCTAAGTTAACAAGGAGTGAGGAAATGTTAGTTTCATGCAATATTTCAATGAATTCAATTCAAGAAACGTGGTATTCCGGAGCAGTTCATAAGTGTCAATTCAATAAATCACAAAGTCCATCCTTCAATAAAACTAGGCTGAACAATTTATTGGATGACCATACGAATGTCACACGATAAAAATGACACCGACTGTGCTATAGAAGAATATATGCATGTGTGTGAGTTAACTATAGAGAGACTATTGCATGTGTGTGCTGTATCATCCAATAAAACACAAGAGTGGAGTATTTAACGGAGTGTCTTTTTTAGGTTGACGTTTAGAGACAGTTTTATCGAAGTTTTATACCACAATCTTTGAATTTATTCCATAATGATGACAGAAGCTTTCCGGAAAATACTTTAAGGATGGTTTATTTATTAACCCGTATTTTTCGTGTAAAAAAGTGAGACCGACCCGTATTCCGTCCATATAATCCCGTGTAAATTTTCGACTGACTCTGGCCTCTCGTGTGTAAGTTTTCGTTGTACTGTAGATGGTTTATGTCAAAGCCACCTATATTAGAAAGCCGGGAACCAACAATATATGCGCACAAATCAAGCCTATGAACATGTCGTTTATACGTTGCACGATGCACATGTGAAAAAACCGTGTCTGCTCTGATAAAAATCGCGAAAACACGGGGACAATTCACTTTTTGTCGGGATTTTTTTCTTTCACTGCATTTTAGACACTTCAATTCACAACACATATTGCACTTTTCGCGACGAAAATCGACCGGGAACCAATACTTTTCGTGTAAAGTTTGCCGCGACCCAACCCGATTTGCTTTTACCGCAATGTAAATTTTCGATCTGAACAGGCCTATGATTTGGGGTTTTAGTCACCGCCGTCTATATATTAAGGCCGCAATGTAGACTCGTAAACGTCAAATCCGCAGTTGAAATTGCATTGCATTGTTGTTGCCTCTTATGACATTGTTGTTGTTTGCCCGTGTTCGACGAACAATTCAATACGGATCCATGACGTCATTGTACAGCTGAGTTGCGGCTATGATATATCTAGATGGCGTTGGTTTTATTATATGACCGTGCTCTGCTTCCGGGCTTGTATGAAGGTGGCTTTGGTTTATGTAGATGACTTTGAAATTCAGCTTGCACGCTTAATCACTTTTTCTGAACGCTTCTCTCCTGTAATTTCAATGTGGCAATGATGCAGCCACTATCGTTTGTCAATTGCCGTCAACTAGAAACTCAAAAGGAAAGAAGTCTGCTGCTAAATATACACGGGGGATCTCCCTTTTGTGGATTTATTTTGTTTTCGGGGACTTAATGAATTATATCTCCCCAATGCAATGGCAGATCAAACGCTTGAGAGTCGCCGATACCATTTAAGCGAGTTCCGCGAAATATTTACGGCACTGTTCAAAATTGAAGATCGTCAAGTGCAGTCGCGTGTCTTGAACGCTATCAACGGAATAGTTCACGGTGAATGTGAGTGTCGACAGAATCGAAAGTTTTTGGAAGTAAGCGTTCAAACTTCGGAGGAATCATTCGCAAAAGAATCCATCAAAAAGAGCACCGCATCCAAATCGGTACAAACTAACAAAATCGAACCTGAGCCCAATGCGATCATTCCACGCGTACTTTCCCGAAGTGTACAAACAAATTTTGATAAATGTCGGGAGCCGACGATATCTCGCACAAGAATTCCGCAATTCAATCCGAGTGAATCCCCGCTACAAATTCTCAATAGTTCAACCGCTCAGAACCAGAACAGTTCACCGCCCACATATATTGAGACGGATCCCGACGAAACTGAGACGGTCGAGGTCATAAGTGAAGTAGTGCTCAGTCCGGAGGAGACAGTAGTCGAGTGCGAATCGGTCGAGGAAACGGCCAAAGAAGCCATCGGAAAAGTCGGAATCAGTCATTCAGAGCCCACGTATTCGTCCATTACGATAGAGCTTATTACAGATAAGGATTCATCGCAAGATTCAACTGCAATCACATCCATAACTAGCGAATTTGACGAGGAATCGACGGGAGCAAGTGAAAAAAGATCTCTGTCGTTGTCTCAAATTAAAATGACTTTGAACGAAAATCAACGCATTATCAGGAAAAGGAAGCGGAAAAGTAAAGTTCCGCGTGTTGAAAAAGCCGAAAGTGAACCCACACCATATCAGGAAATTTTAAAAGAGAAAATGACTTGCAGGCCGAAAAAAATTGCTCGGACGGTAAGTTATAAAAAAAGTTATTGGTGCTATGATTACTGTCGTAAACAATATTTATTATAAATCTCAATCTATTGAGACTTGTTAATTGCTTAATTGGCCTACGTTTTATCAAATTATATTACGTAATAATCCAGGTATGCATTTAGTGTTATTTCAGGGGATTTACCTATTAATCGCGTCTGAATGACGTTAGCTATGACGATGTAGCGCATGAGTGGCGAGGCCATGGCGCGAATTTTAGGGTTTCCCCAATTATAATTATAAGGACAAATTTATAATCAAAGGCAGCGCGGTTCTTTGAATTTAAGAAGTTTGAGACTTGAAAAACTTATAAAAATTTCAGTTTCTAAAATCAAAGAAAAATTGCGACTTAATCGGAATTATCAGATTTGCCGGATCGGAATTGTCGAGGTCTCCCTTCCTTTGTCTCGATCCATGCTTAGAATCACCCTGATTACGTAGATCTTACTTAGAATTCAAGTACGATGGGTCAAGTATCCATTGAAATTGATATCCTGGCACTCTATCAAATGACCCCAGCAAAACCAACAATTCTGTTCAGTTTTAGACCTACCCGTGTTCGGTAAGTTTTTAAGGTAGAGTTATCCGAAGAAAATCATGTAGTTGAAGTTTGTTGCATTTAGGAATGATGTAGGTCTGGTTCCTTTCGGGATACGGGACGACCAGTAACTATGGAGGCCGTACTAACACATTTAATCATGCGAGCTTTCGCATGTACCTCAGTAACCCTTGGATGGACAAATATTTTAAAGAAAACAAAAAATGCCCAGCAACTCCACGTCCCCGGTAAAAAAAAATAATTTTGCGAACTACGTGGTCCAAAAATAGGTATGTAGTTTGATAGGTAAAAATCATGTGGAAAAAACTAATAGGGAACGCTGTGGAACACAAACTATATGTGAGTTACCTTTAGTTTTGATCCGATTGAGTTGACTACACCCGAAATAAACAATGTGAGACACAAGTGTAGGTTGTTGAAAATTACTTTTCGTGGTTGAGTTTGTGTGATCTACAACACGCATTGGAGTCTAAAACTTACATACCAAATTTTAGGTTGTTGTTGTAGCGGCGCAAGAGAGGGGGGGGGGAAACTTGTATCATCATTCATAAATCGTAGGCATCCTCTCCTCAAGGTCAAGACCTAAGAAGATCGCAACTTCGATGGGGTTTTCCCATAGTGCGATAGGTGTTAGATGCGTAGGTGCGGCAGTGCAGTCAAATATATGATCCACGTCGTGTGGGCTGGCTCCACATGCTGGACAAATATTTCCAATGCTGTTGTCAATGCGTGACCAAAACGAATTTAGTCTGGAGCAAAATCCAGAACGAAGCTGAGCCAAGGTGGTACGTGTGGCTCTCGGTAGTTGTTGTTCGTCGGCTGAGATGTCGGGTGGTCGAGCGCGAAGGACGCGGTTTACGGATAGCCTATTTTTGGCTTTGGTTACCTCGCTGGTGTGCAGTTGATTTAGGGCCGCCTTATATATGTTGGAGTTATCGAGAGGAACTCGTTTAAACCTTTGGACTTCCCTTTCCATGTCCCTTAACGAACGTCTTACATGACGTGGTGGTGGGGTTTTGTCCATGAGGTCATGATTTGGGTGTAAGCTTCGATGACAACCAACAAGATATTGCTTAGCCAGGAGATCATTGTGTGCCTTGAGGTCTAGCAGCTTGGTTTCTTGGTGAAGGTGGTCTTGCGATGACATGCGAACGCAACCAGTAATGGTACGCATGGCTGCATTTTGGCATGTTTGAATCCGTTTCCAGTTGGTTTTGCATAGGGTATTTGTCCATATCGGTGCTGCATAATTTACCACACCAAATTTTAGGTAATCTCTCTCGTTTAACACAAGTTTTGGGGATTCAATAGAAACTAAATTCGTGTGAGATTTGGTTGAGATCGGTCCGTTAATACAAAACCTCTTTTTAAAACTGGGGATTGTTTGGACAGTCGCAGGAAAATGAATGAAATATCGAATAAATGGTTTTGCATGAAAGTCAAAACAACGATAGATAAGCGTCGAGTGCAAGCCACGTAGAAGCCCAACTTTTTCGTTTAAATAACACGAAAGTAAAAGGGGGCAAACCGCTTTAAACCGCCCATCCACAAACATGATTGCGATCAGACTTAATGCTCCGCAGCATTGTTTTAACGAGCATGCGTGCTACACACTGATACGACATATTATTTTAACGTTAATCCAGAGGCAAAAATGCGTTTTTTTTATATTTTCGTCGGTCGATCATGAGATGATTTTTTTTTAATTGTTTTTAACAGGATATCACCCCTCAACGAACTGGCGAACAAATAGGATCTCTTTTAAACTATTTCCCACCTGATGTCATTGATAAGGAAATGAATGAAATGAACTCTAGTGTAATAGAGTTGATGAAACAAGAATTTTTACGATCAGGAACTATGGAAAATGGTTATCAGTAAGTATTTTGTTTACTAATTAAATTGAATTCACTCTATGTATTATCATTTTTTGATGGCAAAAATGTGGACCAGAGAATGCAACAAATAATAAAACAAATACTTTTATTATTTGAGACTGCTTCGTAAACACTGATTCACCATTTTCATTGTTTATGTATATTTATTAAGTTTCTTCTTGGGGTTTTTCTAGCGCAATCCATACAGCCATACTGGAGAATAATTTGGGATCATTGAAACGGCAAATCTACATTTTGAAATATCTCAAAAGAGATATCAACGAAATATTAACAGATAATCAAGAAGTAAATATTTTTTTTTTAAATGAGATCAATCAGCGAGTAATATTGATTTTGTGTTTTTTTTTTTAATTGCCCCCTAGTCACCACTACAATTAGCCGTTATGAATAACTGTATTTTGCCAATAATGAAGGAGCTAATTGCAGTAGGAACCAACGTTAGTGAATTGGATTGCGACAACAATACGCTACTACATTTGGCTATGCTACATTCGGAAAGTGTGGCTCTTTTAAAATTGATTCTGTCAAGATTTGACTACAAACTAATAAATGCACAGAATTATAATGGTCAAACGGCACTTCATATAGGCGCTGTACATGAAAAATTACATATGTGCAGAGTTCTACTCGAGTTCATTGATCAGAAAGAAAATCTTACGACTATCGGAAAATCGATTGACAATAAAGAGCTTTTATTGCAATGCTACAAAAAGGAATTGAATAGACTTCGTTCGCGGCCGCAAATTAAGATAAACAACGTAAAATATGGAATTATGAATGCGAGAGATCCGCGTCATGGTAGAACGCCATTATTTTTAGCACTTGGCAATAATTCGGCAGATGCTGGTAAGTTAGTATTGATATACACAGCTGACTAGTTTCGTTCATATTTATCGGGTTATTTGACGACTATACAGGATGTCCCGTTTATGGTGGTGAATATTTTAATGGTAAGTAGTGGCTTATTTGGGGAAAATTAATGCATAATGGGACCCGTCTTTTTTAACTGTTACAATGTAATATTACATTGTAACGGTCAAAATGAGAGACAGACTACCTACTATTAAAATATTCTCCACCACGAATGGGACACCCTGTATACACTGCTTGTCATCAGGTTAGCCCATCAATTCGCAGGAGTACTTTCGGCTGAAATGCAGCCAAACTAAAAGAGTTACAATTTTAAAATGATTACTGTCAATAGTCCATTCAGTTCTCAGTTAAGTAAAACAAAAAGTTTCGCTGTTACATTTTTTAATATTGTTTTATAATACTTTTTCGAAAAAGAACACACAAAATATCAATTTAAAATTTGTCATCAGGTTAGCACATGCAATTTCTTTTTCGTCGTATTGGTTGTGTTTTTACTTCAGGCGATCGGTCGTGAAATCGGGCTTCAGAGTGCATGCCAGGCACTGTCTGAGATTATTTTAGAAAACGATAGGGTATTAGTCAGAAAGCTTAAATTTAAGTTTGCACCACTTGAAAATTTTTCTAACGGTACTTATTAAGGTGTTTGTCTTGTTTGGGTTTCCTGCGTATATCTCCGCTCCTAATGGTAGCATTTCCAAAAGAATGCCACCGAATTGTTTGGTACAAAATTTTCTTCATCTTTGGCGTAGCGAGTGTTCACTATAAAGCAGTTGGTAAAATGTTACAGCGTGTCAAACTTGAAAAAACAGTTTTACAAATCAGTTTTTTGCAAATAAGTCGATAACGGTGAATTTTCGCGCAAAAATTAATAAGAATGGACTTGTACCTTATTGGATTCCCTACAATCCAGAAAAAAATTAAGTCGATACGATCAGCCGCAGTCGAGATATACCCGAAAGAAGGTGAGCATTCCGAAGTAACTATACGTTATAGTACATACTTATAGGTATAATTTGTTGCAGATGCAGTTAGGATGGTGAGTTGCGCTCTTTATTTGAGCTACCCCTGTAGGCTTCGAAACTGGTATCGTATTTGTAATACAGTAGCGGAAATTGAATTGAATTTGAAGGTTTGCCGAAAATCTGGATTTTTTTTTTATTTTGGATGGCTTATTTAGTGGTACGTTTTTATTATCTTCTTCAGTAGAATCCAGAATATGATATACATATCTACTTGGTTGTGGAAGGGGGACCAAAGTTGGAAGATCATAAATGTCATCGTAGCAATCTTCATCATTTATGTCTTCGGTTATGACTCGTGACATTTGAGCATATTTTCCCACAACAAGTTCTACAGATATTGCGAGCCTAGCCTTCCTACAACCGGATGCTGTCCCACAGTTTTTATTACAAGAGCACGAAATAATATTTAAGAGGTATGAAGAGATGATTTCTCCCGAAATCATCACAGGCTTCAATCCAACCTGGGTTCGTTTCCAGCGCAAGTTTTCTGATTTTAAAATGTTGCCGAGCCATGTCTATATTTGGTGATACGTTCGTAAGGGATGATGATCAGCGGCTGATTCGGTGGGAGGCAAAACAGCAAGATCCGCTTTAATTTTCGTTCCTGCGCGAGCACAAAGTTTGAAGCGGAAATCGCTTAGTGATGTGTCGTTACGTGTACCTCCGTACAAGGCAATCAAAACATTCTTTCCGATAGTGCATATAGTGTTTGCATCTGAGCACTCTGCTTTAAAAACCTGCAGCGATTGTAAAACGCGAGTATGTTCCTTCTTCTTTAAAAAGGAGAGAAGCCTACTTTTCCCATATCTAAAAACGGCCGAAGTCGTATCACTGGAAAAGTTTGGTGTTTAAAACATGTCGATGAATACATAATTGTATTTTCGTATCCTCACTGCATTTTTTAAAATAGACGTTCTAGACATTATATCCAATACCTGACAATACTCGTGTAACCAGCAGATCAACGTCTTCTCCAACGATGAAAATTGAGTCAAACTTGGACGACATGCTAAGCCGTTTGCACAATTTGTGTATCCGCATCCTCTACAGATACTGGGATACTAAGAAACCATGATTCGTTAAATACTTTTGCAGTATATCAACAAATCGTTTCTTTTTTCTTTAATTGGCCAACAATGCCTCCTGCTTCATACCTCTGAAGATTGTGGTCTCAAAAATAAATTCAACTGACTGTTGAATTATTGAATTTTCCGACATGATTGATGTATTAGAACAATATTTACATTTCTCAAAATTTCTTCATGCTCCCTATGACCACGTTCAATGTATCTCTCATTCAATGTACGGATACCTCGTTATTTCACTTCAACAACGTCTCCTTCGATTTTGCACAAACGAAACAAAAACTCATGGCGAAACTAAACAAACAAACAAACATATCTCTCTCTATCTGCAGCCAAAGGCCAACTGAATGTTGATACATACCCGTAGAATGTATTGCTATCTCAGATCGTCGACTTTCTCTTGGGCATATCTCGGTTGTGGATTATCGTATCGATTTAATTTTTTTAGATTGTAGGGAATTCAATAAGCTACAAGTCAACTCATATTAATTATTGCATGAAAATTCACCGTTATCGACTTATTTGCAAAAAACTGATTAACAAAACGGGGTTTTCCACTTTGACACGCTGTAGCATTTTATCTACTGCTTTGAGATGAACAGTCAGTATACAAAAGATGTACCGAACAATTTAATGTCTTTCTTTTGAAAGTCCAACCATCAGGAGCGGAGATATACACAAAAAAACCCAAACAAGACAAAAACCCTGATAAGTACCGTTAGAAAATTTTCCAAGTGGTGCAAACTTAAATTTAAGCTTTAGGACTAAGCCCCTATCGATTTCTAAAATAATCTCAGACAGTGCCTGGCATGCACTCTGATTTTACCAAACGCCTGGAGTATTTGAGTAATACATATATTAGCTTTAAGATGGGTAAAGGAAAGTCGTTATCTGTCGATGCGAGATCAAAAATTTAAGCTTACAAAGAGTCAATTTTGTCAAAAATGGAAACTTCGAAACAAATATTAAAAAATTCGAAAAATTTAATCCTAATTTGTGTGCTATAAGTGAAGTTAAGGTAAAAATAACACACGCAATAATAATTGAGTGCTTGTCAAGAGAGTGCTTATGAGAGAGTAATGTTGAAGGCAACATATGCCTTCCTTGACTCTTTCGCAAAGATTGGGGCAAATCCTGACATTAAGGCGAGCTTATCTATTGTTGAAACAGTGATAAAAAATGCTCTACATTTCTAGGGACTGGTTGGTTGGTTTAAGTGGTGGCTTAGACAAAGGTTAGTCGAAAGCCCAATTAGCGCATAAAGAGCCGTTTTGAAACCACAAAACTCCGTGTAGTTGAACTAGTGTATATAATAAAGGTTAGGCGATGAATTTACATCAGCTCCCCTAATTTCACATTAGCCGCATCCTCCAAGCTTCCTAGAAAAGCCTTGTCGAGCGTCGGTATAGGACGCTCGGTTCGGGGATGCCCAACCTGGCAGCGTGGAGCCCTATTGGCCAGTGTCCCGTGATAACTGCGGGAAGATTTGCGATATCTCTACCCGGTTTAGTCAAAATCTCAGTTGTTCTTTTCCTCAGATTTGGAATTTGGAATTAGCAGCTGTTCTAGCGGCTGCAGATCTAACTCCTAACAGCTGCCATCGGGGCGCAAACATACTCCGCATGAGAGCTGTCAAGAGTGGTACCCCTTTTGGCAAGTTCGTCTGCCATCTCATTATTCTCTGTGTCCGGGTACCCAGAGTAGGTGATTCTTTGTCGGATATCAAAGTTGGTTAACGTTTCCTCACATACTTCAACAACCTTGGTCGTTTTCACCGATTGCAATGCCATGATAGCAGCTTGACTATCTGAGCATATGGCGATACTCTGGTTATTTGGTATATTCCTGAGAGCATGACAGACTTTCATGATTGCAAGCACTTCGGCCTGAAAAATGCTGGCATGGTCAGGAAGACGGTAATATTCAGAGATACTTAGCGATCCGTAGAAGATTCCGGCACCCACGCCACAATCCATTTTAATCACATCCGTAAAAGTTTGTGATGTCAAAATCCTTGACCACCTCACTCTCTTTCCACTCACCTCTAGTTGGAAATTTGGCAAAACTTAGCTTGGGCACATCGAAATCCGTTACAACGTTGCGTACGTCTTTTGGGAGCTGGTTTAAAATATTGTTGTGCTCGTATGGCCTAGCATTCCAGCAGTTTAACGCCTTAAGCCTGACTGCGCTACATGCTGTCAGTTGGTTGATAAAAAGATCGATGGGTGAAGGATGATGGATTACATTCAGCGCTTCCCTCGGGCATGTTCGCCCGCGTATGATGCTTAGGCAAGCCGATCTCTGCACTCTACCAACTTTTGTTACATTGTAGCCATTACTGAGTGCTGGTCACCAGACTAGTGAACCGTATGTTAGGATGGGTCGTACCACCGCCGTGTAAACCAAAGTAGCATTTTCGGTTTGAGCCCCATTTCTTGCTAAATACTTTCTTGCAGGCGCAAAAGGCAATACAATCTTTTTTAACGCGCTCTTCACTCTTCAACTTCCAGTTGAGCTTTGAGTCCAGAATAACGCCCAAATACTTCGAGCTGGGCGATAATTGCAGTTGATGTCCATTTAGTTTCGGGAGCAAGAAGGTTTTTGTAGTAAACAGCATCCATGATCTGATTGACCACGGAGAGCCACATTCATTAGGGTGATTTTTTTAAAAGCTTTCGGATTTGATTTAAAAGAAAAGCACATAAAATTCAGAAAACTGTATGAAATCTTTATTTGAATCGATATAACGATCTATATAATTTAATGTTTAAAAATGATTTCATGTAAATGTTGACCGCTGTTGCGCCTCCAATGGTTCATACGCTGGGTACAATTTTGGCATACTCTCTCCAACATATCGGCCGGTATCTCACGAATAAATTCTTCAAATTGGCTTCCAGTGCGTCAACCGTTGCGGGCTTGTCGCTATAGACATGAGCCTTAATATTGCCCTACAAAAAATAGACTAAAGGCGTTAAATCGCACGATCTAGGCGGCCAATTGACCGGCCCCAAACGTGAAATAAACTGTTCGCCGAACTCGCCTCTCAATTGGGCCATGGTTTCGCGTGCTGTGTGGCACCGTCTTGTTGAAACCACATGTAAGTCAAGTCCGGCTCTTCTATTTTGAGCAAAAAAAAAAAAAAAGTTTGTAATCATCACACCGTAGTAACGTTGCGGCCTTCGTCGTCTTTGAAAAAGTACGGTCCAATGATGCCACCGGCCCATAATCCACACCAAACAGTGACTTTTTCCGAATGCATTGGTAGGTCTTGCAATGCTTCTGGCTGATTTTCACTCCAAAAATGGCTAATTTTGCTTGTTGACGTATCCTTTCAACCAAAAATGAGCTTCGTGGCTGAACACTGATGCACTTTCTTAACCGAGCATGAATTTTTATAAGAAAATTCAATAATCTGCAAACTTTCTTCGTTTATAAGTCGATTCATGGTTAAATTATAGACCACACTGAACATGTTTGACAGTAACACAAGGCACGAAACCCGCGTGAGCTGCCAAAAACAGTGTTGCCAAAAAGAAAGTTCATAAAAAATCACCCTTTACAATCGGTACATCATCCGCATATGCGACCACCTTAGTCCTCTAACGGACTAAAACTGAAGAAAAAACTCAACTTAATTTTGCCCGAAAGGAAATACACCTTGATTTCGTACGAGAACACTTGAGATTGAGACTAAATTTCAGTTACAAAAAGTAGCTTCAAAATGATTTTCTCTAATTTCAAAATTGTTTAGTAATGTATCATTGTATTTTTAACAGAATATCACTTCGCTTCAAACTGTCTGGGTGGTTTAATTAAGGCTTGACCGCCAAAATATGTACGATAATAATTGTCACCTTGTTCTCTCCGACTCTTAATACTATGATAGAAAATGTTTGGAATGTTTATTTTGCATTCTAAACGAGTCTGCAAAACAATTTTCTAACGAAGCCGAACTTGTCGAAAGCAGTTACACCTCCCTAGTCAGCTGTTTCCGTAAATTAAATAGAAAAATGGTACGAGTCACTCCCAAATCATATTTATGAGGTCACGCTAAATAAGGGAAATTCCAATCATGATTGAATTTATTGAAAAGTGGATCAATTATCTAATATTATAAATTTATAAATAATTTCATGGCCTAAAAGTTAATTAAAAATGAAAAAAGTCACATTTTGTTTTGAGTGTTCTTTTCGCAAAACAATTATAAAACGGCTAATAAAATAACAGTAATAATTTTGGAATTTTAGCTCTTTAAGTTTGGCTGAAATTCACCCGAAACTACTTATCCGAAAGGGTGTGCTAGCCTGATGACAAGCAGTGTATTTAGTTGTTCACATTTACTAGAAAATAAATTTGTATTGCAATGTGGTACATTTTAAATAAACGGTCGAAGAAAACGACGGTATTTGGTCGGCAAAAATTATGTTTTTCTGAATTTTTGCAGTATTGTTGGGGACAGCCCTCTGATCTGATTATGGGGCAAAAAGGCCGTATCGATAGGTGGTCGGCAACATGGAAAATGAAGGGGGGGGATTGCGATTATATTTCCAAAACGGCAAAAATAGTCTGAAAACGAAAGAAAATACATAACATTCTCTTTGCGATGACATAAAATACCTTCAAACTTTTCTGACCTAGCGGCTAGACTAACATATAAAAAAAGTGTATTTTCATTTTGGACTTTTTGAAAAAGCTCCATAACTCGCGAAAGGAAGCAATACCTCCCTTTCATCCTTTTTTCCATTTTGCGGACACCCATCGGTCAGGACTTTTTTCCCCGTAATCAGAGGGCCATCCCCAAAAATCCAGAGATGATTTTTGCCGCTCGATGGCCATATTCCGGTTTATTTTTTTTTACTCGTAATGTATATAATAATCACCATCGTCATATCGAATTGAATCATCAAACCTACAATTTTGTATAAACTTGATACA
Organism: Microchrysa polita; assembly: GCA_949715475.1. Taxonomy (NCBI): domain Eukaryota; kingdom Metazoa; phylum Arthropoda; class Insecta; order Diptera; family Stratiomyidae; genus Microchrysa; species Microchrysa polita. The sequence continues at coordinate 96,247,985 of OX454418.1, forward strand.
ATTATAAAACTAACTTTCACTTCATTTGATTTCACACGTATAGAACTTATGGTGCTAATGTTTTTGGTAAATTTTGCCGATCCACGAGTGGCCGATCACAATGGAATGGATTGCGTACAATTCGCGGCCGAAACTATAACGGACAGCAAGTCAAGTCGATACACGGATGCGTTGGAATGTTGTGTGGCGTTCTTCGAAAATCAAGATCTATCGAAAAGAATTAAATCGTAATTCATATATTATTCAGCAGTAGTGTGGAAATATTGTAAATTAGCTACATAGCTACATAGTTATTTTAATTCATAATAAAAAATGGAAAGGACCATAAATATTTTTGGTTATGCCTTAATTAAAAGCACGCCGAACCCAGTAGACCCTACATATAAACATACAAGCCATATTAGTTATGTACATACTACATAAGATCTATAATTAGTTTTTGTTTCATATTAAGCTTATCCTTTTTGTTTAGTACAAAAATATTATTGAAAAAAAAACACAATTGACAATTACAACTGCTAGAATTAAGAGAAGTTATCCATTCATCAAAGCCGTAAAATAACACATAAAGTAGAATAAAATAAATAACTGATGTTGCGTGTTGGTATTGAAACCATCATAAACGAAATCCGTTCACGATGGAATTCGGCCCTACGATAAAGTAGAATATTCCGAGAAAAGGGTAATTTTTATTTATAATTTCGAAAACACTTTAGCTTCTTGTTCTAAAGTTTCATCGGGCTAATAACTGCTAGGTAAATATTGATAGATTGTTAAAAATATTTTCATTTGATACATGAACCGCTATTTCATCTTTTCATTCCCCATTCTGTTGTAATTAGTATAATGAATTCGTTTATAATTTGTATAATTACTAATACATAATACATATTTCCATTAACGTTTTTACAAACAAAATTTGGGTAACGATTTTTTTTTGCTGCAGTGAATTTAATCGTGTGGTGAGGTTCACCCAAAATGTAGTTATGTGATCAACTATTTCGTCCACTCATTGGCAAACCGTGGGACATAGAGACATTTCCCACTGAGTGGAAAGAATGTTTAATAAATCGAACTCCCTAAAGGCCGTCTGACTGGGTGCTTTACGCTGTTGCCAAGATAATAGCTATGTTAATCTTAGAATGTGGTAAGCTTCACATAGAAGGCAAAATCATTGATGCATTTCAATTTGGTCTCCCTTGCGTCGACCACATAATCATATGTCGATTATGCGTTGAATTCAGTTCTACGTTGCACATGCTCTTTGTTGATTTTGTGAAGATTTTCGACAGTGTGAATTGAGATTGTATCTGACCAGTCTTACGCAAGAGAGGTGTCGCAGAGAAACAGTGGCTATTATTAGGGTTAGGGCTTCATACGTCGGTACGAAATGTGGCGTACTACATAAAGATAAGATGCCGTTAGGCCTAGAGGTTCAAAAAAGGGTCAGGCAGGGTCGCATCCTCTCATCGATTCTGTAAAAGTAAAAGAACCGTGCCATTCAATGGGCTCTAAAGTTAAATCTACAACATTTGGACTATGGTGACGACATCGGGTCAACTCTCTCATAAGATCATGGATCAGGCGGGGCTCTGGATTTGGAGAGAGGAGCGAAGAAGGGTGTTGAGCCGGAGATTAATATGTACAAGGAAGACCAAAATCCTTTGCCCGAACACCCTGTAGAACAATTAGACAAATTTGTCAGTGATTCCCAAAGTGAGTGGCGCGCCCCCTAGGAAGGCGTGACGATCAGGGAAGGGGGTTGCGGGCACAACTCTAATATTGCTGTCATTAATAAATTATGGTTTCCCTCTCTCTCTCTCTCTGGTTCCTTTTATCCTCTAGTGGGGAATAGGGCCTCTTTTCCACCTCTGCCTATTAGTAGCCATCGCCTTTAGCTGGTCCCACGATTTGCCTATAGATTTTCCCTCTGCCTCAACAGATCTTCTTCATGTATTTTTGGGTCTTTCCACACGACACCTTGCATCGGTTCCCCGAGGATTCCAATCTAGAGGCTGTCTTGCAATGTTTTTTGGCTCTTTTCGAAGTGTGTGACCTATCCACTGCCACTTCCGCTTTTTGATGTCGATTTTGGCCAGTAATTTGGAGGAGGTCGTCGTTAGAGATTACCTCAGGCCAGCGAATTTGTAGGATGCGTCGAAGGCACTGATTCACGAAAGTTTGTAGTTTGGTTGTACCTTCCAAGTGGAACACCCATATAAAAGCTGTTACTACGCTCCCAAGGTAAGTAAAGTTTTCGACTTTTTCTATCGGTTGTCCGGAGATAGAAATGTTTCTTTGCCTTTCTGATGTCAAGCTCAGGTATTTCGTCTTAGCGGCATTCATTTTTAAAGCAGCACTTCGACTTTCACGATGCAAAGCATCCTTTATTTGAGACAGATGATCTGCTGTGTTTGAAAGAAGGCAAATGTCGTCGGTATAGTCCAGGTGCTGAAGGTATTCAAATAATTTCCACCTGATACCCTTACTTTTATGGTCGCCTAGAGCGTCGCAGATTAGTTCGTTAATGGTAATAAGAAACAGTATTGGTGATAAAATACAGCCTTGTCTAACTCCATTATTCACCTCAAAGGGACTAGACAATTCGCCCTTGTGCAAGACGTGACATTGGGCACCGTTATAGGACTCCTTTATGATGGCTATAAGTTTCTCTGGTATGCCTCTCCTACATAAGGCTGTCCAGATATAGGCCCGGTCAACGCTTTCAAACGCCTTCTCCAAGTCAATGAACAATAGATGAGACGGAGATCTCCATTCAGCGGATTGTTCAATTATAGTTGGGAGTGTGTTGATAAGATCGCTACATGAAAAACCTTCACGAAAACCAGCTTGTTCATTGTTCAAAGTGCGGTCGATCGTTTTTTTGATCCGGTCCAAGACTATTTTGGCCATCAGTTTAGAGACTGCAGAGACAGATTCCACGCCAATTATTGCAATCCTTGGGACTTCCTTTTATGGAGATTTTAATAATGACGCCCTTCTTCCATTCTTGAGGGAGAGTCTCGGTTGTCCAACACTCTTGGATCAGGGGAAGAAGATCCGCTGTAGCGTTGATGTCCGCTTTCAAAAATTACATCGGGATACCGTCTTCCCCCGGGGCCTTACCTGCTTCCAATGATTGTAGGGCCTTAGTTATTTCCAGCTTGGATGGTACGCCGGTGTTAATTCTGGCCATTAGCGGAAGACTTACGGCCTCCGGTGGAGATGAGCTCGAAGGGTTGTTGTTAAGAACCTCCATGAAATGCTCTCTCCATCGGCGCAGTTGTTGTTCATCTGTGACTAGCAGAGACCCGTCTTTATCTTTTATAGGATGCTCATTATGGATTGCTTGCCATTAATGAATTATGGTTTTCTTGCGAGCTTCTTTCGAATTACACCAGGGATAATCGGTTGTTGCAAAGCGTTGCAAAATGGCAAAAATTGTATTTTCGTCGATTCATTCGCTCCTACTGTGGTGGGGGTTATCAGCAGATCTCCCAAGGGGGACACGAGCTGAAAAAGATTGGGAACTACCGACTTAGGTAGTATCAATGGCGGCTGCTAGTGGAAAATACCGGGGGTTCACAAGGAAATATGAAAATGTGTTGACTACGGCAAGAATAGTGATGTAACTCAATTGCATCGAACCTTCAGGGCTCCTGCCGGGGCTCTTGCCAGGAAGGCATTTTGGCAGCTTTTGGCCGTTTTGCAAAACAAAACGGGTGTGGTCCGCCCCGTAGAGGCAGTTGCCGTAAGACCACCTTGTCCTTGTCCTTAGACCTCACGGACACAAACATTGACGAACCATAAATCGTACCCACATAGATGCACAGAGGTTACACACCTTTCTGCACCGCTACAAGAAGAAGAAGAATGTAACTCAATTTTTCATAATTTGAATTGAAATAACTAGTCAACAAAACACGCTCTGTGGCGCACTTGGTTGAGTCGCACTCTACGATGCTTGAATCTAGAGATCCGGAGATCGACTCTCGGCTTGGTCCAAAATTTCCGTACATGTGCGGACAATTCTAAGCAATAACAACTATCCAGTTACTTTGGTTAATAAACTGATCAAAGACGTCATAAATTCAAAGACGTACCCCGAAACAAAAAGTTATGCCTTTATATCCATGTGTGATAATAGCATGAATACCATACAATGTAACGTTGATGGGTGTCAAACTCAAGACCAAACCAAATATGTACTACGCATCGATCCCCTACATACCACACCTTAGTGAATCGATTGTACGATCATGTAAATACATTGTACCTGAAGTAAATATATCGATGCGACCACAAAATAAAGTTAAACCATTGCTTACAAACTTAAAGACCAAATTACCTAAGGAAGATAAATCTGATGTGGCATACAAAGTAAATTGCTCAGATTGTGAAAAATCATATATTGGTGAGACGATCCAAAAATTAGGCACAAGATTGAAACCCGTTTTTCAATCCAATCGGCCTATGGAGAAGCTAATTTGACAAAACGAAGATCCACGGATCCACTTAGGTATCCCCATAAATCCATTTATTTTTTGCGTAAATTCAATTCAAATTCACGCCGGATTTCTCTTTATTCCGTCAAATAACGGGTGTAGGTAGGTCTTCTCGCATTTTTATTTGAATATTATCAGACAATACACAATGTCCCTTCTGTTAGAATTTAGTTCATATAATTTTGCACTAGTAGTAGTCTGGCTGGTCTAGCGGTTAGTGCGCGCACCTTCGGTGCACAGGCTCATGAGTTCGAAACTCACCGTGTTCCATGGTGTTTTTCGAACTCACGAGCTTGTGACGGACTATGATCTCACTCAGATGTTAAACGAGTACCCATTTATGGGGATAAATAACACTGCTGAGCGTGATGCTGATCTCATTACCTCAACAAAAAGCAGATAAGATCTTGGAAATAGGATGTCACTAACACATCCCGCGGCCTTAGTCCAATGCTGGATTGTCGCGCCTGTTATTTATTAATTTTGCACTATACCCCTATACCCTTGCCCCGGAAACCCCTAATATATCCAAAATTGGAGCATGTGCTCCATTTTATAGATTGTGATCCCACATCCATTATGATTGCGGGTTGCTGGTAGCGAGTCGCAACACTTTCTCCCAAAAAAGGCTGACAAAGAAGTCGCCCTAAAATTACGTGGCACAGATCTGTCGACTGAATGGATGTGCGTCGTTTAGAAAGATCTCGAGGCCCATAACGAAACATGACCAGCAACCATTGACAATGGCTCGTCCTCATTCTGGACTCCTCCCTTAACAAATTTTAACGCTACAACTGAAGGAGCCTTTCTCCCAGGGACCAGGCTAACGAAACATGACCAGCAACCATTGACAATGGCTCGTCCTCATTCTGGACTCCTCCCTTAACAAATGTTAACGCTACAACTGAAGGAGCCTTTCTCCCAGGGACCAGGCTGTCCTGTTACACGCGGTAATTAGGCTAATGAGTCCACCATAGTAAGACATAAGAAAATTATTCTTGTTCATGGGTGAATCTTAAGGTATCGGAAGCTAGAAACAAAAAAAAAACTAAAAATATGTATAAAAAATAAGTACTGCAACAGTTGAACATTTGACTAGGGCCGCAGATGTGTTTGTGACATGGCTGGCCGCAAGTGTTTATCCACATTTTCACCCTTTTTATTGCATTTTCATGACTTCCCTCAAGGTCTGCAATTGACTGAGGTTTTTGGCAACCGCCTTCAAGTAGTCCAAAGAAAGAAGTCTGTGATGGCCATAAATCGTCTAATCAGGAGATTATGTGACTACGAATCGCTTCCTTCACAATATTCATTGTGTCTTCCACACTCTTACAGCGTATAACGCTCCATCCAGCGCCCGCTCTAGCACTTACGGCGCCCCGGGCAAGAGGTAAATTTGGCGCCCCTTAGGTACTACACTCGGCTTCACAAAAATCGGGCCACTCGCCACTTTCGAACTCAAATTCAATTTTCTCTGAAACTTACAACTATGAAAGTTATATGTATCTGCAGAAAGTGCATTTAATGGCAATTCAAATGACTATGATTTCTATCTGTGATTTTTGCAGCTTTTGTTGCCTATGACATTTTGGAACCGGCTCCCGTAGGCACATTTTTATAAAAACAACACAAAATTCGTGGTCACAATGGGATTCAAACCAACGCTGCAGATAATAGAATATCTACCCACACTGAGGTTCAGTAGCCGAGTAAGCATATATGTATAGTAGAAACAAAATTTCACCACAGTTCAGGTGGCTTTGTAGAGAGTTAGTTCGGAGTTCCAATACAAAAAAGCTTACCAATATTCCACTAAAACACTCAAAACATTTTAGGAAAATCCGCTCTGGAAAATTTTGTGCCAAAGATTGATGTTCATTTGCATTACACTAACCTTTTGGAGTAGTTTTCGACAACTTCTTTACACCCTTCGCAAATAAACAGAACAGATAAAATTAAATTAGCCGGATCTCTTCTCGAAAGGATTTTTGTAGCGGTTGTAACCGACGGCGACGTCAGAAATGTCTCATCTTCAAAATTATTATTAGAGAATAAAATCACAGCTTGTTATCGTATATCGGGGAACCTATCCCAATCGCGATATTAGCATGTTAGGAAACATATTAGAGAGGAATACTATGGGTGGCTCCATCGTACCTACTTATCTTACTCAAACCCAATCCCAATGTCGAATATGTCAAATTCGATGAGCAAGGATGGGAAATTGCAACCCATTAAAATCGAGTTTTCTGAGTCTTCCCTTTCAACATTTTTCTAATTTGCTTTGTGGGAGGATTGTGAATTACAATTTATCGGTGTTTATCTTCCAACGACTTGAGAAAAGCGTGTTTTAATTTCTCTGCGACTGAATAAGTTGTAAAATGTTTTTTGGCATTTAATTTTGAAAATTGAATATTTAAGACTAGTATTGCCTAATCTTCTTCCGCAAGAAGCTATAATTTATGCTTTTAGACACAAGTCGCAACAAATACCTAACGACGAATGATGAAAAAATGTGGGCAAATTGAGTAATTCATCTTTTCTGTTACTTGATGCTATCAATCACAAGTTCAATGTTGAAAAAATAAACGGAACTTGAAGACAATAGGGAATAGCCTAATCAATGCTATTGAAACTGAAGGAAATCATCCACGTAAAGATCAGGTGAAATGAAGTTGAATTATTGTAATCGAAAATGCTTTGTCTCGAGTGTTTGTACAATTCCTTATTTCTCAATATGCTATAATGTTATATAATTAATTTAAAAATTTGGTTGCCCTTCCCTTTAATAGGAATTATGGATAAGTAGGTCTAATTAGAATCCTTTGAAGAAAACGAACTAACTTTTCAATAGGAACACCAATTTATCACATCATTCTGCAATGAAAAATATTTTTTTTGGGGGGGGGGGGAGGAACTTTATTATTATATAACTAATTGTGCCATTTTGCTTTTCGAAAATGGAATAGGTGCTAGCATCATAAGCGGAACATTTAGGAAACTTTCTCTAAGCACCTCGTATCAATTGTGGACTTTTTTGATAAATTAAAGAAATGTTCAACAGGTTTTTATAATCACCTAAAAAACCTTAATCTGCCGTCTCGAAAAAATGGGTATATCGGTTGTAAAATGCTTCCGTGCCAGTTTGTTTCCTACCTTGCGACATTTTGTTTTAACTCATTTTATTTCATCTGTAGTTCCTACGTTTTGCTTTCTATTGATTGATTGATGTTGAAGTTAAATTTTTTCCACTCGTTTTTTTTTATTCGAGTGATTGCCAAAAAGCCGCCCCTAGAATTTGGCGCCCCGGGCGACCGCCCGGCTCGCCCCCCCCCCCCCCTCCCCCCCCCCCCCCCCCCCTAGAGCGGGCGCTGGCTCCATCGCTTTTCTCTTTGTAGTCTGCGGCTTTCTAGTTCACAAAATCAAATATGATTCACAAACGACCCCCAACTGTAAAAATATAACTTCTTCCAATAGAGTGATTAATTTTGCGCCACCCAGTGTGAAGAAAGAACGAAAATTAAATAGCGAAGAAGATTATGAATGCGCAACGAGTCGACATAGGCAGATTGCGTGGACGACCGAAAGCTCGGTGCGAGCTATCACAAGGTGTCCATCAATTGCTGGTCCTCCTAAACTGGAGTTCAACAATACAGAAAGTAGTCCCAATGTCGAGCTATCGCGTCATAACAAAAGAAAGAAATCGCCTCATCAACATCGGTTTTATTCAATTATAACTTTTCTTAAAAGTATGTAATAAATTTAACCCCATTCAATCTTTTGGGGTATACTACGAGTATTTTTGTTTTCAATCATATCCGCAAAGTCATAGGGCTGTAGTGATGGCGGTAGGTGTATATGCTGGACTTTCTCGTATGGATACTTCCAGGGTGAAAGAGCTTTATTTTCACACTTTGCCTGGTTATGATGTATAGGACTGGACGCTGTCTTCATATTCAATTGTTGTGCTAAAATACGAGTATAATAGTAGGTTATTAATAAAATTAAAAAAAAGGTTAAATTAACTTACAAATCCGCTCCAATTCATTTAATTGGTCGTAAGTGTAGTGAGAGAAACGACAAATCAGACCAAATTTACATTCACTACCTTTTAAAAAGCGATTACAGGGTGTTTTATTGCGTTCTTCGGCAAGTATATCGCGTGGATCTGCAAAATTAACGAATGAAAACAATGAAAATGTAAGAGATTTTGAGCAGCAATTTGAGCATAATGTATTAAACGGATGCTTCCGAAAATCAACTGTTAATGACTTGCTCTTTAGCTTCAGTGGCATTTTCTTATGGGTCAAAACTTCATAGAGTTTTCTCGCCACTTCATTTACCCAAATTTTGTGCGATGTTTGATATTGTCATCACATGTAGCTCCTTTGCTTACCATCGAGCCAAGACACTTGAACTTGGAACAACATTTGATCTGCTCTCTTTTAACGGTATATATGGTATCGGTGCACTCCTCTGTTATACTAACCCTTACTCCAGGCTGTTCCAGAATGTCACACCATTTTGTAAGTGCAGCTTGCAAGGCAACAATGTTTGGGCTACTTACGGAGGACAATATCATTGGCAAAAAGAAGAGATGGCTTTTCTACTCTTCCATGCCAGGTCGATTCGGGTTCACCGAAAGGGAATTCCGTAAATTACGTATGCTGTGCTACAGATCATAAACGTTTACCTCTTATTTTAGCCAGGTACTCTGCTTTTGCAATTTTATGTGGTAGACCTTCATTGTGGCTTTTTCTGATGCTTACACTGCATTTCAATCGTTTGTCACAGTATTCACAGTAAAAATTTCGTCCCATATCCACATAGCTACTGAATCTACTGATATTGAAGAAAAAAAATATATTTTGTTTACATCTGTTGACAAGTGTAGCATTGCCATTTTAAATAAACTGGCTACCAGCATCACGTCGAAGCAAAATAACTGCCAAATAGTCAGCGAAGAATAAGAATGTGTCAGTGTCAATAGTTGTCAATGGTGTCAAAGTCGTCAAACGTTTTTCAACCAACTTTTCCGGCACTAGTGCTAATTTTCTGGTAACGCGAAATTAAATTACCACCATGGTAGGCGGTGATAGAAATCGGCGTTCGCGATCAAAAGAGCGTTTAACGAAAGATCGTGCTCGCGACTATGATCGTGATCGCCGGCGTGAACGTTCTCGTTCCAAGGATCGTCCCGATCGACCGCGCTCCCGCGAAAGGAGAGACCGCAACGAAAGAAGTAAAAAATCTCCGGATCGCTACAGAAGGTCGCGTTCCAGAGACAAAAACGCCGTCAAAGCAGAAATCAAAAATTTAAAATTGGGTTCGCCACCACCGTTGTCGCGTGATATCAAGGATGTAAAAGATATGAAACCCGTGAAGCCGGAGTCGGCTGGCGGTACGGTAAAAACAGAAGAAGAATTGGAAGCTGAAAAGAGGAAAGAGGCCAAGAAGCTGGAACCGCTTTCGCTGGAGGAATTGCTTGCAAAGAAGAAACAGGAGGAGCAGGCACGCAGCAAGCCGGTTTTCTTGACGAAAGAACAACGTGCGGCCGAGGCATTAAAAAGACGACAGGAACAAGTGGAGGCCATTCGAGCCGCCCAGTTCAGCGGACAACCACGTCCTGTTGCCAATGATCCACTATTAGGCCTGGGAAAAAGTGCAGAGAAGGAAAGGGGTGGACATTTTGACCGTGAACGTCCCAGGGAACGTGATCGCGACCGTGATGATAAATACAGTCGAAGAGATCGTGAGGACAGGGACAAAGATTCGTCAAGAAAAACTGAAGATGTTACACACAAGGACAAGGAGAAAGAGTTGGAGGCAATCCGAGAACGCTACTTGGGCATCATTAAGAAGAAGCGTCGAGTTCGTCGCTTGAACGACAGAAAGTTTGTATTCGATTGGGACACGGCCGAAGACACGTCAGTCGACTATAACAATTTGTACAAAGAACGACATCATGTGCAGTTTTATGGTCGCGGAAACGTAGCAGGTAAATTTACAAGATCATTGAGTCAAAGTCTATTCTAAAAAAATCGATTCTTTAGGTATCGACATCAAGGAGCAAAAACGCAAGCAAAGCAAATTCTATGGGGATTTGCTGGAAAAACGACGTACCGAAGCGGAAAAGGAACAAGAAAAGGTGCGCTTGAAGAAGGTGAAACGCAAAGAGGACAAGCAAAAGTGGGACGATCGACACTGGTCGGAGAAGGACATCGATGAAATGACCGAGCGTGATTGGCGTATATTCCGTGAGGACTACAACATTACCATAAAAGGTGGAAAAATACCTAACCCAATTAGAAACTGGACCGAGTCTGGTTTCCCGCAACCATTACTCGATATTATCGAACAAGTGGGTTATAAGGAGCCCACCCCCATTCAGCGACAAGCTATTCCGATTGGTCTACAAAATCGTGATATCATTGGTGTGGCCGAAACTGGTTCCGGTAAGACGTTGGCTTTCCTTATCCCTTTACTCGCTTGGATTCAATCGTTGCCTAAAATCGAACGACTCGAAGACGCCGATCAAGGTCCATATGCCATTATTATGGCCCCGACTCGTGAGTTGGCACAACAAATCGAAGAGGAAACTGTGAAATTTGGCCAACCGTTGGGCATTCGAACGGTCGTCGTCGTGGGCGGTCTGTCGAGAGAAGAGCAAGGTTTCAGGCTTCGGCTGGGCTGTGAAATTGTCATCGCCACACCCGGTCGTTTAATTGATGTACTGGAAAACAGATATCTTGTACTGAATCAGTGTACGTACATTGTTCTTGACGAAGCTGATCGTATGATTGACATGGGTTTCGAGCCGGATGTTCAGAAAATTCTCGAGTATATGCCGGTTACAAATCTGAAACCGGACAGCGAAGAGGCGGAGGATGCAACCAAACTCATGGAGAATTTCTATTCCAAAAAGAAGTATCGACAAACTGTGATGTTTACGGCTACTATGCCCCCGGCAGTTGAACGTTTAGCTCGCACCTATCTTCGTCGACCCGCAACAGTTTACATTGGATCAATTGGCAAACCGACGGAACGTACAGAACAAATTGTCTACATGATGGGCGAAAACGACAAACGCAAGAAACTTATGGAGATTTTGTCGAAAGGACTCGAACCGCCTGTTATCATTTTCGTTAACCAAAAGAAGGGAGCCGACGTACTGGCCAAGGGATTGGAGAAGTTTGGCTACAATTCGTGCACGTTGCACGGTGGCAAAGGTCAAGAACAGCGTGAATATGCTTTGGCATCGCTCAAAAATGGCAGCAAAGATATCCTGGTGGCAACTGATGTGGCCGGTCGTGGTATCGACATCAAAGACGTCTCTATGGTTATCAACTATGATATGGCGAAATCAATTGAAGACTACACGCATCGTATTGGTCGTACCGGCCGTGCCGGTAAAACTGGTACTGCCATTAGTTTCGTTACGAAAGATGATAGTCCGTTGTTCTATGATTTGAAACAGTGTGTAATGGCCAGTCCAGTATCAACATGCCCACCGGAACTCATGAATCATCCTGAGGCTCAACATAAACCGGGTACTGTTGTGACAAAGAAGCGACGTGAGGAGAAAATTTTTGCATAGGAAGGAATGTATGTAAATGGCTTTTGATTGTACGATTTGAATATTGGGAGAAATAAAGAAATTACTAATTTTACTAGGTCTTTTGAGAATATTCTTTTAACTATTCCAGGGGTCATACAACGAGAGAAATTCCATACATCGAGTGAAAGTTAAATTTTTAACTAGTATCTGCTTTAGGTGGCTCCATTACACTACGTCATACAATCATATTTACATTATCATATCCTTAAGCCCACTCAATTCATTCGTTTTAAATTTCCATACGTGCACAATATGAAATCGACTAGGCTTAAGGATATGATAATAGAAATAATGATAACATGACGTAGTGTAATGGGCCGGATAAAAAATCATGGTTTAACTGATGGTTGCCGGCTTAGCTAAATTCCGTGTAAAGAAATGGACAAACAGTTAAACTGCAGTTTAACATGAAAAATTTAACTGTCGTCGTTGGCCCTTTAACTTAAAGAGGATTCAGACTATCGACATGATTTACTAAGCCCTAGATTTAGGTAACAGTTGTACCATATTGCACTGCAATTTGAATAATGTAAGTACATTCTACGAATCCCCTTTACACTATCGAATTGCAATGGCCGGCCAAACATTTTGTATGCTGAAGAAGACATCAATTATTTCATGTTTGTTTTTATTATTTGTAGCGCAAAGGATAAACATTTTTGACGATGCAAACATTCACTGGTACTTGAACAACATGTAATGGGCCGACCTAGGCACATAGAACTAGAATTTGTTTATGCGCTAGTTGGACTCTCGTGGCATACGGGAGCTTATAACTCTTGGATTGATGGGTGAGTGTACCCCGCCCATCACAATATGGGTGACTAACTCAGGTTGGGTTAGTTTTTTTTTATTAAAAAGCAGTGAAGAAGAAGAAAAGGAAGTAGTCCAAGCCCTAAGATGGACTATCGAAAAGGGGACCAATTTCGGTGTTCTCCTTCTCTTTCTATCCTACTATATGTATTGTTAGTCTCGTTTAGTCCGGCTGTCATCCCAGTATATTGGTTGAATGAATGACCCTGTAGGAAAAATGGCAACTGATCTAGAAAATAATTAGTTTTAAAACTATTTCCAATGTAACTACTTCCGCGACTAGTTCAAAAGTAATGCAAATCGGAACAGTTTGGTATATTTTTGGACTAGCCATCAACTTTTTATTAGGAATCGTCGTGAGTCGTTCATATTCGTTTCCTTTTGACATATGGTGTCAACTTATTGTGAAAAATTTTTTTTTACAAAATACTGCGAGTTTTATTTTAAGAAATGTGAAAAAGGGCATTGCGATGAAAAAGAACGACAACGGAAGAATGCAAGTAATGTTTGCAATTATGTATGTATGTTATATTAATTGATCTCACGGTCCTAATTTTTTTTACTGGGTTGATTTTTTTCAAAATCCAATAAGTACTATTCCAACTATTTTATGTCTATTATTATGCAATTTTGCGACGTTTGCTTCCTAGAGCATTTTAACGTATAATTTTCTTGTTTCTTCTTTCTATACGATTTCTTTGGAATGAAAACAAAAGTGTAATAGAATTTCTATATAAATAGAAGTAAGAAACGAAACTGAGGCTAATTTCGGGCGCGGCCCTTCACTCTCCTTGGGCTAAAAGTTTTTTTTCGGGTGTACCTATGACTTGTGGTTAACCCCCCCTTCTTTTCCTTCCGTTTCCACGTAAGTTCCATGGCGGCGATAAAATAAAATTTGTGAGGTTTGGTTGGAATAAGTAGGCAAATAAAAACCCTTGTCTTAGAAAACTTTATTGGGGAAGCAGGAAGGGAGCATGGTTCAGCAGTACGATTGCATTTATGATTTTGTTGTTTCGATTCAGACATACAAATACCAGGTTTTGCGAAATTGGTGTAAAAAACATTTTCTTAGAAGAACCAAAAAGGGGTTGGGTTTGTAGGGCAGCCTCATGACCCCCTGGCCCCTTTCCTTCCATTCTTACATATGTTTTGTGGCATCAATAGAAATACATTTTTATGAGGTTTGGTTGAAATTGGTGCAGAAATAAAAAGTTTTTCTCAGAAGAATCTAATTTGGGGAATTGGGTTTGTATGGGAGCCCTATGACCCCCGTCCGATTCCATACATTCTTACATATCTTTTGTGGCTTCAATAGAATCACATTTCCACATTTGTGTAGAGTTCGGCTGAAACTGGTGCGGAAATAAAAAAGTTTTCCTAGAAAACCCAAATTAGGGCGGTTGGGTTTGTATGTCAGCCCCGATGTTAGCAATTCAAACTTACAAACTGCTTGCAATGAAAAGAAGTATGTGTGCAAAATTTCAGCCCGATAGCTTTTAAACTGGCCAAGTAAAACGTGTCACAACAGACGGACATCGTCCAATCGAGTCAGCTCGTCATACTGATACCCTATATCTATATATACCCTTTCACTCTACGAGCGAAGGGTATCAGTATCAGCTCTCTAAAGAATTTCTTTTTTTTTATCAACACTAGCGACAATTACCTTACTATCTACCATATAACGGACAATGTCTGAAACACAAAAGTTCGAGTTATGAGAACGGATAGCAGAAGAAGCCGCTGGAATATTGATGGATTTTTATAAATTTGTTACTTTAGCAAGTTTTTAAAAAATCAAAATAACGTTGACAATTATTATGAATAAAGTGTATAGCTTCGGTAGCTCAGTGGGTAGATATTACACTCTTTCTTTGAATTGCTGGAATCTGTAGGCTGGGTTTTAAAACCGAACAGTTGCCATTATAACATGTTTCATCACAAACAGTCGAAAGAACAAATCGGGCAAATATAGAAGTCGATATGTTGCAGGAAGGTTTTCTGGAACTACTCTTTTATAACGAGGAATTTCTTTTTATAAAAGGGCGCCGTTTATAACCAGTTAAAATTTGCAACAAAGAGCACACGATGAGCATTAATAAAGGGTCCCTAAGCTTTGTATTTGGGGTAGCTGGGAAAGGAAATTAATTGATTTTTCGGTCTCTTTTCTGTTCCCATATCGAACCTTAGGAACAAAATATGTATTTCTGGATCGGATTCAGATTTACAGTGTAGAACAAAACATTCTGCCTGATGAAATTAAGTCGACGTATCCCACAAGCCCTTCCAAAATAAAACAAAAAATCTTAGATCAAGCGAATTGTCGCCTTGACCGATGCGGTATAAGTTAGAGTGGGTGTTGTAAATACAGAGCGCTTATATACCGGCTCTTAATTTAAACTATCTAAAAGCATTTTTGGAGATAGTACCTTTTCCATAGGGTGTATATACCGTCCTAGTCTAGTTCGCGTATTAACTTTCTTCTTCTTCTTTTTATTCGAATTGGTTGTGGAATGTGCAGATGTTTAGAAATGGTTTATCTGACATTTCGATTATTTGGACAATTTTATGATTGGAATTTGTTAATTTCGAGTTTTTTTCTAACCAGGAATTTCATATCAACTTTGTAGCGAAACGAAAATCGAAAACGATATCACCCAAATAACAAGACGACTTCGCTCTTCCTGGATAAATTTCAGAGACAGTCGCTTGTCTAGGCATAATGGATTGGCAAGCACCTCGCCATCTGTTGCGAGCGGGACTAAATCTAGTTTCGATTAGTTAGTGCAGCCCATATATGCCGTCCAAAAATAATTTAAATTTATCTAAAACTTTTTATCTTTGCTCCGGTATATAAGCGGTCTCTGTCTTCTATTTTCTTAGTATGTGTTAGAGAGATAGAATACAAGGACCCGACATAATCTACCGATCTTTTTTTATGTTAATCTGTACAGTTGGTAGTAGCATCATAAAGAAAGTAATTGGAATAGAGATGGAACTCCGTATAACATTAAATTCTACTGGAAAACATTTTACCTTTGAGTGTGTACTGTAAATAACGTGTACATACACGAAGATATCTTCCTAAGTAAGTAATTTAATGTTATATAGAGTTCCATCTCTGTTGCAATTACTTACTTTATGGTAGCATATCAAAAATGGCAGTCACTTTTTGGTTTTTTTTTCGATTAAAAAAAACCCTTATAAAATCGATTTGTGTCCGTCCGTCTGTTCACTAACATGAAATTTGGTATGCTATATGTAGAATGGTTACAGTCTTTGGCACGAATACCTTGCAAGTTGCTAGTATTAAGATAACAGGGTGTCTCCGAAGGGTTGAAAAAAAGTCGTTTTTTAATTTTTATCGGAGATGCGCGTGTGGGTACTCAAATCAAAGGGTACGACAAGCACATTTCATATCAGTTGCTTTTTCGCGGTTTTGAGTAACGGTAACGGAGTTATGGAGCGTTAAAGTTCAGTTTACGGCACCCACTCCGTTTTTAGAGGTACGGATATGAAACTTGCACAAATATTGGTTAGTATGAGCATTATACAGGGTGTCCGGAAACTACCGCATAAACGTACCGGATTGTGATTCCTCATGAAATTACCAGCAAAAAAGTTGTAAGAACATAGTGTGAAGTGCTTCTTTAAAGCAAACGAATTGTTGCTTGGGATACCCCCTTAGCTTAACCCCTTAGCTGCCACATGCATTTGAAGATTTTTGAAAAAAAAAAACATTTTCTTGTACGTCTAAAACATCAATATCTCAAAAACTAGACTAGCTAGAATAGCAAAATAGGATGATTATTACGGTCCATCTAGATAAGTCGCCAAATGGCGACACGTGCAGCCAAATGGCTGTTGTCATTCCATCCAAACTTGTCGCCATTTGGCTGTGCGTCCAGTTTTGATATTCAACATGGCAACTCAACCAACCGCTTTGACAACCGCTTGTCAAATTCAAAGTGACAATTTTCCCACTTTTGTTCGTTCTTTTGTGTGAAAATGAATAATTCTTGAATGGCCGTGTAATAATACAAACGCGCAGAGTCCGATTTTGATAATTAAATTTAAAAATATCACTAAAAGGAACTTTTGGTTATGTCATTTTCTATCTCCATTTGGCTGCTAGTGTGGATGCTAAGTAGCAACCAAATGGCTGCACGCGATGCCAGTTTTTGGACGCGCAGCCATTTGGCGGCTGAAATAACATATTTGACGAAAACATACTAGAACATGCCTAATCTAAAAACTTTTTTAGGTAGCCTACGTATGACAAGTATTCTGCAGTACATTATAATAAATTCATATTATGCACTTCTCTACTTCCTATATACATGAGCCCACAGTGAGCCAAAAGATCACTGAAAACTTTCCAAATAGCATCCCGAGCTCATGACTGCACTAATCCAATTTTCTTTTAACAGCAGACCTTTTTTTTATAAGTCTGAACATTACGAACTGCAAATTAAACACAATTTACTACATCATCCTGACATAGGATACCGTCAATTTTTCAGCTAAAAAGGCTATATTTACACTTCAAATCAATTACTAACTAGCGAAAATTGTTCCACTTTCTTTTCTTTACTCGCAGACTGAACAAATGCCATTTATTTCTTATCAATTAACTTTCCAACAATTTTGCCAAATTAACTACAATTTTTGTTTGTTTTACGTAAAAGATCACTATAGGAATCCTTTGCGGCGATCTGACGAAAAAGGACTGCGACCGTGTAATTGATTTCCTGCCACGCAAAAGGAAAAGAAAATAATTAGACAGGAAAAAGGAAAATCTCTTTCCTTGATCTCGATCCTTTTTACGTATGTATCAAATTGTATGTAGGTTGTGGACTCTCTGTCTGTTTAATTCCGGTAATTTGAAGTTGATTAGTTTCAGTTGGGTTTACTTATCAGATTTTTCAATGGACTGTATATGTCTTGGGATGTTTGGGCGTATTCTTTTGTTCCATAAAATTAATGTCAAATTTAAAACGGTGGGAATATGATAGATTGAAACGATAAATTCTCATAATGTTGAACACACGCATTTAAAAAAAAATTGCTTTTAGAAACATCCATTTGTGTGTCAAACGAATTGGGACTATCATGTATGTATTGTATTCCCTTATTCTATTGCCATGTCTATGTTTTTGGATTACAGAAATTAGCTGAATACGAAAAAACTACTTTTTAAAATACTTGAACTATGCGTATGTATAATTACATAAAATCTTTATTTAAATGTTTTTTTAAAACTTATCTTACTTCTTTTTTTTATAGGTAAAGAAAAAAATGCATGAGCTAGTGTTTAATTTCTTAAATATTTATTCGACCTTCCCAATGAAAAGAAAACTATCACTGAATAAACCTAATTATCCCAACGCGGTTGTCTCAAAACAATTTATGGCTTAACACTCGTCGTCTCCTTCTATTAAACAAAATATGAAATTTATTGCTCTCTTGAATGGCATTACTGTGCAATAATTTCTTCAGCTTGCTTCCACAGCTTATCCTTATCCGCTCGTCATCAAATCAGTCCTTTTTCGGCACGTATCTCATTTGCCATGTCACCGCGCGCTACCTGATGGAAATGACGGCTCAAGACAAAACAAAAAACAAATTACCTCATAATTTAGCTTAAACGGCTCAATAGAACAATACAAGTTGACATTTATGATTCGTTTTTATCTTGGGCAACACACTCCGACAGTGAGGTGTTAATTTTTATCCAAAAGGATCAAAATAAATAGTCTATTGAGTAGACAGGATTGTGGCCTATGATGATTCTTTTAGCCATAGTTCTTCAATGATTCCGATAGGCACATTGTCGATAATTGTTGGTATTTAGTATGTATTTTTATTTAAAGGGGCTTCGCTTTTATTTAATGAACTGTTTAAGATAAGATTGAAATTGGTAGGGCTAGGAGCGTTTGGTTTCCTAGAAGCATGTTTACCTATTGAATTTATCAGCACATTATGGTTGTAAATTAAGGATTTTAAGTTGTTGAAATAAATAATGGATCAAGAGTTGCAAGGGGTAGATGTCCAATTTTTTAAAATTTGGAGTTAACGATGCCAGTTGATAGGCAACTGAATTGTATATAGACTTCCGAAATCAAAATCCTTGATTTTCAATTAAAACCTCTTTAAATTTACTGAAGAAAAATTCGCCATTTCCAATCGAGTTTGAGTTTCAAAATACGCTAAATCCACCTTTTTCATATGGTAACAAAAAAACCCAACTCCTGCACAATGGTTGTTGAAAATAGTTCAATAGTTCAATAGTCAACCAAAAAAAGGTTCCGAGTATCCGACGCAAAAATCGAGGAAGATCTCCGGGCTCGGTTGCTTATTTGTGAATTGTCGAGCAATGAGGAGGATATCGCGCAGATTTCCTTGTTGACTATGTCCGACAAGGAAATTTTTCACCATAATGAGAGTGATAATACAGATGCAGATGAAGCAGACATTGCAGCAGGATTTGCTAGTGATAGCAACAGTGACGATAGCTCAGATTTCCGAATTGCAAAGAAAGGTCTAATTTTTTTAATGGACGAGTTTTAGGCGAAGACATCGTGAAAGAAGAAGTACCTAATGGAGAAGTAAATTATGGAAAAGGAAGAGCATGCAGATAGTGTCCACCTAAAGTCACCAGAAAGACTGCTTACACTTGTGTCGGGTGTAAGAAACCCACTTGCCTGCAATGTTCTAATCCATTACGTAAAGACTGCCAATAATTTTGCTCCAAAATACCTACTGTCAAAATTTTCCTGTATTATTTTCTGAATTCACTATTTTGTTTTTTTTTTTTGGAATCTTTATACGCTATATTTTAGGGAAAAATTATTAATTTTGTTCTGTGATTTTAATTTAATTTTTAACAGGTCGAAAACTAAGCTGTGTTCTGGAAAGGCTGTAATGTGTTAGTGTTATTAATTTCACAACATTTTGCATGAAAATACAAAAAATATTTAAATATTCTTATTTTTCTTCATTAATCGGTAGCTATTTCTCTCTCTGATTCCTTTTAACCCCTAGTGGGGCATAGGGCATTGACTACGCCTCTTTTCCACCTCTGCCTATTAGCAGCCATCGCCTTTAGCTGGTCCCACGATTTGCCTATAGATTTTCCTTCTGCCTCAACAGATCTTCTCCATGTATTTTTGGGTCGTCCCACACGACGGCTAGCATTGGTTCCCTGAGGATTCCAATCTAGAGCCTGTTTAGCAATGTTTTTTGGCTCTTTTCGAAGTGTGTGACCTATCCACTGCCACTTTCGCCTTTGATGTCGATGCCTATCCTATTTTGGCGAGTAATTTTGAGGAGGTCGTCGTTAAATATAACCTCAGGCCAGCGAATTTGTAGGATGCGTCGTAGGCACTGATTCACGAAAGTTTGCAGTTTGGTGGTAATGTTACTGGTCACCTTCCACGTGGAACACCCATATAAAAGCACAGATTTTACATTGATTTCGAAGATCCGGAGTTTGGTATTTCTGGAGATGTTGTGGTTTTGCCAGAGAGGAGTCAGGCTTAAAAATACTGCTCGGGCTTTATTTATACGCGACTCTACATCGGCATCAGTCCCACCATCCGCGGTCACTACGCCCTGAAGCATGGGTTAAGAATAATGCCTCCGCTTCCTCCGGCGTGTCGTAGAAGGCAACTAAAGGAGCAGCGGAGAATAAAACTGTCCTGGGCTTCGTACAAATCACCACAATTGCGTGCGACGTTGTTTGTGCTAAATTGTGTGGATATGAACGAAGCTTAATATAAATTGACCCCTGTGGTGTTGGGGTTAAAATTATGCCACAGCGTTCCCGGCTTGTCGTAGAAGGCGACTTGAGGGATAGGGTGTGTAGGCTTGTAACTTGCATACCTGAAACTAAACTACACTCGAAACATTGAACGAGCCTCGGTAGCTATTTATAAATATGAAAATGTTTTTTTTTAATCATCCGTAAACATTTACACATAAAAAACCACTATGAAGATAGAGGTCTGTGAGACCTCACGTCCATAGTAGGTAATGTTCTATTTTTTTACGTCCACACTTAAAGGTTAAAATAATAGCGAACTTCTCCCTGTGATTCTGGATAAATATACGGAAGTCCATTCTAAAGCTTCGATACTTAACCGGGTTTTCGCTACATAAGTTATGATGGGTAACGAGATGGACATAAAATGCTCAAATATGCAATGGATTTTATAAGCAAATTCCTCAAATAACCTACGAAATACCTATGGTTTGTAACGAGTAAACTAGCTCTATGTAATCGAGACTTAGGCCGCACACACATGGTCAATCCATGGAATCGAATCCAAAAAATGGATTTTCGTTCTGTCCAATGATCCCATACACGGGCGGATTTGGATTTTAATCCAATAAAATAGACAAATACATTACCTGCATTATTTTGGCTCCAGAACAAGAATGAATAGACTTAACGTTCCATTAAGTTTTCTTAACTGAATTAAAAGAGAAAGAAAGAAAGAAATGTAGAGTATATGTGATTGGTTTTACACAAATCCCTAGAAGCTGTAACCTTTTGGGGGGCAAGGCTTATCGACTCACTTAGTCCTTAGTTTGTCTAGCCAACGTTAGCATAGCTATAGCCGAAGCAATTAAAGTTTATCAAAAAAATAATTTGCCGAAAATTAGTACGGAAGGCTTTTGAAATATTAGTTAGCTGACAGGGCTGTAAATTTGTCGTACTATATTTTCAGTGAATATTGCAATTATTGCTTTATTTGGGAAAGTACCTACTAAAATTAATTTTGTCAACTGTATCCCGTTACTCACTGTCGAGTCATAGCTCGTCAAATTTCTTCATGTATTTATTTTAGTTAGGGGATGCTTAATTTTACTAGGACTGCTGATCTTTTCAGCGTGTAAGTTTTCATTTAAAGAGCTTTCTAGCAATGGTGGATTCATTGAATTTCTAGGTGGATTGGGGGCTGAACCGTATGGACCACAAGGGCTGGAAAATTCAATTCGATTGCTTTCGAATTAAAAAGAAACACCAACTCTCGCCCCAATGAATATCATTGTCGTTTCAAAATCCATAAGTTTCACTGTTTATTAGAAAAAAATCATTCTGTTTTCTGAAACTCTCCATGGACTATTTATTACGGAGAAAATAAGTAAGAGTTTTTTTAATCGTTATTTTTTCGTTTCTCTCATTGGGAAAATCAAGACTCTTCACTTTCAAAACACGCCATATCCAAAATGTTGACTTTCAAAAATCGCCAACTACAATTTTTAAATTAAAATAACTCTCTTAATAAATGCGGGAGATTTATTAAACTCCGTGAATTTGACAAACGGACAATAATACAATAGGTATGTTTTTTTTTGTTATCCCGTGTAGGTTTGGGTAACGAAACTTCATATAAAAAAATGACAGGTGGGTCAGCTGGCATTTTTTTATATGGAGTTTCGTTACCCAAACCTACACGGCATAATCAAAAAAACATACCTAATGTAGAATTAAACATGTGAATTGTATATTAGCTAGTATGGCCGTTAACCGTTTTTCCCGATTTACTCAAATTGCTTTGTCGTGGATATGGCGTTTTTTGAAAATATGCTCCTCATCAGTGTTGCCAATTTAGCAGTTTTCCGACTGATATGACTTGACCTTCTGCGGCCGTTTTTCTGGCTAAAGCAATTTTATGAAATTTTGAAATCGTATTTACTTTGAAAATAATATAAAATGCAAACCTCAGTTTTATATATTTAAAACCAAAAAACTCATCGATGTGAAATTTATCTACACACTTATTTTCATGTATCTCTGCTCTAAAAGTTTGGCACATCTCGGTTACTGTTATAGGCGGAAGTAAGAAAGTTGAAAATTTAGGTTGAATCATTTAATTCAAGAAGAAATGGTTTTCACCCTCTAGGATCGCTCAGTGTAGCATGTAACTAACTACCAAAGTTTTTTGTATATTAGAAAAATTGCAATCAATTATAGGGAAAGCAGAACTTGATAAAACAATTTATAAAGTTTGTGAAAAAAGCGTAGGTATAATTCATTCGTTTTAAATGCAAATAAACGTATAAACGTAATATAAATTTTTACAACCCGTAAAAACCGTTGGGTGTACGATCCACCATATTGTACGTCTTCAAATAGGTGCACCGAATTCTTCTATCTTAAATTAACCCAATTAGCATTCACTGTATTGATACGTCGGCAAAGAAATATTTCAACTTATAATTAATGTTTTTAACGGTTGTAAGATTTTCTAAAACTCTCTAATAATTTGTATAGTGCAGTAGATCGTCCTTAGTTACGGGTTACAATTGAAATTTCCCAAATTTCCATTGGGATCAAAAATTTCATAAAACCTAAAAATTGTAGTAGATGTTGAGTTCGTAGTAACAAAAATCTGCATTTACGAAAATTTGTAGTCTAGTTGGTGCGCTCATCTTCGGAGCACAGGGTCGTGAATTCGAGGCTCACCATGAACGAGATCAGCTTATGAGCATGCAACTCAGAAGTTATGGGGATAAAAAGCTTTGCTGTGAGCAGGGGCGAACCCAGGAATTTATTTCCGGGGGAGATTTATGTATGAAAGTGACTCATGAAATCATACGTTTATTTTCAGACCTTAACCTTAAGAAAATCGTTTTTATATATTCTAAATTTCAGAAAAATTATATTTAAAACATTTAAAGTTGATTTTCATCAAATAAATTTAAGTTCTTTTTTTTAAATACTCCCTTAGGAAATAACTGGTTTTGGTAACCAATTTTTGTGGTTTTTGAAACTCGCGAATTATAATATGTAAAATGACTGAACAAAAACTACTCACTGAATGTATCTAATCTTCTTTTCTATTTTAGTTTATTTCACATTAACTAAAACATTAAAATATACTATCAACTACTATCAAAACTAATAAGATAGTAGTAAGCAGGTGATAAACCTAGTAGGTACATGACATTGCAAAATGTGGTGGAGAATTTTTTTTTCTTTTGGTTTTTGGGGTGCTAAGCCCGAATTCGTAGCTTCCCACCAAAATTTCGTTCCGAAGCAGGGTCAAAATCGCAAAAAAAATTACTATCAAGTGCAGCGATAATACATAATGCATTTTAAAGGATAAATATACAGTTTTAGTTATAAGCCAAAAAACTGAAAAACTCCGAAAATGTTCGGTTTTTTTCCGGTTTTTGCCCTGTTTTCTCGATCCTTTTTACGTATGTATCAAATTGTATGTAGGTTGTGGACTCTCTGTCTGTTTAATTCCGGTAATTTGAAGTTGATTAGTTTCAGTTGGGTTTACTTATCAGATTTTTCAATGGACTGTATATGTCTTGGGATGTTTGGGCGTATTCTTTTGTTCCATAAAATTAATGTCAAATTTAAAACGGTGGGAATATGATAGATTGAAACGATAAATTCTCATAATGTTGAACACACGCATTTAAAAAAAAATTGCTTTTAGAAACATCCATTTGTGTGTCAAACGAATTGGGACTATCATGTATGTATTGTATTCCCTTATTCTATTGCCATGTCTATGTTTTTGGATTACAGAAATTAGCTGAATACGAAAAAACTACTTTTTAAAATACTTGAACTATGCGTATGTATAATTACATAAAATCTTTATTTAAATGTTTTTTTAAAACTTATCTTACTTCTTTTTTTTATAGGTAAAGAAAAAAATGCATGAGCTAGTGTTTAATTTCTTAAATATTTATTCGACCTTCCCAATGAAAAGAAAACTATCACTGAATAAACCTAATTATCCCAACGCGGTTGTCTCAAAACAATTTATGGCTTAACACTCGTCGTCTCCTTCTATTAAACAAAATATGAAATTTATTGCTCTCTTGAATGGCATTACTGTGCAATAATTTCTTCAGCTTGCTTCCACAGCTTATCCTTATCCGCTCGTCATCAAATCAGTCCTTTTTCGGCACGTATCTCATTTGCCATGTCACCGCGCGCTACCTGATGGAAATGACGGCTCAAGACAAAACAAAAAACAAATTACCTCATAATTTAGCTTAAACGGCTCAATAGAACAATACAAGTTGACATTTATGATTCGTTTTTATCTTGGGCAACACACTCCGACAGTGAGGTGTTAATTTTTATCCAAAAGGATCAAAATAAATAGTCTATTGAGTAGACAGGATTGTGGCCTATGATGATTCTTTTAGCCATAGTTCTTCAATGATTCCGATAGGCACATTGTCGATAATTGTTGGTATTTAGTATGTATTTTTATTTAAAGGGGCTTCGCTTTTATTTAATGAACTGTTTAAGATAAGATTGAAATTGGTAGGGCTAGGAGCGTTTGGTTTCCTAGAAGCATGTTTACCTATTGAATTTATCAGCACATTATGGTTGTAAATTAAGGATTTTAAGTTGTTGAAATAAATAATGGATCAAGAGTTGCAAGGGGTAGATGTCCAATTTTTTAAAATTTGGAGTTAACGATGCCAGTTGATAGGCAACTGAATTGTATATAGACTTCCGAAATCAAAATCCTTGATTTTCAATTAAAACCTCTTTAAATTTACTGAAGAAAAATTCGCCATTTCCAATCGAGTTTGAGTTTCAAAATACGCTAAATCCACCTTTTTCATATGGTAACAAAAAAACCCAACTCCTGCACAATGGTTGTTGAAAATAGTTCAATAGTTCAATAGTCAACCAAAAAAAGGTTCCGAGTATCCGACGCAAAAATCGAGGAAGATCTCCGGGCTCGGTTGCTTATTTGTGAATTGTCGAGCAATGAGGAGGATATCGCGCAGATTTCCTTGTTGACTATGTCCGACAAGGAAATTTTTCACCATAATGAGAGTGATAATACAGATGCAGATGAAGCAGACATTGCAGCAGGATTTGCTAGTGATAGCAACAGTGACGATAGCTCAGATTTCCGAATTGCAAAGAAAGGTCTAATTTTTTTAATGGACGAGTTTTAGGCGAAGACATCGTGAAAGAAGAAGTACCTAATGGAGAAGTAAATTATGGAAAAGGAAGAGCATGCAGATAGTGTCCACCTAAAGTCACCAGAAAGACTGCTTACACTTGTGTCGGGTGTAAGAAACCCACTTGCCTGCAATGTTCTAATCCATTACGTAAAGACTGCCAATAATTTTGCTCCAAAATACCTACTGTCAAAATTTTCCTGTATTATTTTCTGAATTCACTATTTTGTTTTTTTTTTTTGGAATCTTTATACGCTATATTTTAGGGAAAAATTATTAATTTTGTTCTGTGATTT
The DNA here is from genome assembly GCA_949715475.1 of Microchrysa polita. Taxonomy (NCBI): domain Eukaryota; kingdom Metazoa; phylum Arthropoda; class Insecta; order Diptera; family Stratiomyidae; genus Microchrysa; species Microchrysa polita. The sequence continues at coordinate 96,274,177 of OX454418.1, forward strand.
TAATTTAATTTTTAACAGGTCGAAAACTAAGCTGTGTTCTGGAAAGGCTGTAATGTGTTAGTGTTATTAATTTCACAACATTTTGCATGAAAATACAAAAAATATTTAAATATTCTTATTTTTCTTCATTAATCGGTAGCTATTTCTCTCTCTGATTCCTTTTAACCCCTAGTGGGGCATAGGGCATTGACTACGCCTCTTTTCCACCTCTGCCTATTAGCAGCCATCGCCTTTAGCTGGTCCCACGATTTGCCTATAGATTTTCCTTCTGCCTCAACAGATCTTCTCCATGTATTTTTGGGTCGTCCCACACGACGGCTAGCATTGGTTCCCTGAGGATTCCAATCTAGAGCCTGTTTAGCAATGTTTTTTGGCTCTTTTCGAAGTGTGTGACCTATCCACTGCCACTTTCGCCTTTGATGTCGATGCCTATCCTATTTTGGCGAGTAATTTTGAGGAGGTCGTCGTTAAATATAACCTCAGGCCAGCGAATTTGTAGGATGCGTCGTAGGCACTGATTCACGAAAGTTTGCAGTTTGGTGGTAATGTTACTGGTCACCTTCCACGTGGAACACCCATATAAAAGCACAGATTTTACATTGATTTCGAAGATCCGGAGTTTGGTATTTCTGGAGATGTTGTGGTTTTGCCAGAGAGGAGTCAGGCTTAAAAATACTGCTCGGGCTTTATTTATACGCGACTCTACATCGGCATCAGTCCCACCATCCGCGGTCACTACGCCCTGAAGCATGGGTTAAGAATAATGCCTCCGCTTCCTCCGGCGTGTCGTAGAAGGCAACTAAAGGAGCAGCGGAGAATAAAACTGTCCTGGGCTTCGTACAAATCACCACAATTGCGTGCGACGTTGTTTGTGCTAAATTGTGTGGATATGAACGAAGCTTAATATAAATTGACCCCTGTGGTGTTGGGGTTAAAATTATGCCACAGCGTTCCCGGCTTGTCGTAGAAGGCGACTTGAGGGATAGGGTGTGTAGGCTTGTAACTTGCATACCTGAAACTAAACTACACTCGAAACATTGAACGAGCCTCGGTAGCTATTTATAAATATGAAAATGTTTTTTTTTAATCATCCGTAAACATTTACACATAAAAAACCACTATGAAGATAGAGGTCTGTGAGACCTCACGTCCATAGTAGGTAATGTTCTATTTTTTTACGTCCACACTTAAAGGTTAAAATAATAGCGAACTTCTCCCTGTGATTCTGGATAAATATACGGAAGTCCATTCTAAAGCTTCGATACTTAACCGGGTTTTCGCTACATAAGTTATGATGGGTAACGAGATGGACATAAAATGCTCAAATATGCAATGGATTTTATAAGCAAATTCCTCAAATAACCTACGAAATACCTATGGTTTGTAACGAGTAAACTAGCTCTATGTAATCGAGACTTAGGCCGCACACACATGGTCAATCCATGGAATCGAATCCAAAAAATGGATTTTCGTTCTGTCCAATGATCCCATACACGGGCGGATTTGGATTTTAATCCAATAAAATAGACAAATACATTACCTGCATTATTTTGGCTCCAGAACAAGAATGAATAGACTTAACGTTCCATTAAGTTTTCTTAACTGAATTAAAAGAGAAAGAAAGAAAGAAATGTAGAGTATATGTGATTGGTTTTACACAAATCCCTAGAAGCTGTAACCTTTTGGGGGGCAAGGCTTATCGACTCACTTAGTCCTTAGTTTGTCTAGCCAACGTTAGCATAGCTATAGCCGAAGCAATTAAAGTTTATCAAAAAAATAATTTGCCGAAAATTAGTACGGAAGGCTTTTGAAATATTAGTTAGCTGACAGGGCTGTAAATTTGTCGTACTATATTTTCAGTGAATATTGCAATTATTGCTTTATTTGGGAAAGTACCTACTAAAATTAATTTTGTCAACTGTATCCCGTTACTCACTGTCGAGTCATAGCTCGTCAAATTTCTTCATGTATTTATTTTAGTTAGGGGATGCTTAATTTTACTAGGACTGCTGATCTTTTCAGCGTGTAAGTTTTCATTTAAAGAGCTTTCTAGCAATGGTGGATTCATTGAATTTCTAGGTGGATTGGGGGCTGAACCGTATGGACCACAAGGGCTGGAAAATTCAATTCGATTGCTTTCGAATTAAAAAGAAACACCAACTCTCGCCCCAATGAATATCATTGTCGTTTCAAAATCCATAAGTTTCACTGTTTATTAGAAAAAAATCATTCTGTTTTCTGAAACTCTCCATGGACTATTTATTACGGAGAAAATAAGTAAGAGTTTTTTTAATCGTTATTTTTTCGTTTCTCTCATTGGGAAAATCAAGACTCTTCACTTTCAAAACACGCCATATCCAAAATGTTGACTTTCAAAAATCGCCAACTACAATTTTTAAATTAAAATAACTCTCTTAATAAATGCGGGAGATTTATTAAACTCCGTGAATTTGACAAACGGACAATAATACAATAGGTATGTTTTTTTTTGTTATCCCGTGTAGGTTTGGGTAACGAAACTTCATATAAAAAAATGACAGGTGGGTCAGCTGGCATTTTTTTATATGGAGTTTCGTTACCCAAACCTACACGGCATAATCAAAAAAACATACCTAATGTAGAATTAAACATGTGAATTGTATATTAGCTAGTATGGCCGTTAACCGTTTTTCCCGATTTACTCAAATTGCTTTGTCGTGGATATGGCGTTTTTTGAAAATATGCTCCTCATCAGTGTTGCCAATTTAGCAGTTTTCCGACTGATATGACTTGACCTTCTGCGGCCGTTTTTCTGGCTAAAGCAATTTTATGAAATTTTGAAATCGTATTTACTTTGAAAATAATATAAAATGCAAACCTCAGTTTTATATATTTAAAACCAAAAAACTCATCGATGTGAAATTTATCTACACACTTATTTTCATGTATCTCTGCTCTAAAAGTTTGGCACATCTCGGTTACTGTTATAGGCGGAAGTAAGAAAGTTGAAAATTTAGGTTGAATCATTTAATTCAAGAAGAAATGGTTTTCACCCTCTAGGATCGCTCAGTGTAGCATGTAACTAACTACCAAAGTTTTTTGTATATTAGAAAAATTGCAATCAATTATAGGGAAAGCAGAACTTGATAAAACAATTTATAAAGTTTGTGAAAAAAGCGTAGGTATAATTCATTCGTTTTAAATGCAAATAAACGTATAAACGTAATATAAATTTTTACAACCCGTAAAAACCGTTGGGTGTACGATCCACCATATTGTACGTCTTCAAATAGGTGCACCGAATTCTTCTATCTTAAATTAACCCAATTAGCATTCACTGTATTGATACGTCGGCAAAGAAATATTTCAACTTATAATTAATGTTTTTAACGGTTGTAAGATTTTCTAAAACTCTCTAATAATTTGTATAGTGCAGTAGATCGTCCTTAGTTACGGGTTACAATTGAAATTTCCCAAATTTCCATTGGGATCAAAAATTTCATAAAACCTAAAAATTGTAGTAGATGTTGAGTTCGTAGTAACAAAAATCTGCATTTACGAAAATTTGTAGTCTAGTTGGTGCGCTCATCTTCGGAGCACAGGGTCGTGAATTCGAGGCTCACCATGAACGAGATCAGCTTATGAGCATGCAACTCAGAAGTTATGGGGATAAAAAGCTTTGCTGTGAGCAGGGGCGAACCCAGGAATTTATTTCCGGGGGAGATTTATGTATGAAAGTGACTCATGAAATCATACGTTTATTTTCAGACCTTAACCTTAAGAAAATCGTTTTTATATATTCTAAATTTCAGAAAAATTATATTTAAAACATTTAAAGTTGATTTTCATCAAATAAATTTAAGTTCTTTTTTTTAAATACTCCCTTAGGAAATAACTGGTTTTGGTAACCAATTTTTGTGGTTTTTGAAACTCGCGAATTATAATATGTAAAATGACTGAACAAAAACTACTCACTGAATGTATCTAATCTTCTTTTCTATTTTAGTTTATTTCACATTAACTAAAACATTAAAATATACTATCAACTACTATCAAAACTAATAAGATAGTAGTAAGCAGGTGATAAACCTAGTAGGTACATGACATTGCAAAATGTGGTGGAGAATTTTTTTTTCTTTTGGTTTTTGGGGTGCTAAGCCCGAATTCGTAGCTTCCCACCAAAATTTCGTTCCGAAGCAGGGTCAAAATCGCAAAAAAAATTACTATCAAGTGCAGCGATAATACATAATGCATTTTAAAGGATAAATATACAGTTTTAGTTATAAGCCAAAAAACTGAAAAACTCCGAAAATGTTCGGTTTTTTTCCGGTTTTTGCCCTGTTTTGCAACGAAATTTTGGTGGGAAGCTCTGGATTCAAGCTCAGCACCCCAAAAAACATAAGAAACAAAAAAAATTCTCCACCAGATTTTGCAATCTGAAATCACCTAGTGACTGCACTATAGATCTTGAGTCTGAAAATCATCACTTATTTGTTATGTTGTGTAAATTTTATTTAAACTAAGACTTTTGAAAAATTGGTTTCATAATTTCGGGGGGTGTTTTATCCCCCATATCCCCCCTTGGGTTCGCCCCTGCTGTGAGCGCGCTGTCAGTCTCAACACCTCTACAAAAAAGCTGAGAAATGGGATGTCACTAACACATCTGCGGCTTTGAACAAAGAAAATGTTGATTGTAATGCCAGCGATTACCGGATATGAATAAGACTAAGAAATAATACATATATGTTTAACCGTAGTTTACGGGTAAAACAAATCTATAGAGAGTTTTAGCATATCGTTTGGAATAAAACGACATAATTTGACATTCCATATAAAAATTCGCTTGCTTACCGTATACGAAACAAAATATCTTAATTTTGCATGTCCGATAAACTAAAATTCTCTCATATCTTTTTTTTAATTTTATTACGCAATGCCTTTGTTTTGTATGTTTTTAGCCGTCAATTGGTTACAACTTAGTTAGCCGGATTTTTAGCCGTTTTTGAAAAAAATGTAGCCGTTTTTTCGGCTAAATTTAGCCCTTGTTCCAATGAAACCCATCGGTATCTCACTCTTTTGCAAATTTTGATCTGTCTCGAGAGAAATAGGGAATACCAACTCAGGATGAAAGATAGACCAAATGTGGAACTGTTACCTCTAAATTGTACTCTCTATTTCGGGTGGAATCGTATCTCGATGTAACCCAAACGGACAGGAAGTATGACATATCAACCTATCAGAAGGAGAACCGTCGCGTTGTCTAGACGAAAAATATATTTTATATCAAACAAAACTAGAAGCAAAAATAAAATAATGACGGGACTATGCGAAAAAGGACGAACAGAAGCATAATAAACAACAAATTCATGAGAATATTTTCAACTCTTCGCATAAAATACTATGTATATATGTACCGACATTACCTTGGGGGAATTCAATACACATAAAATACATTATTATACAATCATTATTTATTTCATAAATAAGCAAAAACAAAGCTTAAAAATAATCAAATATTTCAACAAAATAATTAAATACATATTTTCATTCTTTCATGTCGGTCTTGTCGATAATTCTAATAGTGCAGATATGTAAGTTTGAGCCATTTGCAACGTTTCATATTTCGACAGTTTCCGATCATGTCCAAGTGACGGTACGACATCACGCAATCGATCGAAGGCATCGTTCAAACTATTCATTCGCTTACGTTCGCGAGCATTAGCAGCCAATCGTCGCCTTTTGAATTCATCCAAACTAATTCTTTTGGACTTTTTCGCCGTCTTCTTCCTTGTAAATTCACAATCCTTAACGCTGTTATCACTGTCATCTCCGGTACAACTGCCAGCACTGCTACTATAACTTCTGCTTCCGTTGGGGAAGATGGGGTCTATCGGGCTATGTTCCTGTTCTTGTGTTTCATTGTAGTACGTATAACCTGTTGTGTATGATGTATTCGACGAAATATATTGGACATTTGAAAACTCTTCATCACTATAAGTCATACAATGACCGTTATAATTGGCAAAAGGATCCCAATACTGATCGAACGACGAAGTCATTTTTAATTTTTAGAAGACACCACTGTACACTCAACGAGCTCAAACTAATCTGAAGAGTCTCTCGATATTGCGGCCGTATTTATGCGTTGGAATCGAATCCTATTTTTTATAGTCCTGATACACTTCCGTACAAAAAAAATAAGGATCACGGAATACCTGCTGTTGTCAATAGCGACAGCCGATCGCACGTACCAAATTATCTTTGAGTTTTTTTTTTATATATAGTGTAGGTTGTACCTATACGCTATTTTTTGTTCGTCCTGAAAGTATAACATTTGATGATCCCACTTCGATTCCTTTCAAGTTGCTCGAGGCTACGAAATCAATTTCGTTGGAATTTAGTCCGGGAAGGTTGAAATTATAGTTTTATAAAGTGGTAGGTGTTTGATATTGGTTGATGATGGAATGAAATTGAAACAATGATGGATTGATCGACGGCAATATGTACGAGTATTTGATCGCATGGTGATCTATGATAGGATATTTTTGCCAACTGTTCGATATTAGATTTGGACGGCATATAATGTATGCTGCAAAGGTTCGATTTTTGTTATTGGATTTAGAAAAACTCACGTTAGCTCAATCGGATCAAAACTAAGGGCGTTAAATCAAAATGTATCCTCCTGCTCCATTTTTGGGGGAGTTACATGCCGTTTTGTCAAATTCAAAAGGGCGGATAATGGAGGTTCTTAATCGGGTTTAAGGCAAAAATTATTTTCGACTTAATATTAATACACACACAAAATTTTATGGTCTAATGTACGTTCTTACGAGAGTTATTGAGCTTTTAAAAAAGGTCAAAAATTTAAATATACTCTAATGTATTTTTTAGTCTAACGCATAATTTTCCCAAAAAAGATCTATGATATTATATGCCCATCCATTTTAGATCATTTTTCTTCGGCTAGTTGTATTTTCTCCATTCTTGTATTTATTTATTAATTCTGCTAGCTTGAAGTAATAAGACGAACCCTATTAAGCTTCGTGTAGTGTATTAAAAAGTATATACACGTTTCCGCGATTTTTGAAGGATTTTTCCAACATCCACTCATACTAATTGCTAACCATTGGCTCTCCTCAGGTTCAAATTCAGAGCTTATTCCAGGATTTGGCCCTTTACAAAATTTTGTGATTGGGGCACCCGAAATATGTACGTAATTCGTAAATTTCACGAAAATGAGCTCTACTCGCTTGAAATGCATAACGATCGATAGTGAAATCCACATATATAAGCTGTCAACCTTTCACTTCATGTAGAAAAAACATTTATCTTTCGAATGATCCAAAATGATGACATCAAAATGAATGATCTGTCGTGTGTGCTAAAGTGTCATAAGTATGTCACCAATTTTCCATTTCTATGATTGTGAAAAATGATTGTTTTACCAAGGATTAACACAACAGGGGGTTATCATATCGGTTACAATCTTCAAAGATAGTATCGCAAATTTTCTTACCTGAACACTTTTCACTTATGTATTTCGTTTATCGGAGGACACATAGAAGAAGAATAGTTTCATATTTGAGTTATTTTACCACAAACTTCAAGTACGTGTTTATAGGAGAGGGTATAAGTAGTTATAACTGAAATCCAATTAGGGATAAGTTGAAGAAAGAATTTAGATTTCAAAAGAAATGGATATCGGTTTTCGAATGTATTGTTGTGTAAAAAAAGAAAGTCTTAAAGTGGTTGCTTCCGTTTTTGCGGTTAACATGAAATGTAACAGGTACAATCGATTCAGGAACAAGTGTTTTGGGAAGCTACTTAGATGTTTTTCTTTTCATTTTTATAGAAAAATGAAATTGATCAAGTGAAACTGCTAATACCTATTTCATTGAGATTTTGAATTATGAAAAAGCAATGCGCTTCATATTTTTTAAAAATTGTGTTGTGTTTTTTTTACTATGGATGTATATACTTGCATAGCATATGGATACACGTATAAGTTACATCTAAGTAGTACAAACAGTACAAATAGTTGCCGGAAATGATCAACAACTAAATATGCATAACATTTTTATTTTATTTTTTCATGCCCTGCCTAATTCTAAAATTCTAAAATTTGATCAAACTGGAGCATTCTGCATATTTTTCTAGTCTTTTACTATCAGATTTGTAGCAACTGAAGCTAATTCCGAAAAGAATTTTGAATGAAGCCGCAAATTTCGTAAACTGTTCCGTAATTTTTAAGATCTTAAAGTGTTTGTTTTAATATCTCATCAGTATCACTCAAATACTTAGCATTTTTCGTTTTCGTTCAGTTCTAGTGGTTTTACACATTTTCAGCTAGTCGCTTGAAGGGCTTTTCCGGCAGCCCTCTAATATTTCTATGGAAACTCGATTAACCGAACTTTTGGTTATCCGGACAATCCCTGTCGACATTAGTTTGGATAACAGACGCTCTAGTGCAGGGGTGTCAAACTCAAAACCTGGCCCGGGCCAAATAAAACTCTCTTAAGATTTGGGTGGGCCGCAGGAGCAAAATTTCAAATTTTTTATTTAATAGTATTACGAAAGTTGATTACAGAATATCACTTTTGAAATATGGCAGAAAGTCTGGATCTCTATATCGAATTCGGGATTATCCGTGAAAACTTCTACCTTTCGAAAATGTACTTCCGGAACATCAAAAACTTAATACACGAAAACGTGAAAATATGATTGATCTTCAAGTAACCACTTTTTGTTAATTACATTATTATTATTTGGCGACAAATATTGGACAGATGATAAAAAAATTGTAGCACTGGTCATCCAGGTCGCCCAAATTAATTATTAAATTAATATCGGGAGGCAGGTAGCTAAAAGAGACAAACAGTTGTTTGTGAAATGATTTTAAACAAAACTCATGAACCAGTACAGCTTAAGTATAAATCTAAAAATCAAGCACTGCTGTAATTTTTATGTTGGGATTTCACATCCAGGTGATTTAGTCACCAATTTCAAGATTTCCATAGCATTTAAAGCTTTGCCATTTTTCCAAATAAATCTCAATTCATGTTCAGTAAAGCCAACCAATTTTTTATTAACTGCATTTCGGGACAGAACAGTTTCATGAAGAGGCTTAGTATTGTCCTGTACAAAAAAGATGAGCTGTCTTATAAAACCAAATAACCAGCAGCAAATTATTAAAATTTTAGTAATGGAATGATTAGCGCAAATTCCGATAGATTTATAATTATTTATGAAAACACCGGTTTTTAAATTTGCAGCAGCAAATTGTTTGAATTTGTAGAGTTGAGTTCAACGGCTGAGAGCGTTTTATACTGGGTCAGGTTTGAATCAGACATTTTGCCTGATTCTCAATAGCACGTTTATTAAAATGTGCAAAATTACATACAATGAGGCACCTGATTGCTCGTCAAGTCGTGAGTGCACATTTATCTTAACCTTAACCAGCGGGCGCAATACTAATCCTAACACGATCGGGCACAATGCATCTGACCGATTAAGTGCAGAAAATAGGATGAAATTAAGTTTCTGTATATTTTACACTCTTATTTATTGTTGTATTGTCTTTTTGAAACAGTTCTACGAAATCTTATAGACAAATACTGGCTCACAAAGTTTGATACCGTGCACATTTTAAATTTTCTAAGAATATTTCGATTTCAATCGCTTCAATATTTAAAAAAACCTCCAACAACTCGAACGCTAAAAAACGTGAGCTTATTTTACTAAAAACACACTATTGAACGATTTCCTGAGCCTGAGAATTCAATATAACGTTATTACGCAATGTGAAGAGTATAAGAAGTGAAAATTTTCATAGAAAAGGAGAAAAAAACACAATCGGGTATGCAATTCATCGAGAGATTATTTCATCCCTCCCGACCTCAGACCAGTGATAGACAGAAACTGAAAACTGCTTTGGGTAGTTGATCGATAAAGATTAAGCTACTGAGTTTTAGTTGACTCCCTTTTCATATCACTGATTGGCGCAACAAAAACTGGTCAGATGAATTGCGCCCGCCCAAAGGTGAAATTGGTTAAATAAAAAGCAAGTCTCCACGTCACATTTTTCGCCGGAGACATAAATGCAAGTTTTTTTTTTGCTCGAAATGTCAAAATTCCGAAGACTGGTGGAAAGTGAGTTCCAACATTCGAATTTATTTTAAGATAAAGAAAATTCTGACAGTATGGATTTCACGTGAAATGCTGAGGTTGTCTTAAGCTGTACTTTTGATATTCAATATGGCAACTGAATTATCTGTCAGCTGACACTTTGACAACCGCTTGCCGAATTCAATGTGACAATTTTACAACTTTTTTTTCGATTTTTGTGTTAAATTATATAATTCTATAATTTAATGTAATGTAAAAATTAATAATAATTTAAGCGCAGAGTCAGATTTTGAAAATTATATTTTAAAAACCTCCAAAGTTTGGTTATGTCATTTTTAGGCTCCATTTGGTAGCTAGTTAAGATGGCAGCTCGCGATGCAAGCTTTTTGGCGAGCTTCCATTTAGTTAGCTATTACATTACGATTACGTAAGCGTGTGTGTAATCTGCATATACATTAAGGTCCATCCAAACTGATCGCCAAATGGTGGCACATGCAACCAAATAGCAGTTGTCATTGCATCCAAAATAACCGCCATTTGGGTGGCCGTACAGTTTTGATATTCAATATGGCAATTCAACCAACCGCTTGTCAAATTCAAAGTGACAATTTTGCAACTTTTGTTCGTTCTTTTGTGTGAAATTGAATAATTCTTGAATGGCCGTGTAATAATTCAAACGCGCAGAGTCGGATTTTGGTGATTAAATTTAAAAAAATCTCCAAAATGAAATTTTGGTTGTTTTCTGTCTCCATTTGGTAGCTAGTGTAGATGGTAAGTAGAAACCAATTAGAAGCCAATTTAGATGTACAAGCTTTTTAGAGCCAGCTCCGCCTGAACTCGTTTCGCTCGCATTATAATACGCTGAAATACTAAATTAACGATAAAAAAGGGGAGGATGCACTTAGGAGTATGAAATATACTTTATCACCTATGTATGTATTTCCAAACCTAGTAAGTTACACAAAAACATTAATGAAAATAGGTCAAACTGTTGAGGAGTTTGGCAACAAATATCTCGATTCAAGATTTTGATATACATAACATACTTGTGTGTACCTATATATTTCTAATTCTAAATTCTAGCTTTTGTTGTACCGAAAATGGCTCTCGTTTGTAATCATGAAACCTCTGCCACTTTTTTTCTCAAAAGAAATTCTTTTGTTCCAGACATTCTGGTACCTTTGTGGAAAACCACAATATCAAACATATCCTTAAAATGACCTTTCTCACAAGAACTAATTTAAGTGTTACTTAAGTCGGAATACAAAACGAGAAAACGTTTACCCAGCTCTTCCTCTTAATTTATCATAACGCCACGCGACTGCACCGATCACATAAGAACAATCGTCAATGCGAAAAAAAAACCGCAACACCCTAATTAAAGGTGTTAGTCCAAATTATAGGTTCGCTAAACATCAAAACCGCCCACAAAATTCTCTTGTACCTTTGTCGCTCGTGAAAACGATCGCATCCGTGTCAGAAATTCACACATTTTTCATGTGATCTTCACAGGATCGTATAGTTGTGAAAAATGAAAAACGAATTGGAAAATTGTTTGAAAAACGGCGCCGACTTGGTTGGCGTGAGATTCCTTTTGTATGCTGTACCTGTTGTGTGAGATCCTTGGAAACATTGGACATGGAGGCGCTACAATTGTTTGTTCCGCGCGATAAATGTAGAGCGAATTTCTGGATATGATTATGTTAAATCGAACAAAAGAAAAAAAAACGCAAATTTGAAAAATATTTTTCATGTCAAAATAATGATGATCTTGGCAATCAGGACTCAGGAGAACTAAATTCTGTATTCGTACTCTTATAATAATTCTACAATAGAGCGAAAAGAAATTGGGTTCTATGACAATGAAATCCTTAGTTTTGCAGGTACATATGTAGCTCCGGTTGGATGGACTTTGATCAGGAGAATAATACCGAAGTCAACCAATTTTATTGTTAGATGACACAAAAGTAAATCAATTTTACACAAATTTATCGAGGACAAAAGACTCACGATACGCTGATCGGGTGGAAAGTGTATTGCGTGAAGGTGTGCAGATTAGTTGCGCTTCTGATGAATTTCACCATATCATTTCTATTGTGTTGGCAAAATTAGAATATGCACTATCGCATGTGTGTGGTTAATAGAGATGTAATGATTTGCAAATTTCGATTGAATCGAAATTGTATTCGATTTGGATTGCAACTGCGGAGGTCGTTCGCCTTGCATTGGAAACTACATATGTAAGCGTTTGTTGTATTTGAAATTGAGATATTCATCGTTTGAAAACTACCAATGAAATTTCGTCGGTTTACATGAAATAATCTAACTTTCTGTCATCAATGAATCTCAGGGTGTTTTCTTGAAACCATAGAACTTTAAAATGGAATAGTACATGTAAAAGTGTCTTAAATTTGTTCACAGTGACCGAAAACATATAATTTGGGGCTATTTTCATCTTTTCGTTTTCGCCCACTCTGAATATAATATTAAATGTTTATGAAATTAGATTAATTTAAAAGCTAACGCTTTGACAATTATGTCTAATCCTGATTTTAAAGGTCCATCTAGATTAGTCGCCAAATGGCATCACGTGCAACCAAATGGCTGTTGTCATTGCATCCAAACTGATCGCCATTTGGGTGTGCGTCCAGTTTTGATATTCAATATGGCTACTCAACCAACTTTGACAAGCTCAACAAGCTTTGACAACTGCTTGACAAATTCAAAGTGACAATTTTGCAACTTTTGTTCGTTCTTTTGTGTGAAATTGAGTAATTCTTGAATGGCCGTGTAATAATTCAAACGCGCAGAGTCCGATTTTGATAATTAAATTTAAAAAAATCACCAAAATGATATTTTGGTTATGTCATTTTCTGTCTCCATTTGGCTGCTAGTGTAGATGCTAAGTAGCAGCCAAATGGCTGTTCGTGATGCCAGTTTTTGGACGCGCAGCCATTTGGCGATCAATCTAGATCTAGATGGACCTTAAGGAAAGTGGACGCCCCATCTAGCGCGTACGTGGAGTTATCTGAAAGCGTAACTTTCCAACACTTCCGAGAAATAAGGCATGCTGTATTAAGCGATAGCACGGGGAACACTTATGTATTTATCCTGGGGATATTCTTTCTTTTCACAAGCCTGTGACAATAAGGACCATAAGATGAAGAAAAAGTTACATTTTAGTGGTCCTTGTGAGATGATGGAAGCTTTGATAATTTCATTCTGCCATATTGTGGATTATTCAGGTCAATTGCTTGGAGATTTCATTCAATTATCTGCTAACTAGCCTCCTCGTCTATGCAATTCAACCCGATTATTTTGTTCTTTTTCTTTGTGTATAGCATGCTAAAATGTTTACAACAATCAAACAGAATCATGTCAACTTTTTGAAAACCATTGATATGTACGTTATCGCAGAAATACAAAATTATTTAGTGCCAAATAAGTGAGAAAATCGGCTTTTGTAAGAAATCGTAATCAAACATAAATGTCAGAAATTTATCTTTCAAATGAATCTAATTTGGGCACAGTTTCTCATGCTTTATTTTAATTTAAAGTTCTATGGTTTCAGAGAAAACACCCTTTATTTGCGCAAAATTTATTTTGGCGACATCTTAGAAAACTTCTATTTTTAGTATGTATTCTTTATCAAGGAAGAACATAACTAGCATATTTTCAGTAGCAAGAGATAGTAAATGATATATGTATGGACCAATACAAGTGATATGAGCAAAAAACAATCGCTAATTACGTCAGTTACTCGCCAAACGTACATTTTGCATTTAAAAAAAAAGTGTTGAAAAATAATCTTGTTGTATGTAGTAAACATTTCCTATGTGTGATAATGGAATAAGCCTATGCTGAAGTATGATCTAGAAAGCCTAGCTAAACAAAGACTGATAATGTTAACTTGCTTATTTAAACAACTTGTTTTCATCGTTCGGAGATTACAGTCAGGTGCGCGAACATCTATAATCCATGCTCCAATTGTTTATCGTTATCATTAGCCAAACTAACTAATAATATTCGGCAACAACGTTATCTACTGTTTCGTCAGTTCACGCCTTTACCCTCACGCAGATGTCTTCTGCCACCATCAATATTAGTACCTAAAAGTCCAGCTGATGTATTTTGCAACCTTCCGAACTTAATTTAGAAAGATAATTTTAACGTAATAATGATAACAATACATACCTACAAGGAAAATACATAACAGAAACAGAGCAATGACATTAAATTTGAAATATATGTACGACTAAAGTGATAGCTTGAACCACAGAAAACCCACATACTAAAAATGTTTTTAATTTTTTATTTGATTGCAAATTTTTCGCGGTTTCAGTTGTTCAATATGCTGCATACAATAAACAATAATTTTTGCAAAGATACTTAAATCTATAGAATTATTTTCGCTAAGACTAGCAAGTGTTGATGTTGTACAAAGTTTGGGCGATTTACAGTGAAGCGTTTGCGATAACGAAAATTTAATTTTAATGTCGTGCAACATTCAGACTGAGTGATAATAAATTGCAAAAAGATAAAAACAAATAACGAGGTACATTCATATAGAAGTGGATAGCAATATTTGTACACGCGGTTGTATTCTGTGCTTGCAGATAATTCTTATAGCACGATTGCAGTGGAGTTTTGTGCTCCAGAAAATTTAGTGATTAAATAAGATTGTCGGATGGTGTGAAGTGAACGTGAAGTGCTGTTGTAGATCCAAGGTGCTAAGAAATTGTGAGTCTATGGTGGTTCCCTGAGAGTGACCGAATAATTTAAAAAAGGTTATACATATTCTACTTGTGCTGTGTGTTTTTGTTTTTCTCAACCCTGTATGTTTCGAGACCTCCTGCTAAAAGTACGAATTTCGTAATTGTCCCGTAATTCTACAATGCCCATTTTTAAATGCAAGTATTCCTTGTGCTAAAACGTATTGGTACCCAAAACAATAGATATGGCACTCCAAAAAACCTCCAAACATTTCAAAATAGTAAATACAGTCGTAGCGAAGCTAATCATTTATTTAACTATTATCTTCATACATTTTGAATATCCAAATAATTCCCCATGGTTCCAGTTATTTTACTCAATGAGTAGCCTAGTTCAAACAGGGCTTTAGTTTAATTTAGACATACACTATGAGTAGTAAATTTATTGATACAATGGAATTTTGCTCTTTGCCGCCTTTCAACTTTTGAGTTTTTAACCGTCGAAATCTTCTTAAAAAATCTACCCCAAAAAGTAACGCTGAAAAAATTAATTTAATTTAATTTTCTCACATTCGTAAAAAACAAGAAAAACGATAATTTAACATATTCCAATGACTGCGCTTAGATATACATAGTCTATATACATATGCTTGTGAATTTAATACAATAATAATAATTTTGGGTGCATTCTATTATTGTGAACATGTTAGTAAAGTTTTTCAAAAAAATAAAACAATTAAACGGCTGTTTTGTTAAAAAAAACTCGAGTGTGGAAGTGCCAGTTGCGTACATAGCTTTTCGGAGAGGAAGGGGATCATTTTACAAGATTGCTTATACTTTTACGGTTATCAAATGTTGAATTTCAATCTCAAATAAGCAGTTTCTTTTAGCAAATTTTGGTGCAAAATAGATAGCAATTTTCCCATACGAAGAAAAAACCTGGGTGCTGAAAATATTGCATTTTTTTCTCTGGTGATGATTGCGCATTAATTTTTAATTAATTAATCCACTACTCTAGAATGTCAGAAATGGCGGTGGCTAACCCAACCTAATGGGTGTATCTGCCAATGGTTGTTTGATTCTTGAATGCTGGCGTATAATATCGAAGAGTAAGCAGGAACTTGTAAATTCCATGAAATTGATGTATTTAAGGCTAGATCACAAAGTTTTTATAATGTCACTTTTGTTTTTTTTTTAAATATTATTATTTCTTTATTGCAAAAATTCATTATGATTTCACAGTTCAGTACATAGTTTTAACAATTAAAATTCGAATAAAAAAAGAAAAGAAAAGTGATAAAAGAAAAGATAAAGTGGGATTATCATATTAATTACATAAGCAGTAAATTACGAAAAACTATGCATATGTTTTATATTCTACGTGATATTGTCAACTTAGGAACTCTCAAAAATGTATATTTTGCAATTTTTCAATCGATTTTACAATATTGAATTCTTGTATGGGGCTCTACATACAGCTCTACAATTTCTCCGCTCAGTAATATTCAAAATTTTATAGTTAAAATATGTTTGCATCAATCGAAATATTAATCTACCACTAACGCTTATTTTAATTTAAAACTTATGAATATAAGACAGCTATACATTTTCAATCTGTACAAATTCATGTACCTAAATTATAGAACATTTCCTTCTCTCTGCACGAATTATTCGACTCGTAACAGCCAACGTAGTTATTTATTGAAATTGAATAAATGTATGAAATTCATAATGCAAACTCATGCTTGCTCTCTAGGTCCAAGAGCATTTAATTTATTGCCAGTAAATATTCACTCACAATTATCACCACGAAATTACAAACAATTGTTACGAAATTATGTTTTAGATCATCCAAACTTATACCATGAATTAACTAGTATTTTAGTATAACTTAGCTTAAGATAATCAAATTTGATACCTAAATATTTGATATTGCTTGTAAATTCAATTGTTATATTATTTAAAGAAATCAAGGTGTTGGCTTCTACTGTATTTGTTTTTCCAAATTTAATGTATTTTGTCTTTTGTAAATTTAAGGAAAGTTTGTGCGTTATAAGCCAGTTATTAACCAGTAACATACTTTCGTTCGCCATTTTTACAGTTTCCTCCCAGTTAGAACTCTTGAATAGTAACACCGTGTCGTCAGCGAATGACACTAAATGCCCATTCATAGTGGATGTTAAATGACAAAGGTCGTTAATATACACTGGTCGGCATATGTATTTTGACATCTCATACCCTAAAGCCCCGACACTGGTTTTGTTTAACTAAAGCCAATAACGGTAAATTTCTTTTATCAAAATTAAAGTACATATCGACAGCTTAATATTTTTCCTGTCCTCTTTCGGACTCTCATCCTATAGAAAAGAGAAAAGATTGAGGCGTAATTCTGGTGTGCCATAAGTATTTTGACAACATTTAACTCTTTGATTGCACCCATTTTTTCGCAAGAACTGATGCACAAAACATGTTTTTATTAATTTTGGAGTTCCCCATATTAATTTTCAATGATAAAAAATATCACTAGTGGCTCGAAACATAAACAAAAATCAGAATTTAGAAGATTGGTTTGAGCATCGATTGATGCAAGCCTTAGTCCTGGTTTACAGATTGAATACGCTACTATTGAATTTTATTTCAGACGGTAAACTGTTTATTACCAAACAAAAAAATGTTTTAAAACAAAATAAAAACAAATCTTGGCGCTCTCTGAAAGAAAGCGAATGTAAACCCCGAGTGATGAGTGAGCCACGATGAAGAACTCTGAGAAAGAAGTGAAATTTAAACCAAATTGTGCCGCAAAAAAACGAATATAACTTCCGACGATTCAATGACGACCAAAAGAAGTTTTGGCCATGGAAACAGTGATTTGAACTTAAGCAGCCTAGGCCATTGTAAGCAAAATATCCCTGCATCATGAGGGAGCCTCCACTGTGGTATTAATTTTGATAACCACGTATCCGTTTTTCCACATAAACTGGGCATTTTCTTTAAATATTTATTTTTTTTTGTAAAAATGTAATAAAATAACGAATATTAGCTGAAAAAGGTTGTACCGAAAGTTGCAGTAGGTTGAACTTTTTCCTTAAAAACAGAGGTTTGCTTTTGGTATGGTTTTTAAATCTTTCTTTGGTTTCAGTTTATCTGCGTATGCATGCAATTTGCCTTTTTTAGTTCTAGACCGAAGGTGGCCGTTATTATCTCTGCCTCCGATGGCACATTCTTCATATTCATAATATCCTTTGGTTCAATTAGGACATGTTCCCTAAATATTTGGAATATTTTTCGGTAATGATTCGATATACACATCCCATTTCTGTGATGCATGGAATAGTTTTCTATTTCTTTTCTCTTATTCAATTCTGGTGTTTAATAATGAACAGTCTACCTTATGAAATTAAATTCAATTGCAGCGTCTCCAAACTTTAAACCAGAGTTGAAGTTTGCCTCTACGGAGGCTTAAACCAAACTTCGAATTTCTGATTTATTTCCAATGTTTCAAGCCACTGGACACATTTTCTGCTTGGAATTCAAAATATAAACACAAATCATTAATAAAATTATGTTTTATCCATTTTTTTTCAGAGAAATTGGTGTACAATTAAAGGTTTTAATATTGTCAAAATACTTATGTCACATCAAAATTTCGCACCAATGTTCTCTTCTTTATAGCGAGAGAGTGCGAAAATGGACAGGAAAAATATTGAGCATATTTATTGCTGTTGATACGTACTTTGATTTCCTTATAAGAAATTTACCGTTATTCACTCTAGTTAAACAAAATCAGTATCTTGGCTCGAGAGTACCAGATGTCAAAATACATATGCCGGCTAGTGTATATCAGGAAAAGAATAGGACCAAGTACTGTTCCCTGTGGTACACCGCATTTCACTATTTTTGGAGAGCTAACTGTATCCTCGATTCTGACCATCTGTGTTCTATTAGATAAATAGGATCTGAAGAATGAAAAACAAGTTCGATTCATTCCTAAGCTTTTGAGTTTTCCGAGAAGCAGTGAATGATTAACAATGTCGAATGCTTTTTTTAAATCAAAAAAAAAAAATGGCAATTGGTTTATCATTCTTATCCATCGCAGTCGAAATAAATTTGGTAGCTTCGTACAATGCATCAGAAGTAGGTACTTAAGCCGAACCCATACTGATTTGGTGCAATGATATTTTTATCATCAAATATTATGAATATCAGTATTGTACAAGGCACATTATTAGTTACAGTGAACCCGAAGGAGGATTCGGACTGCCAACATTTCGTTTAGAAAAATCGTAGAAAAGTATTGATTAACAAAAATTTAAGCCTCTAATTTATTTGCGCCTTAATTTAATTCCCACAAGTACTGTTGACCATGCTTTATTTTCTGGTACTCACTACTTCCTTCTCCATTTCATATATGTAGTACAAAGTTGTAAAAGAAAATCGGTCTAGTCTCTACTCTAATGCTGGTAAAATATTTTGCAGTTAACTTGATTTCTGGTACAGTGTAGCAGACTAAGCTTTGGAATTTTAACACTTACAAAAATGTTTTCGTATGGATTGTTTGCTTTTTTAAGTGAAAATCTCTTTCTGCAGTTTTCCTGTTTTTGGATATATTCGCGAAATTCCTGAGAGATCTTCACGGAACCCTAGTGTGTCGCGAAACTCCGTTTGTTTGTTTGTTAATTTGTTTTTGAATTACTGACTGCAATATCTTTCGATTCTGGAAATTTCTAAATTTTTTCTATAGAAGATTTAGTTAAAAAAAAATAATCCTAACTATATAGGTACCTTTGTGTGTTCTTCGTATTAAATTCAATAAAATTGCGAATAACTAGAAACTAGAAAGCCTGTGTTCCCTGTGCAAAACTCCGGACCCAATGTGAAAAAGTAGATGATCGTAAATTATGCTTAGTGTTTCTATTCTATCGATCTTCTCTGTACCATAACCCCTTGTGGGGCATGGTGCGTTCACTCAGCCGTTTATAGGCTACTTCGAGTCAACGTTACATTGCATATAGAGGAGTGTATATAATGTTGCAAGCACTATATATTTTCTGGACCACGCCGAGATTCAATCTCCGGACCTCTAGGTTACTAGCATCGTAGAGTGCGACTTAACCAAGTGAGCCACAGAGTGTGACGCTTCTATTATACAATTGAAATTTGAGGAGGTGCTAAATTTTCTATTGCACTTCTGAAAATGGTTTGACGTATGTATTTATGAAACACTACACACGTTGAATGATTCCAGTAAAAAGTTTACTTTTTCTTTGTTTAACACAACTAAAGTAATGACAAAAAATGTGTGACCGAAGGGGGGGATTGAGCCCCTTGATCACCGCCTATGCCCTACGCCACTGGGAAATGTCAAAAAGGAATAATGCGAAACCTTCGACTACGTTTACGTACCTAAAGGCGGAAATAGCAATTATGCGGTATGTCATACAGGTTCACATTTGCACTGATCGCAGCAAGGAGTTAGAAGTTATCAGAATTAATTGCCCCAAACACAGGATAGTGAGTGCATTAGTTCCTGCTCTATTTCCTTGAAATTACCTGATAACATTGAACAATTGCAGACCAAACATCGAAGGATTTCATTGTTAGTGAGTACAAGAATAAATAGACTCTGTGGACCAAACACACTGCAGAAACTACTTACCGTTTACTTAAATTGTAAAAATATTTCCATAAATAGGCTTAGTTATTCTGGAATCTAGACTATGGAACAAATGTGCCATTGTGTTAATAAACTTGCCACTCATAGTATGTATCATACTTTAACCAGTCGATAGGCGCCAGTATTTCAGCGCGCTTTGCACTTATCGAGACAGTTTTGTATGAAAATCATGGGCTTGCAAACATTTAGCAGAAATGCAGTTATAGGTTCTCGTCTGTAATGCAAAAGATACCGAATTTCTTTTAATTTTAACGAGTATTTAACGGAATTTGTATAAAGCCGGTCCCACACTAAACGGAGTTTGCCGAACCGCACGCGGTACAAAAGATAAAAGTTGTGGACAACACACATCTGGGAGGGACAGAGGCGATGGGGGAACAAATAACTTTCGCTGAATTCCCCACATCGCCTTTGTCCCTCCTACCTCCTTTTTTCCTATTTATGATAGAATTATTATTTCCGGCGATTAGGTACATTATTATTGTTGCTAGCTAAAATGATAAAAAAAATTATTTAATATGCCAATCGTTAACGATAAAAGCGAAGTTTATTTGCTATGAGTTCCAGTTTCTTTCAGTAATGTACGATTAACGAGATTAAGATTCAATTTCTTATTTTTCTCGAATATTTGATATTTTTCAATCAATGTTTTTACCCCAGAAGAATAATATGAGTTCATTTGAACACCTGTTTCGTATTGGGCTGAAATGATTCATGACCCCAAACACCTGCCAATCCGCCTTAGTCGCCTCCAATAACCGATAAAGCATTATAAAATTTATCAGAAATGCTGCAACAAAAATCAAAGCATCAATATTGATAAGGATATCAAGCAAATACATTTTATTTTAGTGGATATTTGAATCATGTTCATCGTCAGAAATCAGTTGTTAGGTTGTCACAGGTATATTGTGTTCATTTTGAAAAGCTTCCCAAGATTGAAAGTTTGAAAAAAAATTGTGAATTTTGTGCAGGTAAATTTAATAGGAGAAGGTGCTATGCATGGTCCGACCTTACAATGTTTGATTTATAAAACAGAACTGTTTTGTCTCTTCCTCCAAAAAAGTTTCTATTCTGTTTCACAAATTTAGTCTGTTACGGAATGAAAAAAACTGCATATCTCGATAGATTCGACTATACTACTAGTAATACATATGCAATTTTCAAGAAAATTGTTTCAACTAAAATGTTTAGTTGTCAAATAAAATTAAAAAAATTAGCAAATGAAATTATAAACCGGTATTTTTAATTTGCAAAATGTTTAATTTTAACCATGTCAAATTAACGCTAAAACAATTTTGAAATTTGTTTTTTTTTTACGAATTTGACTTGCTTAAGCATTAATTTCACTAATTTGATATAGTTACTGACGAAAAAGATTAAAAAATGTTACACAACATGAGTCTAAAATCTTGGGATTAAAGTGACCATTTAGTCTTCTCGTGAGTAACTTTTGCTATGCAGTGGAATGTAGAAATAAAAATATATGTTAATAAATTTATTATTATTGTCTAGCAATAAGTTTTTTTCATCGCAAATTGATTTATACATTGAAGATCATAAAAACGCTATTTGGAAATTGCTTTATTATTATGTACATATCTGGAAACCCCGGCCAAACTGTCTATCATAGAAAAACCATAGGTTCGATCCTTTGTTCTTGTATTCGTTATCGTTAGAATTCCAAAGTCCCAATTAATGTTTCCGGTGAGTCAAAATGATTACCTTTTTTTTAATGATGTACAAGATAAGATAACGAAGTTGGCGAATACAATTAAATATAGGACACCTGCTGAACTATTTGCTAAAATTACTTTCTTTAATTTATTACTGGTATTACCCAAATGCGAAAATCGATCATAATAGTGTATACAACAGAATTGATTAATTGCTCAGTGTATGCGAGCTATTATTTATTATAGGCAATTCTAATGTAAGACCCAGGGTACGGTTGAGTTAATCATATTACTTTATGCATATAAAAACGTTATAGTTTTCACAATGTGAATTATTTTTTGTATTTCAAAACGCTTGTTATTTGATATAATATTTTTATCTATCTAATATTTTCAGATGGCTGACGATACATCGAATAGACGTCACAGTTCCACTTCCACTTCCACAAGATCGGGAAAGATCAGAGATTCGCTACAATCCGAAAAGCGTCGTACCAATCGAAATTCGAAACCAATAGAAGCCATATCCGAGGTGGCAATAAACTCTAAAAATTCAGATAATGACACAAGCAGGCATGTCAAACGTTTCCATTCAGCACCAGCCGAATCTGCCGCCACTGCATTGACTTTAAACAACAACAACAATTCAATGTTTTTCAATGAAAACTCCAACGGTGCACATAAAAAGACAACAAATGAGAAACGATCATCTATAGAAAAACTGCCTGTTAATGACACCTTCGAGCTGGTTAATCATTCTCCGAATGTGCATCAAGGACCTCCACCCTACGGAAGTCCCGAATTGCATGCCTCGCGGCAAGCTCTTCATTATATAAGTGGCGGTCATGTGAATCATGCCTACGTAGGATCGCAGATGAACAATCAATTTCAGTCAAATCAAAACATACTAAGTACTAATCGGTAATTCATTTAATATCATAAAACAAATTAAATATAGCAAGTTGTCTAGTGATTGAGTGCAACCGTTGACCTCTGATATTCCTCCAGATGTACAATGCAACAATGTTTTTCTTAGTGTAATGCATTTTCTTTTTGGATGTACTTTCAGTGTACAGCGTGAACAGTATTGGATGTGGCCATGTTGTCAGCGAAGCTGGAACTTGAATTGGACTCGTAGAGAGAAGACTTTCGCCCTTATCATATTGATACAGTCTTTCATAATTGGTGGTCTGCTAATAGCCCTATTGAAGGTCGTATTAGGTGACGGCGATATCGTTATAAATACTGGAATTCTTGGATCGTGATTTTTTTTTACAAATGATTGAAACTATTGCTGATACGAGTAATCATGGATCATAAAAGACGTTTTATAGATCGAATGATTTTTACCAGATCGAAAGCGATTTCGCGACATTTAAGACTTAAGGCTATTTTGGTCCTGGCCATATTTATATTTTAGTTATTTTAGGCTCAACGTGATATAATGTAAAAAATGAAAAATGTACTTGAATTGTATTTCTATGATTATTAAATAATTATATAATATACTTCTGCTCCTAAATCTTACTTATAAACGTGTTTTTAAATAAGATCTAAAAAATAAATGAGCTGGGAAAGTTGTAATTTTTTTAAATGGAGCTTGACGGAACAAAGAATGCATGGATTCTCCATGTGTGGGCGGCCCTAGATGGCCATGAGTCATTAGCAACATCACTAACAGTTTTGCGATTTCCTGCAGAATTTCTTTCAACCTCAACGTCTTTACGTGTCGGGCGTCTAACATGGCGGCAGTCGTTAGTCCCCTTCGGGTTGACTTCGCGAGCTACCAATTGGCAGCCCGTGTGGATACCACAGACAGCTGCAACTGTCAAATTTGACGGTTCGCATATTTAGACCAGTGAATGGTATAATTTATAGATTTTAGACCAAAAAAGTTTACTCAGATGTTGGGACACTTTTTAATTGGTCTAAGCGTATTCCATAGTCTAAAAATTCGATGGATTAACAGCAATCTTACAATTATTTACTGTAGGAATGGAAGGTTGGTGTAGTGCTGCGTGACGCCCCACAGTTTAACTCCTGTTCTAGAGAATACATCGCTTTTGGAAAGTAACGGCCACGCAAAACGCTTTGCAAATATCAAATTGGGTTTATTTTTATAGCCTCCTGATAGATTAGATAGATTGTAAAACAAATTTCAAGATCCAAATTTGCAAAAACTCTAGTTTCTTGGTAATATTTTCAATGAACACACTGCTCCCATACACTGGTTCTGAAAGCGCTGTGCCAAGTTTCCTATACGCATTGGTTGTATCAGTGTTGTTGTGTACGTGGGGTCTTAGCCACCTTCATACCTTCATGCTAAACGCAAGTATTTTGCAACAGCCGGAAGCATACAAATGCCCATCAATCACTGCAGTCTCTTAGGCTGTTTTCTTCCAGTGGCGGTTGGTTACTCCTTCGGAGCATATGAGCACGTGAACCCCCTACCTCATCATAATCATCACAACGTCAATTTGCTTTCCTACGTAAAATTTTCTATCATAAAATATTTAGGAAAAATATAAATTTAAATATACAGGGTGTCCGGAAACTGCCGCATAAACGTTTAACCCTTTAGCTGCCACAGGCATTTAAAGATTTTTGAAAAAATCATTTTCTTGCACGACTTAAAGCCAAATATCTTTAAAGTTAAATCAGCTAGAATAGTGAAATAAAATGATTACTAGAGTTGACATATTAACCTATTAAATAAAACTAACCATACTAAAATCGGATAAGATGTTTGGTTTTTACAGAGCTTCAAAGTCAAATTTGCGTGATTTGACCCAAAAACAATCTTTTTTTCCATCTAAATTTACTCCAACTTCTGCCAAGGTGAGGTGCTTGTACGATTCTTTTAAAAATTCGCGCATAGTCTCACAATCATATCATTCATACATCATTTTAATCTGGCTCCGTTACTTCTAACAGTTTTCATACGTTAAGTGTAGAAAGCTAGGGTTAATTTTAGCTCGAATTCAATACAATTCAATTCACACTGCCCCTACAGATCTGCAATTGGTAAAATCTATTCAAAGTATGTCGAAATCGAGCCAAAATTAACCCTAGTTTTCTGCACTTAAGGTACTAAAACTGTTAGAAATAATTGAGCAAGAATAAAATAATGTAGGAAAGATATGATCAATAGACTATGCGCCAATTTTTAAAAGAATCGTACAAGCACGTCACCTTGGCAGAAGTTGGAGAAATTTGAGATGGAAAAAAATATTGTTTTTGGGTTAAATCACACAAATTTGACTTTGAAGCTCTGTAAAAACCAAACCTCTTATCCGATTTTAGTGTGGTTAATTTTATTTTATAGGTACATTTGTTGGCTGTAATAATCATTTTATTTCACTATTCTAGCTGGTCTAGCTTTAGAGATATTAGGCTTTAAGTCGTGCAAGAAAATGCATTTTTCAAAAATCTTTAAATGCCCGTGGCAGTTAAGGGGTTAAGCTGTGGGGGTATATTCCATACAACTTTTTTGCTGGAAATCAACTGGGGAATCATAATCCGGTGCGTTTATGCGGCAGTTTCCGGACACCCTGTATAAAAATTGACACCCAAGAAGCTACTTCTATCTCTAATCGCACGTGCGATCAGAATTGCTTGTACGCGCTTTCCATTTCCATACGATGCCATGCGATGTAGCCAAAGTATCAATCGACGCAAACTCCCTGTCGTAGGAGCACAGAAAATAAGTGCGGAAGGTGGAAGAATTTCGTGCGAATTTGAGAATCGGAAATGTTTTTACGGTTTATTATGAATTGATGAATTTTGCATTGTTATTGTTTAGATGTATTTTTATGATCATTGTTCAGTATTTTTCTTCTTTGTCTGGATTTGTCAAAATTAATATGTGTTGCTTAAAAAACTCCTTTGATTACAAATCCGTTAAAAAGATTAATTCGTGATGTATAATTTCGGGGATATCAGTGGTTCGAAAATGAACGGCTGAAACTAGAAGGCTAAATACAGGGTGTCCGGAAACTGACGCATAAACGAATTCAATTAAATTCAAACTGCCTCTGAAGTTCGGCAATTTGGGCAAATTTATTCAAATTATGTCAAAATCGTGCCAAAATTAGCCATAGTTTTCGGCACTCCACTTTTTCCGGGGCAGTGGTATACTTTTTATACCACATTTTCATTTTTTTTCCTATGGGTAATAGGGGCACTGATATGCTTTTAATACCATGTTATTCCATGCTATAGGCCCTTATCAGGGCAATGCATTTCCCTTCTTTTTTGAATTCGACTTTCAGGTTTTGTAGAACCGTTATATCGGAGAGACGGTTAGTAAAAGAATCTGTGTTCGAAAGAGTGAACATTTATTTTTTATTATTAGTTTCAGTGACAGGTGCAGTACAAGGTTGGTATTAGCATTACAAGGACGTGGTATCAAATGTATACCAATGCCCATTACAATGGAAATTCATCTGAAGAAAAATATTTTCGGAAAAGGGGAAAATGAACAGAGGAAATCTCACTGATGATGAAATACTGTAATTTTTATCTTGGTTCAGTCCATGCACACGGGAGACAGAACGCAGTTATATGTGAGTTATTTTCAGTACAAAATAATGATACAGATATATTTCAGCCTTTGTCATATTTTTGTGACGACAATTTTGATGAGAGTGATGAAATACCCTTGTCGAATCTACGTGTACTCCCACCTGGACCAAAAATGTTTCCGCCGATCCCCCGAATGAATTCACTGGCATCAACTATGGGCCAACTGCCATTAACAAGAACCGAGAGACCAAGGGTGCAAAAAGCATTTTCAATGAACTGGCGAAATTGTTGAACATATAGTTTTCCAGACGAATTTGTATGCTCAACAATCTGGAAAGCAATACATTCCAACAACTTCCGAGGAAATTCGTGTATTCATCGGAATTAATTTCTTTATGGGAATAAAGCATCAGGCATCAGCATTACCGAGATTATTGGTCCAAGCGTCGTGAATTGCACGATAAATTCATTGCGAACTTGATGCCAGTGAAAAGATTCAGCTGGTTACTAAACAATATTCATTTGAATGATGCGTTTCTTATGCCTCGGAGAGGAGCATCGAATTACAACAAATTATACAAAGTGCAACCATTTTTGGATATGTTGGAAAGGATCCAAAAGTGCTTCGAACTTGCATCGCTATAGACGAAGAATTGATGATAACATTCAAGTGTAAAACCACCTTGACACAATATACTGGTATGCCCAAAAAGCCAATTATTTAGAAAAAATTTTCAACTCTCATGATTTGCTCGTGGAACTCAAAAAAGGGGCATTTATGCTTGTGGAACAGTGCAAGCAAAGAGGAAGCATTTAATAAATGATTTAGTACCCGATAATCACTTACGCTGAGGTAATTTTGACTGAAAAATTAGCAGTTCACGACTATTATTTTTACGTTTATACATTTTTACGGCTTATCAAACTTCCATAATCCTCACGATGTTTCCAAGGTTCAAAGACGAGGATTTGACGGTACCCTTCAGACAGTCAATTCTCCTGGTATCATTTATGACTATAACATCCACATGAACAATGTGGATAAATTTGATCAGATGAAGAAGTACTATATACTGGACCGTAAATGTCGAAAATGGTGGCCCCGAATTTTCTACCACTTCCTTGATGTGAATTTGGTAAACGTCTACATAATTGCGAATTTCGAAAATTATGAAGAAAGTCTAAAGGACTTCAAGTTAGAAATTATATCTTACTTGACAAGCATTTCTTTGCCAACACGAAAGAGAGGACCGAAAACAACTTAAACACCAGAGAAACGCAAAAATAAGCTATTCCGAGAAGTATCTTTCCGTAAAACTGGCCAGCCCTTACCAGAAAGGACATCATCACGTCGATGCGCTCTGTGCATCATATGTGTTTCGAACCATCAGCGCAGAAGGAAGTGGAAGTGTTTTTTATGCAATGTTCCTCTTCTAGATGAGTGGCATTAAAACATGCTTCCAAAGGTACCACTCTCAGTAAAATATGGGCAGTGGTATAAAAAATAGACCACGTCCTTGCAAAAAATTCCTTCAATGAATTTTTATTTTATTTTACTTGAAGTTATATATGTGAAAATAAACACAGTTTCTTAATTATCACGCTGTTTTAATTTTGCCCGGAAAGGGTTAAGGCAATAAAACTGTTAGAAATAATGGAGCTAGAATAAAATTATGTAAAGGTCGGCATACATCATGCAATCGATTGAAATTGAACACTTAAAGTTCATTTCTGTGGATAATGTTATCATTTCCGGATTCTACGACCAAAAATTAGCTAGAAATAATAATTACATTCAACAAAAATTCTGTTCCCCTGTGATAATGTTCGGCACAGGTACTATCAAGATCGATCGATCGGTTTTTAATGCTATGTACTGGTAGGGACAATTTCATTCTCATCCTTAAAGGTATGTACTGAGTTCACAGAGCGAAAAACCTGCATATATGTCTCCCGTGAAAACGGTGCCGTGGAGACTTGCTTTTTATTCACTCAATGTAAGATAAATGTTCACTCGCGTTCTGATTGATTGTTGATGACATCTTTTCATTGTGAAATAAAGTGCAACTGCATTATTTTTGCTGGCGAAATGCCAAAAACCGGTGTGGAGACTTTCATGTGAAGTGAGTACCACCAAGCGAATTCGATTTCACGATCTTAAAAATTTTGACAGTATTTCCACGGATTTCACGTGAACTGACGATGTTAGTACCTTCTTTAAAGGTATGTACTGAGTTGCAGTGGCGGCTCGTCATAGTGGGCAAGGTGGGCACGGCCTACCCTGTAAATAAATACACTTATTGTATATTCAAATCTTTTAACATCAGTAGAAATGTACAAGAAAATTTTACCTTTGACTATTAGGTGAACATCATTCATATTAATAGTTTTTTGCCGGTACTACCAAGTCTCTCGCGAATTTATCAAATCTATCAATTACTGTTTGGGAGTCACTGCACAAAAACTTCCGGTGTTTGTATTAATCAACAAATTAGGCTGCTTTTAGGCTATTTTTGTTCGATCAAAATCGAAACTGCCTATGTGTATGCAATATTACACTCGCATATTCAAACCTTTAGGTATTGTTGACAATCTACATCAGACGTGTCAAACTCGCGGCCCTCCTCGCAGTTCTGTGCGGCCCGCGGCCATGTCGAAGGAGCACAATCTGTATCAACACAAAAATGGTGAAATCGGCAAGGTGAACAAATTCAGAAGTTGAACTCAAGTCTACAAAAGTTGATAAAACCCGTCA
Organism: Microchrysa polita; assembly: GCA_949715475.1. Taxonomy (NCBI): domain Eukaryota; kingdom Metazoa; phylum Arthropoda; class Insecta; order Diptera; family Stratiomyidae; genus Microchrysa; species Microchrysa polita. The sequence goes on from OX454418.1 coordinate 96,303,622, forward strand.
GTGGCTTATGCAAGATTATTTTAGGTTTTTTTTCTCCAAATACTACCAACAATTTGGGGCTGGTTATTTGATTTTATAAGACAGCTCATCTTTTTTTTGTACAGGACAATAGAAGTCTCTTCATGAAACTGTTCTGTCCCGAAATGCAGTTGATAAAAAATTGGTTGGATTTACCGAACATGAATTGAGATATATTTAGAAAAATGGTAAAGCTTTGAAAACTACGGAAATCTTGAAATTGGTGACTAAATCACCTGGATGTGAAACTCCAACATAATAATTAGAGCCCAAGTGCCTCATTTTTAGACCTATACTTATCAAGCTGTACTGGTGCATGAGTTTGTTTAAAACCATATCACAAACAACTCTCTTTTAGCCACATTTCTACTGAAATTAATTCATTCTGACTATTTTGCCTCCCAATTTTATTTTGGGTGCTAAACATTTTTTATCATCTGTCCAAAATGTGGCGCAAATCATGTAATTGTGGTTACTTGAAGATCAATCATATTTTCACGTTTTCGCTTCTTGTCTTAATTTTTTAATGTTGTTGAAGTCCATTTTCAAAAGGAGGAAGCTCTCACGGATAATCCCGAAGACACTATAGTGATCCAGACTCTCTGCTATATTTTTAAAGTAATATTATGTAATCAACTTTCGTAATACAATTACATAAAAGTTTCTAAAGTTTTCCTCCTGCGGCCCACCTAAACCTGAGGAAAGTCTTATTTGGCCCGCGCCAGGTTTTGAGTTTGACACCCCTGATCTACATACTTACCATCGACATAAAGACGAAACAAATGCTCCAAATGTAGGCCACTTGCGCCGTTGCCCAAATTACAACAACAAATCATTCGAAATTTACGAAACTTTTGGAAGCGGTGGAATCGAATTCTATACCGACAAGGTAGGCCGGCCTATAGCAGCTCGAATGGAATCAGTGTAATAAGAATGAGAATGATGATGACGTAGACAATTTAAAAGTACAATTTTTGGGTTACCATGAGCTAGTCAAAATGAATAAAAAACCAACGATTGCTCGATGCTATGTAGGAAAACATGTTTCACGGGAGGATTTGGGATATTTCTTGTGTAATGATGATTATTAGATTAATGAATTTGAGGTGTTCATTGTAATATGTATTGGAATGTGAAATAAACTTTCGGGAGCATGAACATTATTGTTGTCCACTTTTAATATTTTTGATTTGTTTTAGACTATGTACATTCGCATTGAAAATGCTAAAGGCGCACAACATTAATTCGCATGTTCCCGCAAATCTATTTGATAGTCTAATAATTATATACTAGGGCACTGCATTCAAAAACAAAATGATCCTAAATAAAAAAAAATAGCTTGATCTAAAAAATTGTTGCAAAACTGTGAAACTGAAGCGGAAATTGAAGGTTCCATTTAATACAATGCGAAATGTGGAAAGTCGTTAATTTTAGGTGTTTCCAAAAGATTTTTATTCCGTGCAAGGAGGCACGGGCCGCCACTGCTGAGTTCACCGAGCGAAAAACGTGCATATATGTCTCCCGTGAAAATGGTGACGTGGAGACTTGCTTTTTATTCACTCAATAGGTGTGTTTTTTTGGTTATCCCGTGTAGGTTTGGGTAACTAAACTCCATATAAAAAAAATGACAGCTGACGCACCTGTCAATTTTTTTATATGAAGTTTCGTTACCCAAACCTTCACGGGATAACCAAAAAAATACACCTAATGTAAGATAAATGTTCACTCGCATTCTGATTGCTTGTCGATGACATATTTTCATTGTGAAATAAAGTGCAACTGCCTTATTTTCGCTGGCGAAATGTCAAAAACCGGTGTGGAGACTTTCATGAGAAGTAAGTAGCACCAAGCCAATTCGATTTCACGATCATCAAAATTTTGACGGTAGGTATTTGCATGGATTTCACGTGAACTGACGATGTTAGGACCTACTTTAAGGGCTGAATTAAGATCAAGAGTGAAATTCTTAACGCTGCGATGTTATCAATGAAAATGCATACTTACTGTCGTGGAATATGTCACAAACGGTGGGGAATTCCGCTACAATCCGAGACTGGTTCCATAATTCTCCGCGGCCATTTTATGTACCTATTATTTTTCGATTCCCCGGTCCCTTAACACTAGAAAGGCCGTCAGTTGTATCATACCTACAAAGGCCGGTGCCGTCAATTTGACGGCTAGCCGTTTGTCGGCTTGCGAAAGTGTAAAAATGCAAAATAAAATATTAAATCTGATTTAAAATTTATTCTCAATATATTTTTAAGTTATTCCAATTTATATTGATTACAAATTATATATTTTGTAACATACAGACTACATTTTCCGTAAACAGGTCTTTTGCAATATGTGCAAATCACACATACGATTCTTCTTGCAATTAGTCTGTATTCAGCATCGTTTTTTCTGTGATTCTTTTCGGCTGGTGTTGTGAAAATGTCAATTTTTTGTCTGGTGGACGATCCTCCCCTCTTCCGTAGGTATTCTTCGGAAATTTAGCGTATTCTTAACGTAGTTCAATTACTTTGCCGTCAAAATGACGGCTTGGCCCTTATAGGTAGAACAGGTCATATCTCCAATATAATAATATTATTTCGAAATTTGAATCGACATACACTAAAGATGCTTATTTTAGGAAAAGTCAATGAGTATCACAACTCAAAAGTAGATAGATTCGAAAATATGCGCTATCAAAGTCCCAAAACCGTCAAATTGACGGCTTTGGCCGTTCTAGTGTTAACATTTCACGATGAAATAACCGGGGAATCGGAAAAAAATACATAAAATGGCCGAGAAAAATTTCGGATTGCAGCTTATGGAATTCTCCAGCATTCCCCACATATTCCACGACAGTAAGAATACATTTACATTGAAAAAATCGCAGCAGTACTAGGCTTTAATCGTTTTTGGCCTCTGGTTATGATGAGAAAAAAATGTTAATGAAGTTTATTTAGATTATCCTGCCCCATTCTAGAGTCAGTGGATTTTGATTCGCTCTTAAATTATATTTGTTGCAAATCTCTCTTTTCCATCTACGTTCACATAAATTTTAAGCATATTTTTTGTGAACTCACCTTTTAAAATGTGTAGGTACTCCTTGCCGCTTCGCTTGTGGAAAAATCAACAGTCCCCACGCCGTTACACTCGGTTAGGAGGTTTTCACACTTGTACTTAATGTGGCCAGATTACGTAATCTGCGGTGTGGTGAGTTTAAAAATGCATGGAATTTGACAGCTCAAATTAAGTAATTTGCACAGATTACGTAATCTGGCCGTAAGTGTGAAAACCTCCTTAGCTTAATTTGAAATGAAATTTAATTTCTATTGCATTTCATAGCTAGCTAATCTCGATATGAACGCTGCATAAAAAAATCTAAATCATCAAACTAAACTACTAAACTACCAAGACGTTGCTTTTGCTTCTTCAAATCAAAATTCAAAGCTACCGTGAGTTACAATACCATTTCACAAAAGTTTCTAAACAAATAAGTATGTATATACACACATGTTTCCGAATTTCCAAGTGACTATTTATGCTGCTTATCAATTCACGCAACAATGCGCAACAATAACAAACAACATGACCATATGATTTTGACATTTAATACGAGACTAAAAGCTCAAGATTATAATTTCCTAGCACAACTTATTTTACGACTTATCCTAGAATATTATTTAAAATGTTAACACGTGGTTTGTATAGAGTTTACAATCGAATGTATGCCCGATCGTCTGGTCAAATTAACTTGGCGTTAAAAAGCATCGCTCTGAGAACTATTTATCATCACCGTACAACCCCGCGCATTAGTAATCTGAAGCCATTATCAACCCTATCCAACGGCGATGGTCAGGAAACATCCATTGATTGCGAAGAGGAACTGATAGAGGATTTAGAACAGGACGTGACAGAGAGTGGCAATATACCTTTTAATTTCAAGGAGTTGCTCTATCGGGCATCTGAAGATGACGTGATTATAAGGATGAACGGGCGTTCTAGCCCAGAGGAAGTAATATTTACTCTTTTTTTGCTCGCTTTATTTTAACACCTTAACTCTGTTCTAGTTACTACAAATAGGCGAAGAGAATTGTGAACAATTTACCGTACAGCAGGCGACTCAATTTATTATTTTACTGTGGTACTGGCTGCGACAGGCCGACCAGGAATGTATTACGAAAGTCAACACATCGCCACAACTTCAGTCTTTTCTCGAACGGCTAGTAACTTTAGTTCCTCTAATGAACTATGACGAAATGACGTGTAGTTTCTTGTACTTAGAACGGATTGGAGTAGGAACTAGTAACCGAGCTGTTCAGGAATTATTCTTTCGAATTGTGGATGGATTAAAAGAAGGTACCTACGCAGACGGCTTTTTTTAATACTACATAGCTCAATTTATTCTTAAATTTCAGAAACAAGCGAAATTAGTCTCTCCGCTTTATCTCGATTTGCCGTTGCTGTGAACACTAACACCGATATATACACCTGCCTGGTGAGCAAGGATATCGTTCCATATACCTACAGATATTTGCAAAACTGCACAGACGCTGAACAACTTCGGCTCGTTACAATTTGCTTGCAACACCTGAATTATCTAGTCACCAGGGACGTGTTCGAACTTTACAAATCTAAACTGAAAGAGTTGTTGGCTAATGATAAAATTACGAGGAGTGATATAAAATGTGTATTGAAAATAATCAACTATATTAACATACCGCGTTGGTCACAAGAAACAACTGAATTATCGCGAAGTCTTTTGCTTCTTTTAAAGGAAGAGATTCCGGCACTGTCTACCAAAGAAATGGCTATCGTCTTTCGGGTAACTATTATCTATCAACGTTGAAATTTTGTATGTCTACTGACTAGATTCATTGAAGGTTCTTCAAAGTCAACTTGAGCCTGCTTCAATTATTCCAAATGTTAAGGATGCCGCAAGTAGTCTATTTGAACGATCGCCGGCTGTCGAGACCCTAGATTATGTCATACGATTTCTAGAATCTAAAAAGCGACACAAAATGATTTCAACAGTCGAGAAATTGATCAATAGTGAAACAGTTGTTCCTTCTCAATATCCCCACATCTTTAGAATATTACGATCGCTCAAAATTGCCGACATAAACTTGTGCAACAAGTATTGGTCTCTTGTCATGGATCACATACGAACAAATATTCCGCTACAGGACATACACAGATTGACCAGACACTGTCATCGATACATGCACTTTAATAATAATCTGGGCGGTACCTATCATCATAATCAATTTGAGGATTATATGTGTTCGGTTTTGATGAATGATATTCAATGTGGCATGAGCGCGATTGTTCCTAGTAACTTTGTCAAATCGGCTGCTTTCATAATTGCCTACGGCGGTCAGACAATTCCGTATGAAGGAATTCCTGAAATTATAGTTGAAAAAGTAGAGTCCATGGCGAAGCAATTTAGTATATACGATTGCTTTCAGTTGTCGCGTGGACTGCAAATTGCATATGAAATGCGTTTTCGTCGTACGATCTTGCCGGACGTTGCCGTGAAATTGAATCGTATTGATAGTGTTTTGGATGAGTGTGCCGAGAGGCACTTGGAACAGGATTTGGATTTGCATGATTTGAATCGAATTGTCCGCTCCTTTATCAATAGAAGAGGTAAGAATAGCTTAAATAACTATTTTGCATTCTGTTTGAAGAAGTAACGCCCGTATTTTTCAGCTTCTCGTAAATCTTCTCTGTTTCAAACAATCATGGACAGATATCGTAAGCCGGTCGAGTACTTAAATTCGAGAATAATCCGCGATGTTACATATAATTTGGGCGCAACAAATTATGTTGTACCCGAAATGTGTGAGAGGATTTTTGAGTACGTTAGGGATAATCGAGATTTCGTCACCGGTGATACTGTGGAGAAAGTGCTAACGTGTTGCTATAGTATTGGCTATACACCTAACGATGTTGAAGTTTTGCAGTGCTGCGATAAGATTGTTAGAAGGTTAGTGATATGAGTTCGAATCGAATAATTCGTTCACAGGATTTCACCCTCAGCTGCAGATTAAAAAGTGATGCATTGTTAATTTTTAAATCTAAAGCTGTTTTCAAACTCGCTGCTAATTGGCAGATCGTCAAAAAACTGGCATCCCAAGACGTTTAAGCGTATCATCCTAGTGGCTTAAGATCTGTCGAAAGCGTTTAATACACGCTCCTACTGGATGAAATGAACAACAATTTGGCTCATCAAAATGCCTCTTTTTTCACGTACAGCAGTTTTTTTTTCAAAACCCACTTTCGAAAATTTTCACTTGGAACCACAAAATTGCCATATCTCCGTAGATATTGATCCTAGGGCAGTCGAATTTGGCCTAAAAATGTTGTTGACTTTAAACGGCTGTATCTCGGAAACGGTGATAGCTAGGACCCTCGTTGTTTCACCAAAATGTAGCTCTGAATACGCTCTACATCGACTTTTTCAAAACCCACTTTCGAAAATTTTCACTTGGAAACACAAAATTGCCCATATCTCCGTAGATATTGATCCTAGAGCAGTCAAATTTGGCCTAAAAATGTTGCTGACCTTTAAACGGCTGTATCTCGGAAACGGTGACAGCTAGGACCCTAGTTGTTTCACCAAAATGTAGCTCTGAATACGCTCTACATCGACTTTTTCAAAACCCACTTTCGAAAATTTTTTCTACATCGACTTTTTCAAAACCCACTTTCGAAAATTTTCACTTGGAAACACAAAATTGCCCATATCTCCGTAGATATTGATCCTAGGGCAGTCAAATTTTACCTAAAAATGTTGCTGACCTTTAAACGGCTGTATCTCGGAAACGGTGATAGCTAGGACCCTAGTTCTTTCACCAAAATGTAGCTCTGAATACGCTCTACATCGACTTTTTCAAAACCCACAGTCAAATTTGGCCTAAAAATGTTGCTGACCTTTAAACGGCTGTATCTCGGAAACGGTGATAGCTAGGACCCTGGTTGTTTCACCAAAATGTAGCTCTGAATACGCTCTACATCGACTTTTTCAAAACCCACTTTCGAAAATTTTCACTTGGAAACACAAAATTGCCCATACCTCCGTAGATATTGATCCTAGGGCAGTCAAATTTTACCTAAAAATGTTGCTGACCTTTAAACGGCTGTATCTCGGAAACGGTGATAGCTAGGACCCTAGTTCTTTCACCAAAATGTAGCTCTGAATACGCTCTACATCGACTTTTTCAAAACCCACAGTCAAATTTGGCCTAAAAATGTTGCTGACCTTTAAACGGCTGTATCTCGGAAACGGTGATAGCTAGGACCCTGGTTGTTTCACCAAAATGTAGCTCTGAATACGCTCTACATCGACTTTTTCAAACCCCACTTTCGAAAATTTTCACTTGGAAACACAAAATTGCCCATATCTCCGTAGATATTGATCCTAGGGCAGTCAAATTTGGCCTAAAAATGTTGCTGACCTTTAAACGGCTGTATCTCGGAAACGGTGATAGCTAGGACCCTGGTTGTTTCACCAAAATGTAGCTCTGAATACGCTCTACATCGACTTTTTCAAAACCCACTTTCGAAAATTTTCACTTGGAAACACAAAATTGCCCATATCTCCGTAGATATTGATCCTAGGGCAGTCAAATTTGGCCTAAAAATGTTGCTGACCTTTAAACGGCTGTATCTCGGAAACGGTGATATCTAGGACCCTGGTTGTTTCACCAAAATGTAGCTCTGAATACGCTCTACATCGACTTTTTCAAAACCCACTTTCGAAAATTTTCACTTGGAAACACAAAATTGCCCATATCTCCGTAGATATTGATCCTAGGGCAGTCAAATTTGGCCTAAAAATGTTGCTGACCTTTAAACGGCTGTATCTCGGAAACGGTGATATCTAGGACCCTGGTTGTTTCACCAAAATGTAGCTCTGAATACGCTCTACATCGACTTTTTCAAAAGCCACTTTCGAAAATTTTCACTTGGAAACACAAAATTGCCCATATCTCCGTAGATATTGATCCTAGGGCAGTCAAATTTGGCCTAAAAATGTCGCTGACCTTTAAACGGCTGTATCTCGGAAACGGTGATAGCTAGGACCCTGGTTGTTTCACCAAAATGTAGCTCTGAATACGCTCTACATCGACTTTTTCAAAACCCACTTTCGAAAATTTTCACTTGGAAACACAAAATTGCCCATATCTCCGTAGATATTGATCCTAGGGCAGTCAAATTTGGCCTAAAAATGTTGCTGACCGTTAAACGGCTGTATCTCGGAAACGGTGATAGCTAGGACCCTGGTTGTTTCACCAAAATGTAGCTCTGAATACGCTCTACATCGACTTTTTCAAAACCCACTTTCGAAAATTTTCACTTGGAAACACAAAATTGCCCATATCTCCGTAGATATTGATCCTAGGGCAGTCAAATTTGGCCTAAAAATGTCGCTGACCTTTAAACGGCTGTATCTCGGAAACGGTGATAGCTAGGACCCTGGATGTTTCACCAAAATGTACCTCTGAATATGCTCTACATCGACTTTTTCAAAACCCACTTTCGAAAATTTTCACTTGGAAATACAAAATTGCCCATATCTCCGTAGATATTGATCCTAGGGCAGTCAAATTTGGCCTAAAAATGTTGCTGACCTTTAAACGGCTGTATCTCGGAAACGGTGATAGCTAGGACCCTGGTTGTTTCACCAAAATGTAGCTCTGAATACGCTCTACATCGACTTTTTCAAAACCCACTTTCGAAAATTTTCACTTGGAAACACAAAATTGCCCATATCTCCGTAGATATTGATCCTAGGGCAGTCAAATTTGGCCTAAAAATGTTGCTGACCTTTAAACGGCTGTATCTCGAAAACGGTGATAGCCAGGACCCTGGTTGTTTCACCAAAATGTAGCTCTGAATACGCTCTACATCGACTTTTTCAAAACCCACTTTCGAAAATTTTCACTTGGAAACACAAAATTGCCCATATCTCCGTAGATATTGATCCTAGGGCAGTCAAATTTGGCCTAAAAATGTTGCTGACCTTTAAACGGCTGTATCTCGGAAACGGTGATAGCTAGGACCCTGGTTGCTCTACATCGACTTTTTCAAAACCCACTTTCGAAAATTTTCACTTGGAAATACAAAATTGCCCATATCTCCGTAGATATTGATCCTAGGGCAGTCAAATTTGGCCTAAAAATGTTGCTGACCTTTAAACGGCTGTATCTCGGAAACGGTGATAGCTAGGACCCTGGTTGTTTCACCAAAATGTAGCTCTGAATACGCTCTACATCGACTTTTTCAAAACCCACTTTCGAAAAAATTTCACTTGGAAACACAAAATTGCCCATATCTCCGTAGATATTGATCCTAGGGCAGTCAAATTTGGCCTAAAAATGTTGCTGACCTTTAAACGGCTGTATCTCGGAAACGGTGATAGCTAGGACCCTGGTTGTTTCACCAAAATGTAGCTCTGAATATGCTCTACATCGACTTTTTCAAAACCCACTTTCGAAAATTTTCACTTGGAAACACAAAATTGCCCATATCTCCGTAGATATTGATCCTAGGGCAGTCAGATTTGGCCTAAAAATGTTGCTGACCTTTAAACGGCTGTATCTCGGAAACGGTGATAGCTAGGACCCTAGTTGTTTCACCAAAATGTAGCTCTGAATACGCTCTACATCGACTTTTTCAAAACCCACTTTCGAAAATTTTCACTTGGAAACACAAAATTGCCCATATCTCCGCAGATATTGATCCTAGGGCAGTCAGATTTGGCCTAAAAATGTTGCTGACCTTTAAACGGCTGTATCTCGGAAACGGTGATAGCTAGGACCCTAGTTGTTTCACCAAAATGTAGCTCTGAATACGCTCTACATCGACTTTTTCAAAACCCACTTTCGAAAATGTTCACTTGGAAACACAAAATTGCCCATATCTCCGTAGATATTGATCCTAGGGCAGTCAGATTTGGCCTAAAAATCTTGCTGACCTTTAAACGGCTGTATCTCGGAAACGGTGATAGCTAGGACCCTAGTTGTTTCACCAAAATGTAGCTCTGAATACGCTCTACATCGACTTTTTCAAAACCCACTTTCGAAAATTTTCACTTGGAAACACAAAATTGCCCATATCTCCGTAGATATTGATCCTAGGGCAGTCAAATTTGGCCTAAAAATGTTGCTGACCTTTAAACGGCTGTATCTCGGAAACGGTGATAGCTAGGACCCTGGTTGTTTCACCAAAATGTAGCTCTGAATACGCTCTACATCGACTTTTTCAAAACCCACTTTCGAAAATTTTCACTTGGAAACACAAAATTGCCCATATCTCCGTAGATATTGATCCTAGGGCAGTCAAATTTGGCCTAAAAATGTTGCTGACCTTTAAACGGCTGTATCTCGGAACCGGTGATAGCTAGGACCCTGGTTGTTTCACCAAAATGTAGCTCTGAATATGCTCTACATCGACTTTTTCAAAACCCACTTTCGAAAATTTTCACTTGGAAACACAAAATTGCCCATATCTCCGTAGATATTGATCCTAGGGCAGTCAGATTTGGCCTAAAAATGTTGCTGACCTTTAAACGGCTGTATCTCGGAAACGGTGATAGCTAGGACCCTAGTTGTTTCACCAAAATGTAGCTCTGAATACGCTCTACATCGACTTTTTCAAAACCCACTTTCGAAAATTTTCACTTGGAAACACAAAATTGCCCATATCTCCGCAGATATTGATCCTAGGGCAGTCAGATTTGGCCTAAAAATGTTGCTGACCTTTAAACGGCTGTATCTCGGAAACGGTGATAGCTAGGACCCTAGTTGTTTCACCAAAATGTAGCTCTGAATACGCTCTACATCGACTTTTTCAAAACCCACTTTCGAAAATTTTCACTTGGAAACACAAAATTGCCCATATCTCCGTAGATATTGATCCTAGGGCAGTCAAATTTGGCCTAAAAATGTTGCTGACCTTTAAACGGCTGTATCTCGGAAACGGTGATAGCTAGGACCCTGGTTGTTTCACCAAAATGTAGCTCTGAATACGCTCTACATCGACTTTTTCAAAACCCACTTTCGAAAATTTTCACTTGGAAACACAAAATTGCCCATATCTCCGTAGATATTGATCCTAGGGCAGTCAAATTTGGCCTAAAAATGTTGCTGACCTTTAAACGGCTGTATCTCGGAAACGGTGATACCTAGGACCCTGGTTGTTTCACCAAAATGTAGCTCTGAATACGCTCTACATCGACTTTTTCAAAACCCACTTTCGAAAATTTTCACTTGGAAACACAAAATTGCCCATATCTCCGTAGATATTGATCCTAGGGCAGTCAGATTTGGCCTAAAAATGTTGCTGACCTTTAAACGGCTGTATCTCGGAAACGGTGATAGCTAGGACCCTAGTTGTTTCACCAAAATGTAGCTCTGAATACACTCTACATCGACTTTTTCAAAACCCACTTTCGAAAATTTTCACTTGGAAACACAAAATTGCCCATATCTCCGCAGATATTGATCCTAGGGCAGTCAGATTTGGCCTAAAAATGTTGCTGACCTTTAAACGGCTGTATCTCGGAAACGGTGATAGCTAGGACCCTGGTTGTTTCACCAAAATGTAGCTCTGAATATGCTCTACATCGACTTTTTCAAAACCCACTTTCGAAAATTTTCACTTGGAAACACAAAATTGCCCATATCTCCGTAGATATTGATCCTAGGGCAGTCAGATTTGGCCTAAAAATGTTGCTGACCTTTAAACGGCTGTATCTCGGAAACGGTGATAGCTAGGACCCTAGTTGTTTCACCAAAATGTAGCTCTGAATACGCTCTACATCGACTTTTTCAAAACCCACTTTCGAAAATTTTCACTTGGAAACACAAAATTGCCCATATCTCCGCAGATATTGATCCTAGGGCAGTCAGATTTGGCCTAAAAATGTTGCTGACCTTTAAACGGCTGTATCTCGGAAACGGTGATAGCTAGGACCCTAGTTGTTTCACCAAAATGTAGCTCTGAATACGCTCTACATCGACTTTTTCAAAACCCACTTTCGAAAATTTTCACTTGGAAACACAAAATTGCCCATATCTCCGCAGATATTGATCCTAGGGCAGTCAGATTTGGCCTAAAAATGTTGCTGACCTTTAAACGGCTGTATCTCGGAAACGGTGATAGCTAGGACCCTGGTTGTTTCACCAAAATGTAGCTCTGAATATGCTCTACATCGACTTTTTCAAAACCCACTTTCGAAAATTTTCACTTGGAAACACAAAATTGCCCATATCTCCGTAGATATTGATCCTAGGGCAGTCAGATTTGGCCTAAAAATGTTGCTGACCTTTAAACGGCTGTATCTCGGAAACGGTGATAGCTAGGACCCTAGTTGTTTCACCAAAATGTAGCTCTGAATACGCTCTACATCGACTTTTTCAAAACCCACTTTCGAAAATTTTCACTTGGAAACACAAAATTGCCCATATCTCCGCAGATATTGATCCTAGGGCAGTCAGATTTGGCCTAAAAATGTTGCTGACCTTTAAACGGCTGTATCTCGGAAACGGTGATAGCTAGGACCCTAGTTGTTTCACCAAAATGTAGCTCTGAATACGCTCTACATCGACTTTTTCAAAACCCACTTTCGAAAATTTTCACTTGGAAACACAAAATTGCCCATATCTCCGTAGATATTGATCCTAGGGCAGTCAAATTTGGCCTAAAAATGTTGCTGACCTTTAAACGGCTGTATCTCGGAAACGGTGATAGCTAGGACCCTGGTTGTTTCACCAAAATGTAGCTCTGAATACGCTCTACATCGACTTTTTCAAAACCCACTTTCGAAAATTTTCACTTGGAAACACAAAATTGCCCATATCTCCGTAGATATTGATCCTAGGGCAGTCAAATTTGGCCTAAAAATGTTGCTGACCTTTAAACGGCTGTATCTCGGAAACGGTGATAGCTAGGACCCTGGTTGTTTCACCAAAATGTAGCTCTGAATACGCTCTACATCGACTTTTTCAAAACCCACTTTCGAAAATTTTCACTTGGAAACACAAAATTGCCCATATCTCCGTAGATATTGATCCTAGGGCAGTCAAATTTGGCCTAAAAATGTTGCTGACCTTTAAACGGCTGTATCTCGGAAACGGTGATAGCTAGGACCCTGGTTGTTTCACCAAAATGTAGCTCTGAATACGCTCTACATCGACTTTTTCAAAACCCACTTTCGAAAATTTTCACTTGGAAACACAAAATTGCCCATATCTCCGTAGATATTGATCCTAGGGCAGTCAGATTTGGCCTAAAAATGTTGCTGACCTTTAAACGGCTGTATCTCGGAAACGGTGATAGCTAGGACCCTAGTTGTTTCACCAAAATGTAGCTCTGAATACGCTCTACATCGACTTTTTCAAAACCCACTTTCGAAAATTTTCACTTGGAAACACAAAATTGCCCATATCTCCGCAGATATTGATCCTAGGGCAGTCAGATTTGGCCTAAAAATGTTGCTGACCTTTAAACGGCTGTATCTCGGAAACGGTGATAGCTAGGACCCTGGTTGTTTCACCAAAATGTAGCTCTGAATATGCTCTACATCGACTTTTTCAAAACCCACTTTCGAAAATTTTCACTTGGAAACACAAAATTGCCCATATCTCCGTAGATATTGATCCTAGGGCAGTCAGATTTGGCCTAAAAATGTTGCTGACCTTTAAACGGCTGTATCTCGGAAACGGTGATAGCTAGGACCCTAGTTGTTTCACCAAAATGTAGCTCTGAATACGCTCTACATCGACTTTTTCAAAACCCACTTTCGAAAATTTTCACTTGGAAACACAAAATTGCCCATATCTCCGCAGATATTGATCCTAGGGCAGTCAGATTTGGCCTAAAAATGTTGCTGACCTTTAAACGGCTGTATCTCGGAAACGGTGATAGCTAGGACCTTAGTTGTTTCACCAAAATGTAGCTCTGAATACGCTCTACATCGACTTTTTCAAAACCCACTTTCGAAAATTTTCACTTGGAAACACAAAATTGCCCATATCTCCGCAGATATTGATCCTAGGGCAGTCAGATTTGGCCTAAAAATGTTGCTGACCTTTAAACGGCTGTATCTCGGAAACGGTGATAGCTGGGACCCTGGTTGTTTCACCAAAATGTAGCTCTGAATATGCTCTACATCGACTTTTTCAAAACCCACTTTCGAAAATTTTCACTTGGAAACACAAAATTGCCCATATCTCCGTAGATATTGATCCTAGGGCAGTCAGATTTGGCCTAAAAATGTTGCTGACCTTTAAACGGCTGTATCTCGGAAACGGTGATAGCTAGGACCCTAGTTGTTTCACCAAAATGTAGCTCTGAATACGCTCTACATCGACTTTTTCAAAACCCACTTTCGAAAATTTTCACTTGGAAACACAAAATCGCCCATATCTCCGCAGATATTGATCCTAGGGCAGTCAGATTTGGCCTAAAAATGTTGCTGACCTTTAAACGGCTGTATCTCGGAAACGGTGATAGCTAGGACCCTAGTTGTTTCACCAAAATGTAGCTCTGAATACGCTCTACATCGACTTTTTCAAAACCCACTTTCGAAAATTTTCACTTGGAAACACAAAATTGCCCATATCTCCGTAGATATTGATCCTAGGGCAGTCAAATTTGGCCTAAAAATGTTGCTGACCTTTAAACGGCTGTATCTCGGAAACGGTGATAGCTAGGACCCTGGTTGTTTCACCAAAATGTAGCTCTGAATACGCTCTACATCGACTTTTTCAAAACCCACTTTCGAAAATTTTCACTTGGAAACACAAAATTGCCCATATCTCCGTAGATATTGATCCTAGGGCAGTCAAATTTGGCCTAAAAATGTTGCTGACCTTTAAACGGCTGTATCTCGGAAACGGTGATAGCTAGGACCCTGGTTGTTTCACCAAAATGTAGCTCTGAATACGCTCTACATCGACTTTTTCAAAACCCACTTTCGAAAATTTTCACTTGGAAACACAAAATTGCCCATATCTCCGTAGATATTGATCCTAGGGCAGTCAAATTTGGCCTAAAAATGTTGCTGACCTTTAAACGGCTGTATCTCGGAAACGGTGATAGCTAGGACCCTGGTTGTTTCACCAAAATGTAGCTCTGAATATGCTCTACATCGACTTTTTCAAAACCCACTTTCGAAAATTTTCACTTGGAAACACAAAATTGCCCATATCTCCGTAGATATTGATCCTAGGGCAGTCAGATTTGGCCTAAAAATGTTGCTGACCTTTAAACGGCTGTATCTCGGAAACGGTGATAGCTAGGACCCTGGTTGTTTCACCAAAATGTAGCTCTGAATACGCTCTACATCGACTTTTTCAAAACCCACTTTCGAAAATTTTCACTTGGAAACACAAAATTGCCCATATCTCCGTAGATATTGATCCTAGGGCAGTCAAATTTGGCCTAAAAATGTTGCTGACCTTTAAACGGCTGTATCTCGGAAACGGTGATAGCTAGGACCCTGGTTGTTTCACCAAAATGTAGCTCTGAATACGCTCTACATCGACTTTTTCAAAACCCACTTTCGAAAATTTTCACTTGGAAACACAAAATTGCCCATATCTCCGCAGATATTGATCCTAGGGCAGTCAGATTTGGCCTAAAAATGTTGCTGACCTTTAAACGGCTGTATCTCGGAAACGGTGATAGCTAGGACCCTGGTTGTTTCACCAAAATGTAGCTCTGAATATGCTCTACATCGACTTTTTCAAAACCCACTTTCGAAAATTTTCACTTGGAAACACAAAGTTGCCCATATCTCCGTAGATATTGATCCTAGGGCAGTCAGATTTGGCCTAAAAATGTTGCTGACCTTTAAACGGCTGTATCTCGGAAACGGTGATAGCTAGGACCCTGGTTGTTTCACCAAAATGTAGCTCTGAATATGCTCTACATCGACTTTTTCAAAACCCACTTTCGAAAATTTTCACTTGGAAACACAAAGTTGCCCATATCTCCGTAGATATTGATCCTAGGGCAGTCAGATTTGGCCTAAAAATGTTGCTGACCTTTAAACGGCTGTATCTCGGAAACGGTGATAGCTAGGACCCTAGTTGTTTCACCAAAATGTAGCTCTGAATACGCTCTACATCGACTTTTTCAAAACCCACTTTCGAAAATTTTCACTTGGAAACACAAAATTGCCCATATCTCCGCAGATATTGATCCTAGGGCAGCCAGATTTGGCCTAAAAATGTTGCTGACCTTTAAACGGCTGTATCTCGGAAACGGTGATAGCTAGGACCCTGGTTGTTTCACCAAAATGTAGCTCTGAATATGCTCTACATCGACTTTTTCAAAACCCACTTTCGAAAATTTTCACTTGGAAACACAAAATTGCCCATATCTCCGCAGATATTGATCCTAGGGCAGTCAGATTTGGCCTAAAAATGTTGCTGACCTTTAAACGGCTGTATCTCGGAAACGGTGATAGCTAGGACCCTAGTTGTTTCACCAAAATGTAGCTCTGAATACGCTCTACATCGACTTTTTCAAAACCCACTTTCGAAAATTTTCACTTGGAAACACAAAATTGCCCATATCTCCGTAGATATTGATCCTAGGGCAGTCAAATTTGGCCTAAAAATGTTGCTGACCTTTAAACGGCTGTATCTCGGAAACGGTGATAGCTAGGACCCTGGTTGTTTCACCAAAATGTAGCTCTGAATACGCTCTACATCGACTTTTTCAAAACCCACTTTCGAAAATTTTCACTTGGAAACACAAAATTGCCCATATCTCCGTAGATATTGATCCTAGGGCAGTCAAATTTGGCCTAAAAATGTTGCTGACCTTTAAACGGCTGTATCTCGGAAACGGTGATAGCTAGGACCCTGGTTGTTTCACCAAAATGTAGCTCTGAATACGCTCTAAATCGACTTTTTCAAAACCCACTTTCGAAAATTTTCACTTGGAAACACAAAATTGCCCATATCTCCGTAGATATTGATCCTAGGGCAGTCAGATTTGGCCTAAAAATGTTGCTGACCTTTAAACGGCTGTATCTCGGAAACGGTGATAGCTAGGACCCTAGTTGTTTCACCAAAATGTAGCTCTGAATACGCTCTACATCGACTTTTTCAAAACCCACTTTCGAAAATTTTCACTTGGAAACACAGAATTGCCCATATCTCCGCAGATATTGATCCTAGGGCAGTCAGATTTGGCCTAAAAATGTTGCTGACCTTTAAACGGCTGTATCTCGGAAACGGTGATAGCTAGGACCCTAGTTGTTTCACCAAAATGTAGCTCTGAATACGCTCTACATCGACTTTTTCAAAACCCACTTTCGAAAATGTTCACTTGGTAACACAAAATTGCCCATATCTCCGTAGATATTGATACTATGGCAGTCAGATTTGGCCTAAAAATGTTGCTGACCTTTAAACGGCTGTATCTCGGAAACGGTGATAGCTAGGACCCTGGTTGTTTCACCAAAATGTAGCTCTGAATACGCTCTACATCGACTTTTTCAAAACCCACTTTCGAAAATTTTCACTTGGAAACACAAAATTGCCCATATCTCCGTAGATATTGATCCTAGGGCAGTCAAATTTGGCCTAAAAATGTTGCTGACCTTTAAACGGCTGTATCTCGGAAACGGTGATAGCTAGGACCCTGGTTGTTTCACCAAAATGTAGCTCTGAATACGCTCTACATCGACTTTTTCAAAACCCACTTTCGAAAATTTTCACTTGGAAACACAAAATTGCCCATATCTCCGTAGATATTGATCCTAGGGCAGTCAAATTTGGCCTAAAAATGTTGCTGACCTTTAAACGGCTGTATTTCGGAAACGGTGATAGCTAGGACCCTGGTTGTTTCACCAAAATGTAGCTCTGAATACGCTCTACATCGACTTTTTCAAAACCCACTTTCGAAAATTTTCACTTGGAAACACAAAATTGCCCATATCTCCGTAGATATTGATCCTAGGGCAGTCAGATTTGGCCTAAAAATGTTGCTGACCTTTAAACGGCTGTATCTCGGAAACGGTGATAGCTAGGACCCTAGTTGTTTCACCAAAATGTAGCTCTGAATACGCTCTACATCGACTTTTTCAAAACCCACTTTCGAAAATTTTCACTTGGAAACACAAAATTGCCCATATCTCCGTAGATATTGATCCTAGGGCAGTCAGATTTGGCCTAAAAATGTTGCTGACCTTTAAACGGCTGTATCTCGGAAACGGTGATAGCTAGGACCCTGGTTGTTTCACCAAAATGTAGCTCTGAATATGCTCTACATCGACTTTTTCAAAACCCACTTTCGAAAATTTTCACTTGGAAACACAAAATTGCCCATATCTCCGTAGATATTGATCCTAGGGCAGTCAGATTTGGCCTAAAAATGTTGCTGACCTTTAAACGGCTGTATCTCGGAAACGGTGATAGCTAGGACCCTAGTTGTTTCACCAAAATGTAGCTCTGAATACGCTCTACATCGACTTTTTCAAAACCCACTTTCGAAAATTTTCACTTGGAAACACAAAATTGCCCATATCTCCGCAGATATTGATCCTAGGGCAGTCAGATTTGGCCTAAAAATGTTGCTGACCTTTAAACGGCTGTATCTCGGAAACGGTGATAGCTAGGACCCTGGTTGTTTCACCAAAATGTAGCTCTGAATACGCTCTACATCGACTTTTTCAAAACCCACTTTCGAAAATTTTCACTTGGAAACACAAAATTGCCCATATCTCCGTAGATATTGATCCTAGGGCAGTCAAATTTGGCCTAAAAATGTTGCTGACCTTTAAACGGCTGTATTTCGGAAACGGTGATAGCTAGGACCCTGGTTGTTTCACCAAAATGTAGCTCTGAATACGCTCTACATCGACTTTTTCAAAACCCACTTTCGAAAATTTTCACTTGGAAACACAAAATTGCCCATATCTCCGCAGATATTGATCCTAGGGCAGTCAGATTTGGCCTAAAAATGTTGCTGACCTTTAAACGGCTGTATCTCGGAAACGGTGATAGCTAGGACCCTAGTTGTTTCACCAAAATGTAGCTCTGAATACGCTCTACATCGACTTTTTCAAAACCCACTTTCGAAAATTTTCACTTGGAAACACAAAATTGCCCATATCTCCGCAGATATTGATCCTAGGGCAGTCAGATTTGGCCTAAAAATGTTGCTGACCTTTAAACGGCTGTATCTCGGAAACGGTGATAGCTAGGACCCTGGTTGTTTCACCAAAATGTAGCTCTGAATATGCTCTACATCGACTTTTTCAAAACCCACTTTCGAAAATTTTCACTTGGAAACACAAAATTGCCCATATCTCCGTAGATATTGATCCTAGGGCAGTCAGATTTGGCCTAAAAATGTTGCTGACCTTTAAACGGCTGTATCTCGGAAACGGTGATAGCTAGGACCCTAGTTGTTTCACCAAAATGTAGCTCTGAATACGTTCTACATCGACTTTTTCAAAACCCACTTTCGAAAATTTTCACTTGGAAACACAAAATTGCCCATATCTCCGCAGGCAGTTCCTAGGGCAGTTCACTTGGAAACACAAAATTGCCCATATCTCCGCAGATATTGATCCTAGGGCAGTCAGATTTGGCCTAAAAATGTTGCTGACCTTTAAACGGCTGTATCTCGGAAACGGTGATAGCTAGGACCCTGGTTGTTTCACCAAAATGTAGCTCTGAATATGCTCTACATCGACTTTTTCAAAACCCACTTTCGAAAATTTTCACTTGGAAACACAAAATTGCCCATATCTCCGTAGATATTGATCCTAGGGCAGTCAGATTTGGCCTAAAAATGTTGCTGACCTTTAAACGGCTGTATCTCGGAAACGGTGATAGCTAGGACCCTAGTTGTTTCACCAAAATGTAGCTCTGAATACGCTCTACATCGACTTTTTCAAAACCCACTTTCGAAAATTTTCACTTGGAAACACAAAATTGCCCATATCTCCGCAGATATTGATCCTAGGGCAGTCAGATTTGGCCTAAAAATGTTGCTGACCTTTAAACGGCTGTATCTCGGAAACGGTGATAGCTAGGACCCTAGTTGTTTCACCAAAATGTAGCTCTGAATACGCTCTACATCGACTTTTTCAAAACCCACTTTCGAAAATTTTCACTTGGAAACACAAAATTGCCCATATCTCCGCAGATATTGATCCTAGGGCAGTCAGATTTGGCCTAAAAATGTTGCTGACCTTTAAACGGCTGTATCTCGGAAACGGTGATAGCTAGGACCCTGGTTGTTTCACCAAAATGTAGCTCTGAATATGCTCTACATCGACTTTTTCAAAACCCACTTTCGAAAATTTTCACTTGGAAACACAAAATTGCCCATATCTCCGTAGATATTGATCCTAGGGCAGTCAGATTTGGCCTAAAAATGTTGCTGACCTTTAAACGGCTGTATCTCGGAAACGGTGATAGCTAGGACCCTAGTTGTTTCACCAAAATGTAGCTCTGAATACGCTCTACATCGACTTTTTCAAAACCCACTTTCGAAAATTTTCACTTGGAAACACAAAATTGCCCATATCTCCGCAGATATTGATCCTAGGGCAGTCAGATTTGGCCTAAAAATGTTGCTGACCTTTAAACGGCTGTATCTCGGAAACGGTGATAGCTAGGACCCTAGTTGTTTCACCAAAATGTAGCTCTGAATACGCTCTACATCGACTTTTTCAAAACCCACTTTCGAAAATTTTCACTTGGAAACACAAAATTGCCCATATCTCCGTAGATATTGATCCTAGGGCAGTCAGATTTGGCCTAAAAATGTTGCTGACCTTTAAACGGCTGTATCTCGGAAACGGTGATAGCTAGGACCCTAGTTGTTTCACCAAAATGTAGCTCTGAATACGCTCTACATCGACTTTTTCAAAACCCACTTTCGAAAATTTTCACTTGGAAACACAAAATTGCCCATATCTCCGCAGATATTGATCCTAGGGCAGTCAGATTTGGCCTAAAAATGTTGCTGACCTTTAAACGGCTGTATCTCGGAAACGGTGATAGCTAGGACCCTGGTTGTTTCACCAAAATGTAGCTCTGAATATGCTCTACATCGACTTTTTCAAAACCCACTTTCGAAAATTTTCACTTGGAAACACAAAATTGCCCATATCTCCGTAGATATTGATCCTAGGGCAGTCAGATTTGGCCTAAAAATGTTGCTGACCTTTAAACGGCTGTATCTCGGAAACGGTGATAGCTAGGACCCTAGTTGTTTCACCAAAATGTAGCTCTGAATACGCTCTACATCGACTTTTTCAAAACCCACTTTCGAAAATGTTCACTTGGAAACACAAAATTGCCCATATCTCCGTAGATATTGATACTATGGCAGTCAGATTTGGCCTAAAAATGTTGCTGACCTTTAAACGGCTGTATCTCGGAAACGGTGATAGCTAGGACCCTGGTTGTTTCACCAAAATGTAGCTCTGAATACGCTCTACATCGACTTTTTCAAAACCCACTTTCGAAAATTTTCACTTGGAAACACAAAATTGCCCATATCTCCGTAGATATTGATCCTAGGGCAGTCAAATTTGGCCTAAAAATGTTGCTGACCTTTAAACGGCTGTATCTCGGAAACGGTGATAGCTAGGACCCTGGTTGTTTCACCAAAATGTAGCTCTGAATACGCTCTACATCGACTTTTTCAAAACCCACTTTCGAAAATTTTCACTTGGAAACACAAAATTGCCCATATCTCCGTAGATATTGATCCTAGGGCAGTCAAATTTGGCCTAAAAATGTTGCTGACCTTTAAACGGCTGTATTTCGGAAACGGTGATAGCTAGGACCCTGGTTGTTTCACCAAAATGTAGCTCTGAATACGCTCTACATCGACTTTTTCAAAACCCACTTTCGAAAATTTTCACTTGGAAACACAAAATTGCCCATATCTCCGTAGATATTGATCCTAGGGCAGTCAGATTTGGCCTAAAAATGTTGCTGACCTTTAAACGGCTGTATCTCGGAAACGGTGATAGCTAGGACCCTAGTTGTTTCACCAAAATGTAGCTCTGAATACGCTCTACATCGACTTTTTCAAAACCCACTTTCGAAAATTTTCACTTGGAAACACAAAATTGCCCATATCTCCGCAGATATTGATCCTAGGGCAGTCAGATTTGGCCTAAAAATGTTGCTGACCTTTAAACGGCTGTATCTCGGAAACGGTGATAGCTAGGACCCTGGTTGTTTCACCAAAATGTAGCTCTGAATATGCTCTACATCGACTTTTTCAAAACCCACTTTCGAAAATTTTCACTTGGAAACACAAAATTGCCCATATCTCCGTAGATATTGATCCTAGGGCAGTCAGATTTGGCCTAAAAATGTTGCTGACCTTTAAACGGCTGTATCTCGGAAACGGTGATAGCTAGGACCCTAGTTGTTTCACCAAAATGTAGCTCTGAATACGCTCTACATCGACTTTTTCAAAACCCACTTTCGAAAATTTTCACTTGGAAACACAAAATTGCCCATATCTCCGTAGATATTGATCCTAGGGCAGTCAGATTTGGCCTAAAAATGTTGCTGACCTTTAAACGGCTGTATCTCGGAAACGGTGATAGCTAGGACCCTAGTTGTTTCACCAAAATGTAGCTCTGAATACGCTCTACATCGACTTTTTCAAAACCCACTTTCGAAAATTTTCACTTGGAAACACAAAATTGCCCATATCTCCGCAGGCAGTTCCTAGGGCAGTTCACTTGGAAACACAAAATTGCCCATATCTCCGCAGATATTGATCCTAGGGCAGTCAGATTTGGCCTAAAAATGTTGCTGACCTTTAAACGGCTGTATCTCGGAAACGGTGATAGCTAGGACCCTGGTTGTTTCACCAAAATGTAGCTCTGAATATGCTCTACATCGACTTTTTCAAAACCCACTTTCGAAAATTTTCACTTGGAAACACAAAATTGCCCATATCTCCGTAGATATTGATCCTAGGGCAGTCAGATTTGGCCTAAAAATGTTGCTGACCTTTAAACGGCTGTATCTCGGAAACGGTGATAGCTAGGACCCTAGTTGTTTCACCAAAATGTAGCTCTGAATACGCTCTACATCGACTTTTTCAAAACCCACTTTCGAAAATTTTCACTTGGAAACACAAAATTGCCCATATCTCCGCAGATATTGATCCTAGGGCAGTCAGATTTGGCCTAAAAATGTTGCTGACCTTTAAACGGCTGTATCTCGGAAACGGTGATAGCTAGGACCCTGGTTGTTTCACCAAAATGTAGCTCTGAATATGCTCTACATCGACTTTTTCAAAACCCACTTTCGAAAATTTTCACTTGGAAACACAAAATTGCCCATATCTCCGTAGATATTGATCCTAGGGCAGTCAGATTTGGCCTAAAAATGTTGCTGACCTTTAAACGGCTGTATCTCGGAAACGGTGATAGCTAGGACCCTAGTTGTTTCACCAAAATGTAGCTCTGAATACGCTCTACATCGACTTTTTCAAAACCCACTTTCGAAAATTTTCACTTGGAAACACAAAATTGCCCATATCTCCGTAGATATTGATCCTAGGGCAGTCAGATTTGGCCTAAAAATGTTGCTGACCTTTAAACGGCTGTATCTCGGAAACGGTGATAGCTAGGACCCTAGTTGTTTCACCAAAATGTAGCTCTGAATACGCTCTACATCGACTTTTTCAAAACCCACTTTCGAAAATTTTCACTTGGAAACACAAAATTGCCCATATCTCCGCAGGCAGTTCCTAGGGCAGTTCACTTGGAAACACAAAATTGCCCATATCTCCGCAGATATTGATCCTAGGGCAGTCAGATTTGGCCTAAAAATGTTGCTGACCTTTAAACGGCTGTATCTCGGAAACGGTGATAGCTAGGACCCTGGTTGTTTCACCAAAATGTAGCTCTGAATATGCTCTACATCGACTTTTTCAAAACCCACTTTCGAAAATTTTCACTTGGAAACACAAAATTGCCCATATCTCCGTAGATATTGATCCTAGGGCAGTCAGATTTGGCCTAAAAATGTTGCTGACCTTTAAACGGCTGTATCTCGGAAACGGTGATAGCTAGGACCCTAGTTGTTTCACCAAAATGTAGCTCTGAATACGCTCTACATCGACTTTTTCAAAACCCACTTTCGAAAATTTTCACTTGGAAACACAAAATTGCCCATATCTCCGTAGATATTGATCCTAGGGCAGTCAGATTTGGCCTAAAAATGTTGCTGACCTTTAAACGGCTGTATCTCGGAAACGGTGATAGCTAGGACCCTGGTTGTTTCACCAAAATGTAGCTCTGAATACGCTCTACATCGACTTTTTCAAAACCCACTTTCGAAAATTTTCACTTGGAAACACAAAATTGCCCATATCTCCGTAGATATTGACCCTAGGGCAGTCAGATTTGGCCTAAAAATGTTGCTGACCTTTAAACGGCTGTATCTCGGAAACGGTGATAGCTAGGACCCTAGTTGTTTCACCAAAATGTAGCTCTGAATACGCTCTACATCGACTTTTTCAAAACCCACTTTCGAAAATTTTCACTTGGAAACACAAAATTGCCCATATCTCCGATATTGATCCTAGGGCAGTCAGATTTGGCCTAAAAATGTTGCTGACCTTTAAACGGCTGTATCTCGGAAACGGTGATAGCTAGGACCCTGGTTGTTTCACCAAAATGTAGCTCTGAATACGCTCTACATCGACTTTTTCAAAACCCACTTTCGAAAATTTTCACTTGGAAACACAAAATTGCCCATATCTCCGTAGATATTGATCCTAGGGCAGTCAAATTTGGCCTAAAAATGTTGCTGACCTTTAAACGGCTGTATCTCGGAAACGGTGATAGCTAGGACCCTGGTTGTTTCACCAAAATGTAGCTCTGAATACGCTCTACATCGACTTTTTCAAAACCCACTTTCGAAAATTTTCACTTGGAAACACAAAATTGCCCATATCTCCGTAGATATTGATCCTAGGGCAGTCAAATTTGGCCTAAAAATGTTGCTGACCTTTAAACGGCTGTATCTCGGAAACGGTGATAGCTAGGACCCTGGTTGTTTCACCAAAATGTAGCTCTGAATACGCTCTACATCGACTTTTTCAAAACCCACTTTCGAAAATTTTCACTTGGAAACACAAAATTGCCCATATCTCCGTAGATATTGATCCTAGGGCAGTCAGATTTGGCCTAAAAATGTTGCTGACCTTTAAACGGCTGTATCTCGGAAACGGTGATAGCTAGGACCCTAGTTGTTTCACCAAAATGTAGCTCTGAATACGCTCTACATCGACTTTTTCAAAACCCACTTTCGAAAATTTTCACTTGGAAACACAAAATTGCCCATATCTCCGCAGATATTGATCCTAGGGCAGTCAGATTTGGCCTAAAAATGTTGCTGACCTTTAAACGGCTGTATCTCGGAAACGGTGATAGCTAGGACCCTAGTTGTTTCACCAAAATGTAGCTCTGAATACGCTCTACATCGACTTTTTCAAAACCCACTTTCGAAAATTTTCACTTGGAAACACAAAATTGCCCATATCTCCGTAGATATTGATCCTAGGGCAGTCAAATTTGGCCTAAAAATGTTGCTGACCTTTAAACGGCTGTATCTCGGAAACGGTGATAGCTAGGACCCTGGTTGTTTCACCAAAATGTAGCTCTGAATACGCTCTACATCGACTTTTTCAAAACCCACTTTCGAAAATTTTCACTTGGAAACACAAAATTGCCCATATCTCCGTAGATATTGATCCTAGGGCAGTCAAATTTGGCCTAAAAATGTTGCTGACCTTTAAACGGCTGTATCTCGGAAACGGTGATAGCTAGGACCCTGGTTGTTTCACCAAAATGTAGCTCTGAATACGCTCTACATCGACTTTTTCAAAACCCACTTTCGAAAATTTTCACTTGGAAACACAAAATTGCCCATATCTCCGTAGATATTGATCCTAGGGCAGTCAGATTTGGCCTAAAAATGTTGCTGACCTTTAAACGGCTGTATCTCGGAAACGGTGATAGCTAGGACCCTAGTTGTTTCACCAAAATGTAGCTCTGAATACGCTCTACATCGACTTTTTCAAAACCCACTTTCGAAAATTTTCACTTGGAAACACAAAATTGCCCATATCTCCGCAGATATTGATCCTAGGGCAGTCAGATTTGGCCTAAAAATGTTGCTGACCTTTAAACGGCTGTATCTCGGAAACGGTGATAGCTAGGACCCTAGTTGTTTCACCAAAATGTAGCTCTGAATACGCTCTACATCGACTTTTTCAAAACCCACTTTCGAAAATTTTCACTTGGAAACACAAAATTGCCCATATCTCCGCAGATATTGATCCTAGGGCAGTCAGATTTGGCCTAAAAATGTTGCTGACCTTTAAACGGCTGTATCTCGGAAACGGTGATAGCTAGGACCCTAGTTGTTTCACCAAAATGTAGCTCTGAATATGCTCTACATCGACTTTTTCAAAACCCACTTTCGAAAATTTTCACTTGGAAACACAAAATTGCCCATATCTCCGTAGATATTGATCCTAGGGCAGTCAGATTTGGCCTAAAAATGTTGCTGACCTTTAAACGGCTGTATCTCGGAAACGGTGATAGCTAGGACCCTAGTTGTTTCACCAAAATGTAGCTCTGAATACGCTCTACATCGACTTTTTCAAAACCCACTTTCGAAAATTTTCACTTGGAAACACAAAATTGCCCATATCTCCGCAGATATTGATCCTAGGGCAGTCAGATTTGGCCTAAAAATGTTGCTGACCTTTAAACGGCTGTATCTCGGAAACGGTGATAGCTAGGACCCTAGTTGTTTCACCAAAATGTAGCTCTGAATACGCTCTACATCGACTTTTTCAAAACCCACTTTCGAAAATTTTCACTTGGAAACACAAAATTGCCCATATCTCCGTAGATATTGATCCTAGGGCAGTCAAATTTGGCCTAAAAATGTTGCTGACCTTTAAACGGCTGTATCTCGGAAACGGTGATAGCTAGGACCCTAGTTGTTTCACCAAAATGTAGCTCTGAATACGCTCTACATCGACTTTTTCAAAACCCACTTTCGAAAATTTTCACTTGGAAACACAAAATTGCCCATATCTCCGTAGATATTGATCCTAGGGCAGTCAAATTTGGCCTAAAAATGTTGCTGACCTTTAAACGGCTGTATCTCGGAAACGGTGATAGCTAGGACCCTGGTTGTTTCACCAAAATGTAGCTCTGAATACGCTCTACATCGACTTTTTCAAAACCCACTTTCGAAAATTTTCACTTGGAAACACAAAATTGCCCATATCTCCGCAGATATTGATCCTAGGGCAGTCAGATTTGGCCTAAAAATGTTGCTGACCTTTAAACGGCTGTATCTCGGAAACGGTGATAGCTAGGACCCTAGTTGTTTCACCAAAATGTAGCTCTGAATACGCTCTACATCGACTTTTTCAAAACCCACTTTCGAAAATTTTCACTTGGAAACACAAAATTGCCCATATCTCCGTAGATATTGATCCTAGGGCAGTCAGATTTGGCCTAAAAATGTTGCTGACCTTTAAACGGCTGTATCTCGGAAACGGTGATAGCTAGGACCCTAGTTGTTTCACCAAAATGTAGCTCTGAATACGCTCTACATCGACTTTTTCAAAACCCACTTTCGAAAATTTTCACTTGGAAACACAAAATTGCCCATATCTCCGCAGATATTGATCCTAGGGCAGTCAGATTTGGCCTAAAAATGTTGCTGACCTTTAAACGGCTGTATCTCGGAAACGGTGATAGCTAGGACCCTGGTTGTTTCACCAAAATGTAGCTCTGAATATGCTCTACATCGACTTTTTCAAAACCCACTTTCGAAAATTTTCACTTGGAAACACAAAATTGCCCATATCTCCGCAGATATTGATCCTAGGGCAGTCAGATTTGGCCTAAAAATGTTGCTGACCTTTAAACGGCTGTATCTCGGAAACGGTGATAGCTAGGACCCTAGTTGTTTCACCAAAATGTAGCTCTGAATACGCTCTACATCGACTTTTTCAAAACCCACTTTCGAAAATTTTCACTTGGAAACACAAAATTGCCCATATCTCCGTAGATATTGATCCTAGGGCAGTCAAATTTGGCCTAAAAATGTTGCTGACCTTTAAACGGCTGTATCTCGGAAACGGTGATAGCTAGGACCCTGGTTGTTTCACCAAAATGTAGCTCTGAATACGCTCTACATCGACTTTTTCAAAACCCACTTTCGAAAATTTTCACTTGGAAACACAAAATTGCCCATATCTCCGTAGATATTGATCCTAGGGCAGTCAAATTTGGCCTAAAAATGTTGCTGACCTTTAAACGGCTGTATCTCGGAAACGGTGATAGCTAGGACCCTGGTTGTTTCACCAAAATGTAGCTCTGAATACGCTCTACATCGACTTTTTCAAAACCCACTTTCGAAAATTTTCACTTGGAAACACAAAATTGCCCATATCTCCGTAGATATTGATCCTAGGGCAGTCAGATTTGGCCTAAAAATGTTGCTGACCTTTAAACGGCTGTATCTCGGAAACGGTGATAGCTAGGACCCTAGTTGTTTCACCAAAATGTAGCTCTGAATACGCTCTACATCGACTTTTTCAAAACCCACTTTCGAAAATTTTCACTTGGAAACACAAAATTGCCCATATCTCCGCAGATATTGATCCTAGGGCAGTCAGATTTGGCCTAAAAATGTTGCTGACCTTTAAACGGCTGTATCTCGGAAACGGTGATAGCTAGGACCCTAGTTGTTTCACCAAAATGTAGCTCTGAATACGCTCTACATCGACTTTTTCAAAACCCACTTTCGAAAATGTTCACTTGGAAACACAAAATTGCCCATATCTCCGTAGATATTGATCCTATGGCAGTCAGATTTGGCCTAAAAATGTTGCTGACCTTTAAACGGCTGTATCTCGGAAACGGTGATAGCTAGGACCCTGGTTGTTTCACCAAAATGTAGCTCTGAATACGCTCTACATCGACTTTTTCAAAACCCACTTTCGAAAATTTTCACTTGGAAACACAAAATTGCCCATATCTCCGCAGATATTGATCCTAGGGCAGTCAGATTTGGCCTAAAAATGTTGCTGACCTTTAAACGGCTGTATCTCGGAAACGGTGATAGCTAGGACCCTGGTTGTTTCACCAAAATGTAGCTCTGAATATGCTCTACATCGACTTTTTCAAAACCCACTTTCGAAAATTTTCACTTGGAAACACAAAATTGCCCATATCTCCGTAGATATTGATCCTAGGGCAGTCAGATTTGGCCTAAAAATGTTGCTGACCTTTAAACGGCTGTATCTCGGAAACGGTGATAGCTAGGACCCTAGTTGTTTCACCAAAATGTAGCTCTGAATACGCTCTACATCGACTTTTTCAAAACCCACTTTCGAAAATTTTCACTTGGAAACACAAAATTGCCCATATCTCCGTAGATATTGATCCTAGGGCAGTCAGATTTGGCCTAAAAATGTTGCTGACCTTTAAACGGCTGTATCTCGGAAACGGTGATAGCTAGGACCCTAGTTGTTTCACCAAAATGTAGCTCTGAATACGCTCTACATCGACTTTTTCAAAACCCACTTTCGAAAATTTTCACTTGGAAACACAAAATTGCCCATATCTCCGCAGGCAGTTCCTAGGGCAGTTCACTTGGAAACACAAAATTGCCCATATCTCCGCAGATATTGATCCTAGGGCAGTCAGATTTGGCCTAAAAATGTTGCTGACCTTTAAACGGCTGTATCTCGGAAACGGTGATAGCTAGGACCCTGGTTGTTTCACCAAAATGTAGCTCTGAATATGCTCTACATCGACTTTTTCAAAACCCACTTTCGAAAATTTTCACTTGGAAACACAAAATTGCCCATATCTCCGTAGATATTGATCCTAGGGCAGTCAGATTTGGCCTAAAAATGTTGCTGACCTTTAAACGGCTGTATCTCGGAAACGGTGATAGCTAGGACCCTAGTTGTTTCACCAAAATGTAGCTCTGAATACGCTTTACATCGACTTTTTCAAAACCCACTTTCGAAAATTTTCACTTGGAAACACAAAATTGCCCATATCTCCGTAGATATTGATCCTAGGGCAGTCAGATTTGGCCTAAAAATGTTGCTGACCTTTAAACGGCTGTATCTCGGAAACGGTGATAGCTAGGACCCTAGTTGTTTCACCAAAATGTAGCTCTGAATACGCTACATCGACTTTTTCAAAACCCACTTTCGAAAATTTTCACTTGGAAACACAAAATTGCCCATATCTCCGCAGATATTGATCCTAGGGCAGTCAGATTTGGCCTAAAAATGTTGCTGACCTTTAAACGGCTGTATCTCGGAAACGGTGATAGCTAGGACCCTGGTTGTTTCACCAAAATGTAGCTCTGAATATGCTCTACATCGACTTTTTCAAAACCCACTTTCGAAAATTTTCACTTGGAAACACAAAATTGCCCATATCTCCGTAGATATTGATCCTAGGGCAGTCAGATTTGGCCTAAAAATGTTGCTGACCTTTAAACGGCTGTATCTCGGAAACGGTGATAGCTAGGACCCTGGTTGTTTCACCAAAATGTAGCTCTGAATACGCTCTACATCGACTTTTTCAAAACCCACTTTCGAAAATTTTCACTTGGAAACACAAAATTGCCCATATCTCCGTAGATATTGATCCTAGGGCAGTCAGATTTGGCCTAAAAATGTTGCTGACCTTTAAACGGCTGTATCTCGGAAACGGTGATAGCTAGGACCCTGGTTGTTTCACCAAAATGTAGCTCTGAATATGCTCTACATCGACTTTTTCAAAACCCACTTTCGAAAATTTTCACTTGGAAACACAAAATTGCCCATATCTCCGTAGATATTGATCCTAGGGCAGTCAGATTTGGCCTAAAAATGTTGCTGACCTTTAAACGGCTGTATCTCGGAAACGGTGATAGCTAGGACCCTAGTTGTTTCACCAAAATGTAGCTCTGAATACGCTCTACATCGACTTTTTCAAAACCCACTTTCGAAAATTTTCACTTGGAAACACAAAATTGCCCATATCTCCGCAGATATTGATCCTAGGGCAGTCAGATTTGGCCTAAAAATGTTGCTGACCTTTAAACGGCTGTATCTCGGAAACGGTGATAGCTAGGACCCTAGTTGTTTCACCAAAATGTAGCTCTGAATACGCTCTACATCGACTTTTTCAAAACCCACTTTCGAAAATTTTCACTTGGAAACACAAAATTGCCCATATCTCCGTAGATATTGATCCTAGGGCAGTCAAATTTGGCCTAAAAATGTTGCTGACCTTTAAACGGCTGTATCTCGGAAACGGTGATAGCTAGGACCCTGGTTGTTTCACCAAAATGTAGCTCTGAATACGCTCTACATCGACTTTTTCAAAACCCACTTTCGAAAATTTTCACTTGGAAACACAAAATTGCCCATATCTCCGTAGATATTGATCCTATGGCAGTCAGATTTGGCCTAAAAATGTTGCTGACCTTTAAACGGCTGTAT